>JARQOD010000005.1:485538870-485739082 GCA_033576555.1 Oophaga sylvatica
TGCAGGGAAGAAAGAAAGCCTTTATTCCTCCTGGTAGCCTCCAGCCTCCAGCTTTCAGTTATGCCGACGTGGCTGGTGCGGCTTTAGTCACTTCTCAGTACATAATGATTTGAGTCCTGAAGAAGGATTCTGGAATGACTTTGAAACGCGTTGCCTGAAAAACCTGGAATAAAAAATCCTTTTTTATACTTCCATTTGGATCTGCATTGCTACCAGCAGCGTGGACAAACCACTTTTGTCTCCTTTTTTTTCCATGTCCCAGAACTGACTGACAGCCGGCTCAGTAGCGCATCAGTGCAGAGCTGGCTGTCAGTCAATGCTAGGGCATGGTTACACCCGCTGCTCACTATGTACTGGGTGGTAACTGAAACCATGCTAGTTGTACCTCCATGGCTGAAAGCTCGAGGCTGCTAGGAGGATTATAGTTCATATCCTCGCAGTATTTAGGCTTTCAGTGCAGCAGTCAGGCAGCTTTAGAACTATTAGAGGTGGATGTGCAGTAACAAGACCCGGCCACTACAAGAAGACAGCCAAGCTCGGCAAGTAAGTACTCAGTTAATCAATGGGGATGCTGAGTGCTGGACCCCAGCTGATCAGACATTGGTGCCCTATAATTTATGATAATGGTAAATTTAGGTCGATATGCTTTTCTGATATTTATAAAAAATATCAGAAATTTGACAAAAATTTTAAAAAATTAGCGATTTTCAAACTTTGAATGATTATTCATTTAATCCAGATAGTCATATCAAAGAAAAACATTAATACATAACATTTGACTCATGACTGCTTTAAATCAGCACCATTTGTAAAATGTTCTTTTATTTTGTTAGCATTTTAGAAGAATCAAAAATGTAGCAGGAATTTTTAATTTTTTTAAGGAAATGACAGCCATTCCAGTGTCAGTTGAATTCCAACCAGAGTACACCTCATTCTGCTTAATGTGCTTCTGATTAGGTGATCACCTGAACCAAATCTTATTTAACGAAGGAAAGTATAAAAAACACTGCTGTGGAGTTCTCAATCCTCCTGCAATAGGACAAGCTGGATGGCAAAACAAGTGCTTGTAATATCCCAAAAGTAATAGGAATGAAAAAATAACTTTTAACCATGCCAAAGGAGTTGAAAAGAAAAGTCTTGAGTGAGGAAATGAAGGGCTCAATTCTGGCTTTACTAGCATAGGGATACAGTGAGCGTCATGTTGCCTCCATCCTTAAAATTTCTACAACATCAGTCTATTACAACAAGGTCAAGCAGCAGACATTGGGGACAACAAAGCTACAGACCAACAAAGGGCAAAAACAACTCTCCACTGACCGGGATGACCGTCATCTTATTCAAATGTCACTCAGCAACCGCAGGATGACATCAAGTGGCCTACAAAAGGAATGGCAAATGGCAGCTGGGGTGAAGTGCAAGGCAAGAACAGTTTGTAACAGGCTCCTAGAGGCAGGGCTCAAGTCATGTAAAACTAGAAAAAAGCCTTTCATCAATGAGAAGCAAAGTAGAGCCAGGCTGAAGTTTGCCAAACACTATAAGGATTGGACCATAGAGGACTGGAGTAAGGTAATCTTCTCTGATGAGTCTAATTTTCAGCTTTGCTCAATACCTGGTCCTCCAATGGTTAGACGGAGACCTGGAGAGGCATATAAGCCACAGTGTCTTTCACCCACTGTGAAATATGGTGGAGGATCGGTAATGATCTGGGGATGCTTCAGCAAGGCTGGAATTGGGCAGATTAATCTTTGCAAAGGATGTATCCATCAAGCCGCATACAAGGTTATCCTGGAAAAAAAGTTGATTCCTTCTGCTCAGGCAATGTTCCCCAACTCTGAGGACTGTTTTTTCCAGCAAGACAATGCACCATGCCACACAGCTAGGTCAATCAATGTGTGGATGAAGGACCACCACATCAAATCCCTGTCATGGCCAGACCAATCTCCAGACCTGAACTCCATAAAAAACCTCTGGAATGTAATCAAGAGGAAGATGGATAGTCACAAGCCATCAAACAATGAAGAACTGCTTACATTTTTGAATCAGGAGTGGCATAAGGTCACCCAAAAGCAGTGTGAAAGACAGGTGGAAAGCATGCCAAGACGCATGAAAGCTGTGATTAAAAATCATGGTTATTCAACAAAATATTGTTGTTTCTAAACGATTATGAACTTGTTTTCTTAGCATTATTTGACCATTTCTCATTTTCAGAAAATAAATACAAAATGTATTGCTTGGAAATTCGGAGACATGTTAGTAGTTTATAGAATAAAAGAGCAATTTACATTTTACTCAAAAATATACCTATAAAGAGAAAAATCAGACAAACTGAAAATTTTGCAGTGGTCTCTTAATTTTTGCCAGAGCTATATATATTGGGAAACCCCTAAGGCTGTGTGCCCATATTGCAGAATTGTACGGAGCATTTGCGCAACTACCCGCCGCGGGTATAATGCATGCGTAATTCACATGCGTTATCCCGCAAAACACAAGCGTTTTGCAAGTGTTTTTAGCTTGGAGAATGCTTGCGCTTTTCCAAGCGATTTGAAGCGGCGCTTGGAAAAGTGATTGACAGGTTGGTCACACTTGTCAAGCATAGTGCTTCACAAGTGTGACCAACTTTTTACAACTGATGAATGTTAAAAATAATAAAAACAATAAAAAATATGTATATGCTTACCCTCTGTCGGCCCCCGGAGTCCTCCCACTCCTCAGCGGCGCAATCCCAGGCGGCAGTGTCAGGAGCAGCCTCTCTGCGCTGTTACAGTGTCAAAATGGTGCTAAAACAAGATGTCTGCTATTTATATGGAGAGGGACATGTGACTTGAGCAGCCAATGACACAAGCAGTTGTGTCAGGACATTGTGGGTGTTTTCTGCAGCATGATTGGCTAGCTGCAATGTGCACATATAAATTTACGAAACAAAAATGACTGCTGTGCCATGCTTACAACAATGCTGCGCCTCTAAGCTTTACTAACCACCTCACCTCATCAAACACGTGCCAAACGCTCATGATACACCACCATTATTGTTGCTAAAGTGCTGAAAATATTTTTGTGGCAACGCAAATATTTTCCCTCACTTTTACCGAATGTTACCGATTTTTAACAATTTTATAAAATTTTGCTTGTGTTTCCAATCACGAATCCGAATGTGCCATACTCGTGCCGCATTTATGTTTGGTGATCGTTTTCCAAAGTAAATAAATTATTATACATTCATTAAATAAAAGCAAAAAACCTACAAACATTAGTTATCTTTATGATCATAATTGCTTTTGGCAATTTTTTACATTTACAACAAAAAAAAAATTTGTATCAATTTATATAAATGTATTTTATTTTTTGCAAACCATGGGTTCACAAAAAATCATGGAGATATGTACGTTTTTTATCCAAGATCAAAAATACTAATACAAGTCTATGGGTCTGTGAAGCAAACAGTACACTGATTGCATCAGTGTACAGTCCGTGTTCTGTACATGACTATATTGCTATATTTATTTATTTTTCCACACATGAAAATTACTAATTGTAAAAACTAACATACTGACAAAACACTGAGAGAATAGAAGGAAAAACAATGACGACACTTTTTATGTGAAAAATTACTGTTTAAATGAAAAAATACTGACGTCTGAATTAAGGGTGTAACTGTTAGACGCCAGGATTTTCCTGCTGCACAGGTTAGATCCCAGTCATTGCCTGGTGTAGTGGCCTCCCAATCATGTCTGGCCACTGTGCTCAGCACAGACCTTGGTCCCAGCGCCTTGCTCAGGCTCACAGTGTACCTTTAGTTACTGCTGGCTCTCCAGCCAAGTTTATGTTAACCCCTTAATGTCCATTGACGTGCACAGTCCGTTATGGCAAGGTGTCAGTTTTGGCACCTTGACGGACTGTGCACATCATGCCTTTGAACTACCACTGCATGTAAACACGCAGTGGTAGTTCAGTGCCGACAGCTGTCATAGACAGCTGACAGGCACAGCAAGCGGTGCGGGGACCTTTGCAGTCGGTCCCCGCACCTACAGCACTGTGATTGGTCAGTCAATGTGACTGACCAAACACAGCAGCGATCAGGCAGAAGAGGCTGAAACTTCAGCCTCTTCTGCCCGATCAGTGCAGGAGCTCAGCGCTGCGGTGGCCGAGCTTCCTGCACTGACAGCCAGGAGCGGCGCCCCCACCGCCCCTGGCTGTTAACCCCCTGACTGCTGCGATCGAGCGCGATCGCAGCGCTCAGGGGGAGAGGCAGAGGGTCGGGAGCTCCCTCTGCATCAGATTGGCGCCCTGCAATGTATTTGCAGGGCCCGATCTCTACCTTGATGACCCGAGGATTGTCATGACAACCTCTGGGTCATCTAGCTACGGAAAGCCGCTGTGACCATGGTCACAGCAGCTTTCACTATAGGTACAATGCATTGCAATGCTGGAGCATTGCAATGCATTGTAACTGCAATCAAAAGTAAAAAAGTGAAAGTCCCATAAAGGGACAAGGTAAAAAAAAAGCATTTTTTTAAAAAAATTGTAAAAAAAAAAATATTAAAAAATAATTTAAAAAAATTCCCCTAGAAAATACACATTTTTATGTAATAAAAAAAAAAAAACAAAAAAAATACACATGTTTGGTATCGCCAAGTCCGTAAAAATCCCATCTATAAAAGCGTAACCCTAGTTAACCCCTTCAATGAAAGCCATAAAAAAAACACAAAAAAGTAGTAAATTATACATTTTCCAAGCAGTAACATCATACCGCTTGGAAAAAGAGCAATAACACGCGATCAAAAAGTGGGATATAAATAATCATGGTACCGCTGAAAACGTCATCTTGTCCCGCAAAAAACAAGCTGCAAAACAGCATCATCAGCGAAAAAATAAAAAATTTATAGCTCGCGGAATAAACTGATGCAAAAATAATTATTTTTCTATAAAATTTTTTATTGCGTAAAAAACGCCAAAACATAAAAAAATATATAAATGAGGTATCGCTGTAATCGTAGTGACCCGAAGAATAAAGCTGCTTTATCAATTTTACCACACGCAGAACGGAGAAAAAAAAATTCCTGAATTGCTGGTTTTTGTTCATTCTGCTTCCACAAAAATCGGAATAGGAAGCGATCAAAAAACGTTATGTGCCCGAATATGGTACAAATGAAAACGTCAGCTCGTCCCGCAAAAACTAAACCCACAGATAACTCTGTCGGACGAAATATGGAAAAATTATAGCTCTCAAAATACGGCGATGCAAAAATTTCTTACAAAAAATTCTTCCAAAAAAAGCATCTTTTAGTGTGTGACAGAAGCTAAACATGAAAAAAGGGTATAAATCTGGTATCGCTGTAATCGCACCAACCCGAAAAATAAAGTCGCCTAATCTCTAATACCGCACGAGGAACGGCGTGAAAAATAAAACCAATTCTTCACTTTTGTGGATTTGTTCATTCTGTCTCCCAAAGATCGCAGTAAGGCGATCACAGTGGTTCCCCCCCACATATTGGATATCAGCGTACTCAGGACAAATTGCACATCAACTTTTGGGGTCCTATTTCTCCTGTTACCCTTATAAAAATAAAAATTTGGGGGCAAAAAGACATTTTTGTGGAAAAAAATATAATTTATTTATTTTCACGGCTCTACGTTATAAACTTCTGTGAAGCCCTTGGGGGTTCAAAGTGCTGACCACACATCTAGATAAGTTCCTTGGGGGGTCTAGTTGGCAAAATGTGGTCACTTGTGGGGGGTTTCTACTGTTTAAGCACATCAGGGGCTCTCCAAGCGCAACATGACACCCGCAGACCATTCCATCAAAGTCTGCATTCAAAAACGGTGCTCCTTCCCTTCCGAGCTCTGCCATTCGTCAAAATAGTGGTTCCCCCCCATATATGGGGTATCATCGTACTCAAGACAAATTGCACAATAGCTTTTGGGGTCCTATTTCTCCTGTTACCCTTATAAAAATAAAAATTTTGGGGCAAAAAGATTATTTTTGTGGAAAAAAATATAATTTTTTTATTTTCACGGCTCTACGTTATAAACTTCTGTGAAGCACTTGGGGGTTCAAAGTACTCACCACAAACCTAGATAAGTTCCTTGGGGGTCTAGTTTCCAAAATGGGGTCACTTGTGGGGGTTTCTACTGTTTAGGCACATCAGGGGCACTCCAAACGTGACATGACACCCGCAGACCATTCCATCAAAGTCTGCATTTGAAAACGGCGCTCATTCCCTTCCGAGCTCTGCCATGCGTCAAAATAGTGGTTTACCCCCACATATGGGGTATCAGCATACTCAGGACAAATTGCACAATAACTTTTGGGGTCCTGTTACCCTTTGGAAAATAAAAATTGGGGGTGGAAAGATCATTTTTGCGGAAACGATATGATTTTTTTAATTTTATGGCTCTACGTTATAACTTTCTGTGAAGCTCTTGGGGGTTCAAAGCTCTCACAACACATTTAGATAAGTTCCTTGGGGGTCTAGTTTCCAAAATGGGGTCACTTGTGGGGGTTTCCACTGTTTAGGCACATCAGGGACTCTCCAAATGCGACATGGCGTCCAATCTCAATTCCAGCCAAAAAAGTCAAATGGCGCTGCTTCCCTTCCGAGCTCTGCCATGCGCCTAAATAGTGGTTTACCCCCACATATAGGATATCAGCATACTCAGGACAAATTGCACAATAACTTTTGTGATCCCTTTTATCATTTGAAAAAAAAATTGGGGTGAAAAGATCATTTTTGTGGAAAAAATATTATTTTTAAATTTTACGGCTCTACGTTATAACCTTCTGTGAAGCCCTTGGGGTTCAAAGTGCTCACCACAGATCTAGATAAGTTCCTTGGGGGGTCTAGTTTCCAAAATGGGGTCACTTATGGGGGGTTTCCACTGTTTAGGTACATCAAGGACTCTCCAAACGCGACATGGTGTCCGCTCTCGATTCCAGCCAATTTGACATTCAAAATCTCAAATGATGCTCCTTCCCTTCTGAGCACTGCCGTGCGCCTAAAGATTGGTTTTCCCCCACACATGGGGTATCGGTGTACTCAGGAGAAATTGTACAACAAATATTGTGGTTCATTTTCTCCTGATACCCTTGACAAAATTTAAACAATTGTGTCGAAAGAAAAATTTTGGGAAAAAAAGTTAAATGTTCATTTTTTCCTTTCACATTGCTTCAATTCTTGTGAAGTACCTAAAGGGTTAATAAACTTCTTGAATGTGGCTTTGAACACCTTGAGGGGTGCAGTTTTTAGAATGGTGTCACATTTGGGTATTTTCTGTCCTATTGACCCCTCAAATTCACTTCAAATGTGAGGTGGTCCCTAAAAAAAATGGTTTTGTAAATTTTGTTGGAAAAATGAGAAATTGCTGGTCAACTTTTAACACTTATAACTTCCTAACAAAAAAAAATTTTGGTTCCAAAATTGTGCTGATGTAAAGTAGACATGTAGGAAATGTTATTTATTAACTATTTTTTGTGACATATCTCTCTGATTTATTAGCATAAAAATTAAAAGTTTGAAAATTGCAAAATTTTCAAACTTTTTAGCATATTTCCATTTTTTTCATAAATAAATGCAAGTTATATCGAAGAAATTTTACCCCTATCATGAAGTACAATATGTCACGAGAAAACATTCTCAGAATCGCCAAGATCATTGAAGCGTTCCAGAGTTATAAGCACATAAAGAGACAGTGGTCAGAAATGTAAAAATTGGCCTGGTCATTAACCTACAAAATGGCTTGGTCGTTAAGGGGTTAAAGTCCAGAAATCACCTTACTGAGCATGTCCATGATGTGGCATCTTCTCATTGGTGTTTGGACGTCAGCTGCTCTGGTGATGTGGCAGTTCCGGATTGGCCTGCGGGTGATGTCAGTGTGTGTTTGGGTTGGAGCTTTTGGTATAAGAGGCTCCCAGTGATGCCAGCGGGTGCGCTATTATCATATATGGTTGATGTGTGTGAGGAAGTACTCTCTTTCTCTGTCTGCACAGTTGTGTGTTAGCTACCTTCTTAGGCAGGGTTTTTTGGCCCCGCTTGGCTTAGCACCTGGTTCAGCCACGTGTGCGGTTAGCATGGGTCAGTTTCAGGGCAAGATCCAACCATAAGAGCTTTTGCCCCCATGTGAGTTACGCCAGGGCTTTCCCCTTGCGTCTTTTTGAGTTTTTTCTCTTGTCTCAGCATCTATTCTATTGTGCCCTTAACACTGTTCAGTTGCAGAGCGAGTTTAACCCATGTTCATTACCTCTCTATGAAGCTAACAGAGCTGAGTATTCTGCATTCTGTTCATGCTTCGTGGCGTAAATGCAGTCTGGTTAAGGTGAACGCTTGCTGCCTTTTTCCATCATTTGTTCACTCTAGCAGCAGCTTCACTCCTGCACGGTGGACCTCGAGTTGCAATTGTACTTTATTATTTATTTTTGTTCTGTGTAATCTGTCAACTCTGACAGTAACTGCCATTCAAAGTACAGTCATGGCCAAAAGTTTTGAGAATGACACAAATATTATATTTTCACATGATCTGCTGCCCTCTGGTTTTTATGTGTGTTTTGACAGATGTTTTTATCACAGACAGAAATATAATTGCAAACATATGAGTAACAAAAGCTTATATTGACAGTTAGAATGAGTTAATGCAGCAAGTCAATATTTGCAGTGTTGACCCTTCTTCTTCAGGACCTCTGCAATTCTCCCTGGCATGCTCTCAATCAACTTCTGAACCAAATCCTGACTGATAGCAGTCCATTCTTGCACAATCAATGCTTTCATTTTGTCAGAATTTTTAGGTTTTTGTTTGTCCACCCGTATCTTGATGATTGACCACAAGTTCTCAATGGGATTAAGATCTGGGGAGTTTCCAGGCCATGGACCCAAAATATCTATGTTTTGTTCCCTGAGCCATTTAGTTAACACCTTTGCTTTATGGCAAGGTGCTCCATCATGCTGGAAAAGGCATTGTTGATCGCCAAACTGCTCTTGGAGGGTTGGGAGAAGTTGCTCTTGGAGGACATTCTGGTACCATTCTTTATTTATGGCTGTGTTTTTAGGCAAGACTGTGAGAGAGCCGATTCCCTTGGCTGAGAAGCAACCCCACACATGAATGGTTTCAGGATGCTTAACAGTTGGCATGAGACAAGACTGGTGGTAGCGCTCACCTTGTCTTCTCCGAATGATGCGTTTTCCTGATGTCCCAAACAATCGAAAAGGGGATTCATCAGAGAAAATAACTTTACCCCAGTCCTCAGCAGTCCACTGTCTGTACCTTTTGCAGAATATCAGTCTGTCCATGATGTTTTTTCTGGAGAGAAGTGGCTTCTTTGCTGCCCTCCTTGAGACCAGGCCTTGCTCCAAGAGTCTCCGCCTCACAGTGCGTGCAGATGCACTCACACCTGCCTGCTGCCATTCCTGAGCAAGCTCTGCACTGCTGGTAGCCCGATCCCGCAGCTGAAACACTTTTAAGAGACGGTCCTGGCGCTTGCTGGTCTTTCTTGGGCGCCCTGGAGCCTTTTTGGCAACAATGGAACCTCTCTCCTTGAAGTTCTTGATGATGCGATAGATTGTTGACTGAGGTGCAATCTTTCTAGCTGCGATACTCTTCCCTGTTAGGCCATTTTTGTGCATTGCAATGATGACTGCACATGTTTCTTTAGAGATAACCATGGTTAACAGAAGAGAAACAATGATGCCAAGCACCAACCTCCTTTTAAAGTGTCCAGTGGTGTCATTCTTACTTAATCATGACAGATTGATCTCCAGCCATGTCCTCATCAACACCCACACCTGTGTTAATGGAGCAATCACTGAAAAGAGGTTAGCTGGTCCTTTTAAGGCAGGGCTGCAATGATGTTGAAATGTGTTTTGGGGGATAAAGTTCATTTTCTAGCCAAATATTGACTTTGCAAGTAATTGCTGTTAAGCTGATCACTCTTTATAACATTCTGGAGTATATGCAAATTGCCATTAGAAAAAGTGAAGCAGTAGACTTTGTAAAAATTAATATTTGTGTCATTCTCAAAACTTTTGGCCATGACTGTAAGTGCATGTCTTACATGAGACTCTTTCAGAGCTATATAAATGTGCAAATTGTGGAGATCTTGTAAGGGCTATATATATCAATTTTCTCTAGTCACCTTCCACGAGACAAGTATCGGAGGATGTCTCCCTGCCCTAATGGGGGACAGGAAACACAAAGAGGTTAAATACCCCTCCCCTTCCTGCAACCACCAGTGTTTTTCCTGTCCCCTATGGGGCATGAAGAGGTTCCTGGATAGTGCTGCCGTGGCCAGCGATTGGAAGCACCTCTTTTAATTTACCTGTCCATGCTGGGCAGCGGAGGCATGGGGCTCCGCTCTCCACCTACAAGGGCTGCTCCCGTCTCCATATTACATGTGACTCGGGACCTTTTCCCACCCCTCCTGCACCTCCTCGAAGGGTTAAGTGGGGCGGTGATATGCGGCTGGGTTCCTCCTGTAGCTCCCCAGCATCCTCCTCTCCCCATGCCAGCTGATTCCAGAGTCGTGCGTGCATCGCAAGTGACATCGGCCCGAACTTCCGGTTTGCTTCCTGATGCGTTCCAGGCTGGAACGCACGTGCGGCCGGCCGGTGTCGGCAATCTCCGGGACAGCTGCCATGACTGAGGTGTTCCCTTCGGGGTTCCCCCCTGTGGACCTGGGGGAGGAGGAGCACAGAATCACGCTGGGACCTCGATTCTTTAAATCCTGGTCGGGGGATGCCTCCAGGTCCATTGTCTGTGTCCCTCTGTGACTGATGACAGACTGACCATATGGACAGCAACAAACCCTCACTGTCTGCTTCTGCAGGGCCCAGCATTCACCCTCCTACTGTAAGTAGTAGATGTAGGTCCCTTGCTGTCTGGGTTATAGCCTTATGGGTAACTTAGTATACCTTTCTCTCTCTTTTTAGGGAGACAAGGTCCCTGTCCCAAAAAAGGATAAGGTGCCCAGCCGCAAGAGTGGTGTATGTGCTTCCAGCCTTCCCTCGGCATATAAGGGAAAGCTTTGCCAGCCCTGCACTGACGATGCGTTGCGTGACGAACAGCCCTCTCTCTTGGACAGCATCAAAACCCTCATCAAATAGGGAGTTCAATACTCTATGGTTGCCTTTTCCCAGGCCCCAGTACCACAACCCCCTTGAAAAGGAAGATGGCACCAGTGGAATCTGACTCAGACTTGGGCAAAATCCGTACCTCGGGTTCGGAGGATATTTTGGAGAATGAGGCTTCCACTTCCACCTCCAAGTCTGATAATAAAAAAATATTATTTCTCTTCCAAAGATATGGAGGAGCTTATTGGTATGGTGAGAAGCACCATGGGGGTTGAGGAAGAGGAAGTGAGATACTCTGTGCAGGATGAGATATTTGGGGGGCTAAAACCTAAGGATCCGAAAGGGTTTCCCATACACGAGAATATTCAAAACCTTATCCTGCATGAGTGGAGCCTCCCTGAAAAAGGACTTAGCGTCCCTACACAGTTGAAAAATCGCTTCCCACTAGACGGGGATGGTTCTTTATGGGAGATCCCCAAAGTGGATGTACAGGTGTCCAGGGTGACCAAAAAGACGGCTCTTCCGTTCGAAGATTCATCCCAGCTCAAAGATCCCATGGATCGTAAAATCGAGAGTTTGCTGAGAAAGTCCTGGGACACCTCCACCAATTTGCTAAAAGCGAATGTGGCCTCAACATGCGTCACCAGATCTCTGTTTCTCTGGCTGCGTACGTTAGAAGCTCACCTTTCCCATGGGACTTCTAGGGAGGAGATACTTGACTCTCTTCCCCTCCTTGAGGAGCCATCGGGTTTCCTTACTGATGTCTCTGCTGAGTACGTCCGGGTAGTGGCAAGATCCGCAGTTCTCTCCAATTCAGCCAGGAGAGCTCGGTGGCTGAGGACATGGGGGGGTGATTTTAACTGCAAAACTAAGCTCTGCACTATTCCCTTTCAGGGGCACTGTGTTCTGCCCAGTTCTCGACGAAATCCTAGAGAAAGCTACGGATAAAAAAAAAAATCTCTTCCCAAGCTCTTCCCGTGACCAGTCTTCCCAGAGGGGAGTTATCCAAAAGGTGATAAAGGCAAGAATATCCTTGTCTCCCACCACCAACTAACCACTGACAAACAATGACTGTTCTCCCGTCGGGGGTCGACTCTCGGGTTTCCTCGCTCAGTGGCAAGCCATCTCCACAAACCAATGTGTTCTCTGTACGATATGGGACAGATTGAGGCTAGAATTCGAGAGTCCTCCCTCTCAATGCCTGAGAGTTACTCCACATCTCCAAGAATCCTTGCTGTTAGATCTGCAAGGTTTACTTCAAGCAGAGGTGATCTCTCAAGTGCCACAACAGGAGATAGGCAAAGGCCACTATTCTCACCTGTTCTTGGTAATGAAGCCCTCAGGGAAACACAGGGTTATCATAAATCTGAACCCCTGAACCTGGTGGTCAAGTACAGACGATTCAAGATGGAATTAATCAGATCAACAATCTCGCTCATTGGACAGGATTGGGTGATGGCTACAGTAGATCTGAGGGATGCCTATTATCATGTTCCGATCCATCCGGACCACAGGAAGTTCCTTAGATTTGCAGTTTCCCACAGTCACCGGGTCAGCGATTACCAGTTCAATGTCCTGCGGTTCGGCGTTTCATCAGCACCATGGGTATTTACCAAGATTATGGCAGAAGCAGTAATCTTTATCCGACACCAGGGGGTTTTGCATCATTCCCTATCTAGACGACTTTCTCATTTTCGCACCATCCATCTCTCGTCTAAACTCAGATGTGGCGAAAACCCTGGAAATCCAGAAATCCCTAGGCTGGATCCCGAATTTGGAGAAATCGGATCTTCATCCTTCATCAAGGAAAAAAATCCTGGGAATTATTTTGGATTCAGGGACAAGAACATCCTTCTTGCCCAGGGATCGTCAACTCGACCTTGTCCAGAGAATATCCAGGTTCAGAGACCAGAGGTCGCCAAACTTAAGGGACTCAATATCCATTCCGGGATCACTGACGTCGTGTATCCAGGCAGTCTCCTGGGCTCAAGCCCATACAAGAGTCTTTCAGTCTGTGCTTTTATACTCAAGAAGCCATCAAAATGCACGGACCAGGATAGTTCCCCTTACCGGTCATGTGAAATCCTCTCTTTCATGGGGGCTAAACCACCGAAACTTCCAGCAGGGAGTCAGCTGGGATCTGCTTCCACTGAGGGTACTCACCTCAGACGCCAGTCATAGAGCCTGGGGTACTGTAGTGAAGAGATCTCACTTCCAGGGGTTATGACCCCCAGACATCAGTTCCAGCTACTCAAACCTGAGGGACCTGAAGGCAGTAGAGGAGGCGTTGAAAGCCTCATCAGCCCTCATCCAAGGTCACCATGTGCGTGTCTATTCTGACAACATGACCACTCTAGCCTATCTCCAGCACCAAGGAAGCACGAAATGTGACAGTTTAAAATCAATCGCTGCAAGGATTTTTCCTGGGCAGAAAAACATCTTTTGTCCATCACAGCAGTACATCTAAAGGGATCGGACAATATCTAGGCAGATTTCCTCAGCAGGAAGGACGTCCATCTGGGAGAATGGTGCCTGCCCTGATATCAAGATGTGGGAGTCCCAATGCAGACCTATTTGCCTATGCTCAGAACGCAAAGGTGAAGACATTCTTTTCCCTCAGTTCCACGAATGGAGCGCAGGGAATAGATGCCTTCACCCATCCTTGGAAGTTCAGCCTGACATATGCCTTCCCACCGATTGCAATACTAGCAAGGACACTGCAAAAGATTCGGTCAGATCAGGTCACCACGATCTTGATTGCTCCCATATGGCCAGGAAGAAGCTGGTATGGCGCGTTGATGGACATGGCTCAGGAAGGTCCTCTACTTCTGCCCCAGAAGGTTGACTTCCTTCAACAGGGTCTCCTGCTACACCCAGACCTGAACAGGTTGAACCTTGCAGCCTGGCTACTGAGGCCAGAGTTCTAAAAGCTAAAGGACTCTCACATGGAGTAATACAAAGTCTCCAGAAGAGTAGGAAGCCAGTAACCAACACCATCTATGGCAAAGTTTGGAAAAAATTTTCATCCTGGTGTTTCCTGAATACTCCTGATCCCTTCCATCCTAATATCGCACAAATTTTAGATTTTCTTCAAAGGGGGTTGGAATTAGGGCTCAAACCTAGTACACTGAAAGTGCAGGTGTCAGCTCTGGGTTCCTTTTTTGACCAGGACTTAGCTGGCCAGCACTAGGTTAAACGCTTCATTATCTCTGCAGCTAGGATTCGTCCTAGACTTCATAGCCGTGTTCCCCCTGGGATTTGAATCTAGTCCTTAGTAGTTTGACCCAAGATCCATTTGAAACCCTATCATCCATGAGTTTAAAGAACCTGACCGTTAAAACTGTTGTTTCTATTAGCAATTACTACCTCTAGACGCGTAGGAGAGATGCAGGCCCTATCAATACAGGAGCCATATTTAACTATCACTACGGATAGCATTATCCTTCAGTTATATCCCTCCTTTATGCCTAAGGTAGTCTCGGACTTCCATAGAGGTCAGGATATCGTGCTACCCTCATTCTGCCCAAATCCTTCCAATGTGAAGGAAGAAATCTTTCACACCCTTGATGTTCGCAGGGTGGTTTTCTATTACCTCCAACAAACTGAAAATTGGAGGATGGACCAAAACCTATTCATTCAGTTCTCAGGATGGAATAAAGGCAAGAAGGAGGCTAAAAATATGATTGCTAATTGGATCAAGCAAGCTATCTGTCTGGCATAGTCATCGCAGAATCTTTCACCTCCTGCATCACTGAAGGCCCATTCTACTCATTCAGTATCAACATCGTGGGCAGAGAGAGGGAACGCATCCTCTGATCAGATAAGCAGAGCCGCCACCTGGTTGTCTGTCCATACGTTAACCTCTTTGTGTTTCCTGTCCCCCATTAGGGCAGGGAGACATCCTCCGATACTGCTGTCGTGGAAGGTTCGTAGAAACCGAATTACCGGTAAGACTAATTCTATTATTTACAATTTGGGATAACCTATTGGCTCTAGTATGCAGCACAGAGGCTGCATTAATGAGAATTTTTTGGCTGGCCCTCATTCTAGCTATAGTCCTACTCCCATCCCTTGATGTTGCCGCATCTGCAGTGAAACATGTTGGGGGACATATGTTTCAGTAAAAATTGTCCTATCAGCCTTATAGTGTTGACACTATGGGGTGTCACTAAGTGATATTTTGGCAATAGCCTTTAACCCCTTAGTGACAGAGCCAATTTGCAGTTTAATGACCAGGCCAATTTTTACAATTCTGGCCACTGTCATTTTATGAGGTTATAACTCTGGAACGCTTTAATGAATTCTGAGATTGTTTTTTCATAACATATTGTACTTCACGTTAGTGGTAAAAAAAAATTTATACGACTTGCGTTTATTTATGAAAAAAACAGAAATATGGCGAAAATTTTGAAAATTTAGCAATTTTCAAATTTTAAATTTTTATGCACTTAAATCAGAGAGTCATATTGCACAAATTTCTTAATAAATAACATTTCCCACATGTCTACTTTACATCAGCACAAATTTGGAAACAAAATTTTTTTTTGTTACGAAGTTATAAGGGTTAAAATTTGACCAGCGATTTCTCATTTTTATAACACCATTTTTTTTAGGGAGCACATCACATTTGAAGTCACTTTGAGGGGTCTATATGGTAGAAAATACCAAAAAGTGACACCATTCTAAAAACTGTACCCCTCAAGGTGCTCAAAACCACATTTAAGAAGTTTATTAACCCTTTACTTGCTTCACAGGAACTGAAGCAATGTGGGAGAAAAAAATTAACATTTAACTTTTTTTTGAAAAAAATTAAATTAAGAACCAATTTTTTTTTTTTTCACAAGTGTTAAATGAGAAAATGAACCACAAAATTTGTTGTCCAATTTCTCCTGAATACGACGATACTCCATATGTGGGGGTAAACCACTTTTTGGGCATACGGAAGAGGTTGCAAGGAAAGGAGCGCCGTTTGACTTTTTCAACACAGAATTGGCTGGACGCCATGTCGCGTTTGGAGAGCCCCTGATGTGCCTAAACAGTGGAAACCCCCAACAAGTGACCCAATTTTGGAAACTAGACCCCTTAAGGAACTTATCTGGATGTGTGATGAGCACTTTGAACCTCCAAGTGCTTCACAGAAGTTTATAACGTAGAGCCGTGAAAATAAAAAATCATTTTTTTCCTCAAAAATGATTTTTTAGCCAGCTATTTTTTATTTTCCCAAGGGTAACAGGAGAAATTAGAAAACCAAAATTGGTGTGCAATTTGTCCTGAGTATGCTGATACCCCATATGTTGGGGTAAACCACTGTTTGGGCGCATGGCAGGTCTTGGAAGGGAGAGATCACCGTTTGACTTTTTGAATACCATGTCATGTTTGGAGACCCCCTGATGTGCCTAAATAGTGGAAACCCCTCAATTATAGCTCCAGCCCTAACCCCAACACACCCCTAACCCTAATCCCAACCATAACCCTAATCCCAACCCTAACCCTAATCCTAACCCTAATCCCAACCCTAATTCCAACCCTAATTGTAACCCTAACCCTAATCCTAACCCTAAATGTAATCCTAACCCTAATCCTAACCCTAACCCTAATCCTAACCCTAACCCTAACCATAATGGAAAAATGAAAATAAATAGAGAGAGAAATTAAATGGAGAATAGCGGCTTTTTTTGTTTTGCGGTCGCCGTTATAAGGTTAATAACGGCGATCGCAAAAGCGACGTCTGTAAAATCCCACCGAATCATGCTCTCTGGCGTCTCGGCTACCCCCGAGACCCCGGAGAAAATCTGACTCTAAGGGGCGCTATATACTTTCTTCACAGCGCCGTTAATTAACGGCGCTGTGGTTTAAGTACCCTTAACTACTGCCGTTACAAGGCGTATCGGCGGTCGTTAAGGGGTCAAACTATATTAGAATTGTTTAGGCAATATAGGGAAAGAATGTTTCATGTTTTGTATTACTCCACTATTTTAATTCATTATAACAGCTAAGTTGCTAAGTTTTAGGATTTGTTAGTGAGGGATGTTATTGGGTTATCCCAAATTGTAAATAATTTCTTACAGTCCTACTTTAAGTGTTTATGCCTTGATGTCTCAAAAGTCCAATCAAGGTAGTAAAAAACACATTCCTACACATTTTATAATAGGATAAATTATATCCACATAAACATTATTACAAAAAAGGGCTAATGCACATGACCATATTTCAACTTGATTTTGAATGGAATAAAAATAGGGTTACTATAGAGATACATGTGGTAAAGAAAGGTATTTGATACACTGTTGATTTTTGAAGTTTTCCCACCTACAAAGAATGGAGAAGTTTGTAATTTTTTATCATAGGTACACTTCAACTGTGAGAGACAGACTTTAAAAAGAAAAAAGAAAAACAGAAAATCACTGTGTAATTTTTAAATAATTAAGATGCATTATATTGCATGAAATAAGTATTGATCACCTACCAACCAGCAAGAGTTTGGTCTCTCACAGACATGTTAGTTTTCTTTAAGAAGCCCTCCTACTCTGCACTCATTACGTGTATTAATTGCACCTGTTTGAACTTGTTACCTGTGTAAAAGACACCCGTCCACACACTGAATCAATCAAACTTCAACCTCTCCAACATGGTCAAGACGAAAGAGCTGTCTAAGGACATCAGGAACAAAATTGTAGACATGCATAAGTATGGGGATGGGCTACAGGACAATTGGCAGGCAGCTTGGTGAGAAGGAAACTGTTGCCACAATTATTAGAAAATGGAAGAAACACAAGATGATTGTCAATCTTCCTAGGTCTGGAGTTCCATGTAAGATCTCGCCTCGCAGGGTAAAAATGATTCTGAGAAAGGTCAATTATGAGCCCAGAAATAAAAACGGGAGGATCAGGTCAAAGACCTGAAGAGAGCTGGGCAGTCTCAAACATTACTGTTAGTAACATAGTTTGTCATCATGGATTAAAATACTGCAGGGCACACAAGGTTCCCCTGCTCACACCAGCACATATCCAGGCCCATTTGTAGTTCGCCAATGACCATCTGGACGATCCAGAGAAAGCATGGGAGAAAGTCATGTTGTCAGATGAAACTAAAATAGAACTTTTTGGTATCAACTCCTCTCCCCATGTTTGGAGGAAAACGAAGGATGAGTACAACCACAAGAACACTGTCCCAACCGTGAAGCAAGGTAGAGGGAAACATCATACTTTGGGGATGCTTTTCCGCAAAGGGAACAGGATGACTGCATCATATTGAAGGGAGGATGGATGGTGTCATGCATCAGAAAATGTTGGCCAATAATCTCCTTTCCCTTATGTTCTCCCCTGTATTTGGAGCCCTTCCTTTTTAATTTTCCACGATTTCATATAGGGATTTACAGAGGTTTTTCTGTGAGAATCAATTCATATGTCAAATACAGTGTAATATGTTGCACAAAACTGTATTGAAGCTATTCATCAAACCTTTTATGCCAGAATACTGTCATAAAACACATTGAAAATTTGGAAAATCACAACATTGCCCAAGAACTTTTCACAGCAGCATTGCCAAACTGGGCACAGCTGGAGAGATCCAAGGTGTGAAGAGGTATCGCTTTGACCGACCATCAAATTAACTTAAAGTGCCAAAGTAGCATTTCTGGCAAGGCACATGAAGGTTAACACTACAGAGACAATGTGCAGAATTCCTTAAGTGATGTGTTCATTTTAATGAATTTGGCACATCATACTCCAGTGAGCCCTAGTGATGGGCGAGTAGCATCTTTGCTCGGGTGATCTTCGAGTATTTTGTCGTGCTCGGAGATTTAGTTTTCATCGTCTCAGCTGCATGATTTGTGGCTGCTAGACAAGCTGAATGCATGTGAGAATTCCCTAATAAACAGTCATTCCACATATGAAATCAGCCTGTCTAGCAGTCGCAAATCATGCAGCAAATCTCCGAGCATGCCAAAATACTCGGAGACCACCCGAGCATGCTCGCGAAACCTGAGCAATGAGTATACTTGCTCATCACTACTGATAACACCAGTCATAATTATTTGGCCCCCAAATGTATGGAACTATTGATTCTAGAGAAGAACAGTTCTCTACATGTGGTAACCTGCAGAGCCGTACAGCAGCACATGGAGGTTTGATAACTACAAAGAAGACGTACAGGCTCTATTCGTGAGGCTCTACTATGTGCATGAGTCTTTAAACAGCTCACACTATTGAGATCAAAATGTACATATACAAGTCTATTGTCAAAATTATCTTCATAAACATTTTTTGGTAAAAGGTCCACTGAAAGGGAATCTTTCAGTAGGATCGATCCTGCTAAGCTGTCTACATGGGCATGTAGGTAATACAAAATTGAATAAAAAAAGGCTTATTGTAAGTGAAAGGGGTATTACCAGTGTGAGACATGTAAAAACTGACAGTCTGTTTTCTCACAATGGTATTGCTCCCCTTAATTTAAAATAATGTCTGAAGTGAGATTCTCTTGGAGATCTATATCCAGCCCATAGATCTTAACAGCTCATTTACTTATTAAGAGAAATGTGGATTTCTCTGGAATAAGACATTGGATTGCAGATATCAAGGTATCATTTTATTCAACTCTCTATGACCTGCATGCCAATATAAAAGCATTAGGATTCTGATTGCAGGGATGTGTCACTTACTGGGCAGTCTGCAGTAGTTTTGATAAAATCACTGTTTTATCAGCAAGAAAAAAGATGAACAGCACTCCCAGTCTTCCTATGAAAAAATTGGGAGCATGCAACCTGGTAGACCATAGTCCCGAATGTCCACCATATTACAGAAAGAAAAAAAGGAATGAAACATTACACCCATTGAAGTATCAAAACAGTGTATTCAGATCCAAGTTGCACCATGTTGGGTACATTTCAGTATTGATAATGAAGGCTGTACTGACATTAAAAAATGCTATTTGGATACATCAATTTGGACGCCGCTTCGTGTTTTTTTTCTGCCTATTTTATCAGATTATATCAATAGAGGACTATTAGGGCCTGTGCACACGTTGCGGATTTGCCTCCGGATTTTTCCGCGCCGAATCCGCACCTCTTGGCAGAAAACGCATGTCCTTTTTTTATGCGGTTTTGGCACGGTTTTGACGCGGTTTTTCATGCTTTTTCTCATGCGTTTTTGTATGCGTTTTTGACAGCTAAATAAAGATATGTTGTTTAACAAAAAAAAGATTTGTGATGTCATTTCTTGTCCAACCTCCTCTTTTAACATTTGTCCAATCCACACTCCATTACACACACACAGATAGAGATAGATAGATAATAGATACCAGTAGATAGATAGATAGATAGATAGATAGATAGATAGATAGATAGATAGAAAATACATAGATAGATAATAGATAGTTAGAAATATATATAGAAAGATAGATATATAGATAGACAGAAAGATATATAGGTAGATAGATGATAGATAAAAGGGTAAATAAATAGTTAAAGACACACATGTACACACACACAAAATCTTAACGCAATATACATAGTTATACATAGTACATAGTTATTAAGGTTGAAGGAAGACTTTAAGTCCATCTAGTTCAACCCATATCCTATCCTAACCTGCCCTTACATGTTGATCCAGAGGAAGGCAAAAAAACCCCAAGTGGCAAACAGTAAGCTTCACATTGGGGAAAAAAATTCCTTCCCGACTCCACATACGGCAATCAGACTAGATCCCTGGATCAACGCTGTATCTAGGAAACTAGTGAATATAGCCTGTAATATTATACTTTTCAAGAAAGGCATCCAGTCCCCTCTTAAATTTTAGTAAGGAATCACTCATTACAACATTAGACGGCAGAGAGTTCCATAGTCTCACTGCTCTTACAGTAAAGAATCTGCATCTGTGATTATGGCTAAACCTTCTTTCCTCCAGACGTAGAGGATGCCCCCTCGTCCCCGTCACAGGTCTAAGAGTAAAAAGATCATTAGAAAGGTCTTTGTACTGTCCCCTCATATATTTGTACATTGTAATAAGATCACCCCTAAGCCTTCGTTTTTCCAAACTAAATAACCCCAAGTGTAATAACCTGTCTTGGTATTGCAGACCCCCCAGTTCTCTAATAACCTTGGTCGCTCTTCTCTGCACCCGCTCCAGTTCAGCTATGTCTTTCTTATACACCGGAGACCAGAACTGCACACAGTATTCTAAGTGTGGTCGCACCAGTGACTTGTATAGAGGTAAAATTATGTTCTCCTCATGAGCATCTATGCCTCGTCTAATGCATCCCATTATTTTATTTGCCTTGGCAGCAGCTGCCTGACATTGGCCACTAAATGTGAGTTTGTCGTCCACCCATACACCCAAGTCTTTTTCAGTGACAGCTTTGCCCAGTGTTTTACAATTAAGCACATAATTATACATCTTATTTGTTCTACCCAAGTGCATGACCTTACATTTATCCCCATTAAAGCTCATTTGCCATTTATCAGCCCAAGCTTCTAGTTTACATAAATCCTCCTGTAATATAAAATTATCCTCCTCTGTATTTATTACCCTGCAGAGTTTAGTGTCATCTGCAAATATTGAAATACTACTCTGTATGCCCCCTACAAGGTCATTAATAAATATGTTAATTAATATAGTTAATAAAAAAATAGGGAAAAAAATGGCGTGGGCTCCCGCGTAATTTTCTGCGCCAGAGGGGGAAAGCCGACAGCCAGGGCCAATATTTCTAGCCTGGGAAGGGGTAAATACCCATAGATTTTCCCAGGCTATGAATATCAGCTCGCAGCTAGCCTTCACTGGCTATTAAAATAGGGGGACCCACCCCAAAAAAATGACGTGGGGTCCCCCTATAATTTATAGCCAGAAAGGCTAGGCAGACAGCTGCGGGCTGATATTCATAGCCTAGGAAGGGGCCATGGATATTGGCGCCCCCCTGGCTAAAAATACCAGCACCCAGCCGCCCCAAAATTGGCGCATATGTACGATGCGCCAATTCCGGCACTTAGCCCCTCTTTTCCCACTACTCTGTAGCGATGGGATATGGGGTAATAAGGGGTTAATATCACCTTGCTATTGTAAGGTGATATTAAGCCCGGTTAATCATAGAATCATAGAATCATAGAATGGTAGAGTTGGAAGGGACCTCCTGGGCCATCTGGTCCAACCCCCTGCTCAAAGCAGGATTCTCTAAATCATCCCAGACAGATGTCTGTCCAGCCTCTGTTTGAAGACTTCCATTGATGGAGAACTCACCAACTCTCGTGGCAGCCTGTTCCACTCATTGATCACCCTAACTGTCAAAAAGTTTTTCTAATTTTTAATCTGTGTCTCCTCCCATACAGTTTCATCCCATTGCTTCTAGTCTTTCCTTGTGCAAATGAGAATAAAGATGATCCTTCTACAATGTGACAGCCCTTGAGATATTTGTAGACAGCTATTAAGTCTCCTCTCAGTCTTCTTTTTTGCAAGCTAAACATTCCCAAATCCTGCAACCGTTCCTCATAGGACATGGTTTGCAGACCGGTCACCATTCTAGTGGCTCTTCTCTGAACTTGCTCCAGTTTGTTGATGTCTTTTTTAAAATGTGGTGCCCAAAACTGGACACAGTATTCCAGATGAGGTCTGACCAAAGAGGAGTAGAGGGCAATAATGACCTCACGTGATCTAGACTGTATGCTTCTGTTGATACATCCTAGAATTGTATTTGCCTTTTTTGCTGCTGCATCACACTGTTGACTCATGTTCAGTCTGTTATTAATTAGTATACCCAAGTCTTTTTCACATGTTCTGTTACTTAGCCCTATTCCTCCCATTTTGTATATGCTTTTTACATTTTTATTGCCCAGATGTACTTTGCATTTTTCCCTGTTAAAAACCATTCTATTAGTTGCTGCCCACTGCTCAAGTTTATTTATATCTTTTTGAATCCTCTCTCTCTCTTCTCTAGTATTAGCTACTCCTCCTAGCTTTGTGTCATCAGCAAATTTGATCAGTTTACCGTCAATTCCTTCATCTAAATCATTGATAAAGATGTTGAACAATACAGTGTTAGGGTCTTCGGAACGCACCAAATATATGATGTAGAGCGGTGCGTTCGCAGCCCGGGTCCACCGTACAGGCAGAGCCTGCTGCTAGTAAAATGGCGCAAGAAGCGAACTCTGTTATCCCGCAGAGTTGGCAAAATAAACGCCGTAACGCGCTGTGTCAATATGTGCGAACTCTGTTAATCCACAGAGCCGTTAGAAGGAGTGCCGCAGCGCTATATGGCGATGTGTGCGAACTCACTTAACACCACTGAGTCGCAAAATAAACACACTAGGGCGCTGTCTAGCGTTGAAAGCGAACCCTGTTACGTCACAGAGCTGCTGAGACAAACTTCTGTGTCCTGCCAGGCACCCAGGTACACAGTTGACTGCTAAGCGAACATAGAACGTGATCATGCGCTAATGTCCTCGCGAGAGTTACCCGCAATCTATGGCGTCTGAACGCCAGACCCTGAATACGGCAATCAAACTCCTCAGCGGTTATGCCGGTAATCTAGGGCATCTAGGACACCGACCCTGACCAGCTAGCATACCAAACTCCTCACTGATTAAGTCGGTATTCTAGGGGCTTATTTCAGCCGGGCCCTAACCACACACACGCATGACCACACTGGCGCAAAGCATATAACGATTGATATTAGCGCATGGCGGCTCAGCCATGCCACCCTTTTATAGTAACAGCTACAGGACCTGCCAGAAACAAGGACCAATGAAACTGTTCCAGAACACAGTAGCCACAGGACCTTCCTGGCGGACCAATAGGAGCTGCTGCAGTACCTGAGCATGTGATCCCTGATCTCCAATGAGAGATCTCACCCTGGGCATGCTCAGAAGGGGAAAACAAGGACTTTGTCCCAATGACGTCTGCTCGCCGCTAACTAGTACTGGCCACAATAGCAGAGCCTGGAGAGGCAGCAGTAACCCTCTGCACACTGTTAGACTGGGCGAGATGCTGGGACCGACGTCTAAGCTGAGCAGAGTCCACTGCGGCCAGAGACGGATGGGAGACAGCAGCAGGGATGGCTCGAGATCCCCCTTGTGCAGAAGCGGGAACTCGACCTCTAACATTCAGGGCCCAAAACAGAGCCTTGTGGTACCTCACTTGAGACATTCTTCCAACTGGATGTGCAGCCATTTACGACCACTCTTTGGGTCCAATCACTAAGCCAATTATGAATCCACCTAACAGTTGCCTTGTCCATTCCATTCCGTCAATAAGACGCATATCAATTATTAACCCCTTAATGTCCACTGACGTGCAGAGTCCGTCATGGCAAGATGTCAGTTCCGGCACCAGGACGGACTCTGCACGTCATGGCTTTGATCTACCACTGCGTGTAAACACGCAGTGGTAGATCAGTGCCGACAGCTGTCACAGACAGCTGACAGGCACAGCAAGCGGTGCGGGGACCTTTGCCGTCGGTCCCCGCACGTACAGCGCTGTGCTTGGTCAGTCAATCTGACTGACCAAACACAGCAGCGATCGTGCAGGAGAAGCTGAAATTTCAGCTTCTCCAGCGCGATCAGTGCAGGAGCCGGCGCTGCAGTGGCCAAGCTTCCTGCATTGACAGCCAGGAGTGGAGCCCCCACCGCCCCTGGCTGTTAACCCCCTGACTGCTGCGATCGAGAGCTCAGGGGGGGAGGCAGAGGGTCGGGAGCTCCCTCTGCCTCAGATCGGCACCCTGCAATGTATTTGCAGGGCCCGATCTCTGCCTTGATGACCCGGGGGTTGTCATGACAACCTCCGGGTCATCTAGCTACGGAAAGCTGCTGTGATCATTGTCACAGCAGCTTCCACTATAGTTGCAATGCATTGCAATGCCAGAGCATTGCAATGCATTGTAACTGCAATAAAAAGTAAAAAAAGTGAAATTCCATAAAGGGACAAGTTAAAAAAAATCATTTTTTAAAAAAAATTGTAAAAGAAAATTAAAAAATAATTAAAAAAAAATCCCCTAAAAAATACACATTTTTATGTAATAAAAAAATAAAAAACAAAAAACATACACATGTTAGGTATCGCCACGTCTGTAAAAATCCCATCTATAAAAGCGTAACCCTAGTTAACACCTTCAGTGAAAGCCGTA
Source organism: Oophaga sylvatica (assembly GCA_033576555.1). Lineage (NCBI taxonomy): Eukaryota > Metazoa > Chordata > Amphibia > Anura > Dendrobatidae > Oophaga > Oophaga sylvatica. Next base: position 485,564,031 of record JARQOD010000005.1, read on the forward strand.
AAAAAAAAACACAAAAAAGTAGTAAATTATACTTTTTCCAAGCGGTATCATTATACCGCTTGGAAAAAGTGCAATAACACGCGATCAAAAAGTCAGATATAAATAATCATGGTACCGCTGAAAACGTCATCTTGTCCCGCAAAAAACAAGCTGCTATACAGCATCATCAGCAAAAAAATAAAAAAGTTATAGCCCGCGGAATAAACTGATGCAAAAATAATTATTTTTTCTATAAAATTTTTTATTGTGTAAAAAAACGCCAAAACATAAAAAAAATATATATAAATGAGGAATCGCCATAACCGTAGTGACCCGAAGAATAAAGCTGCTTTATCAATTTTACCACACACGGAACGGAGGAAAAAAAAAAAAAATTCCTGAATTGCTGGTTTTTGTTCATTCTGATTCCACAAAAATCGGAATAGGAAACGATCAAAAAACGTTATGTGCCTGAATATGGTACCAATAAAAACGTCAGCTCGTCCCGCAAAAAATAAGCCTGTTGGCCGAAATATGGAAAAATTATAGCTCTCAAACTACGGCGATGCAAAAATTTCTTACAAAAAATTATTCCAAGAAAAAGCATCTTTTAGTGTGTGACAGAAGCTAAACATGAAAAAAGGGTGTAAATCTGGTATCGCTGTAATCGCACCGATCCGAGGAATAAAGTCGCCTAATCACTAATACCGCACGAGGAACGGCGTAAAAAAGAAAACCAATTCTTCACCTTTTGTGGATTTGTTCATTGTGCCTCCCAAAGATCGCAGTAAGGCGATCACAGTGGTTCCCCCCCACATATGGGGTATCAGCGTACTCAGGACAAAATGCACAATAGCTTTTGGGGTCCTATTTCTCCTGTTACCCTTATAAAAATAAAATATTGGGGGCAAAAAGATTATTTTTGTGGAAAAAAATATGATATTTTTATTTTCACGGCTCTACGTTATAAACTTCTGTGAAGCACTTGGGGGTTCAAAGTGCTCACCACACATCTAGATAAGTTCCTTGGGGGGTCTAGTTTCCAAAATGGAGTCACTTGTGGGGGGTTTCTACTGTTTAGGCACATCAGGGGCTCTCCAAATGTGACATGACACCCGCAGACCATTCCATCAAAATCTGCATTTGAAAAAGCGCTCCTTCCCTTTCCAGCTCTGCCATGCGTCAAAATAGTGGTTTACCCCCACATATGGGGTATCAGCATACTCAGGACAAATTGCACAATACCTTTTGGGGTCCTGTTACCCTTTGGAAAATAACAATTGGGGGTGGAAAGATCATTTTTGTGGAAAAGATATGATTTTTTAATTTTACTGCTCTACGTTATAACCTTCTGTGAAGCCCTTGGGGGTTCAAAGCTTTCACCACACATCTAGATAAGTTCCTTGGGGGGTCTAGTTTCCAAAATGGGGTCACTTGTGGGGGGTTTCCACTGTTTAGGCACACAGGGACTCTCCAAATGCGACATGGCGTCCAATCTCAATTCCAGCCAAAAAAGTCAAATGGCGCTGCTTCCCTTCCAAGCTCTGCCATGCGCCCAAATAGTGGTTTACCCCCACATATGGGGTATCAGCGTACTCAGGACAAATTGCACAATAACTTTTGGGGTCCTTTTACCCTTTGGAAAATAAAAATTGGGGGTGGAAAGATCATTTTAGTGGAAAAGATATGATTTTTTAATTTTACAGCTCTACGTTATAACCTTCTGTGAAGCCCTTGGGGGTTCAAAGCTCTCACCACACATCTAGATAAGTTCCTTGGGGGGTCTAGTTTCCAAAATGGGGTTACTTGTGGGGGGTATCCACTGTTTAGGCACACAGGGCTCTCCAAATACGACATGGCGTCCAATCTCAATTCCAGCCAAAAAAGTCAAATGGCGCTGCTTCCCTTCCGAGCTCTGCCATGCACCCAAATAGTGGTTTACCCTCACATATGGGGTATCAGCGTACTCAGGACTAATTGCACAATAACTTTTGGGGTCCTTTTATCCTTTGGAAAATAAAAATTGGGATGAAAAGATCATTTTTGTGGAAAAAATATGATTTTTTAATTTTACGGCTCTACGTTATAACGTTCTGTGAAGCCCTTGGGGGTTCAAAGCTCTCACTACACATTTAGATAAGTTCCTTGGGGGGTCTAGTTTCCAAATGGGGTCACTTGTGGGGGTTTCCACTGTTTAGGCACACAGGGACTCTCCAAATGCGACATGGCGTCCAATCTCAATTCCAGCCAAAAAAGTCAAATGGCGCTGCTTCCCTTCCGAGCTCTGCCATGCACCCAAATAGTGGTTTACCCCCACATATGGGGTATCAGCGTACTCAGGACTAATTGCACAATAACTTTTGGGGTCCTTTTATCCTTTGGAAAATAAAAATTGGGATGAAAAGATCATTTTTGTGGAAAAAACATGATTTTTTAATTTTACGGCTCTACGTTATAACCTTCTGTGAAGCCCTTGGGGTTAAAAGCTCTCACAACACATTTAGATAAGTTACTTGGGGGGTCTAGTTTCCAAAATGGGGTCACTTGTGGGGGGTTTCCACTGTTTAGGCACCCAGGGACTCTCCAAATGCGACATGGCGTCCAATCTCAATTCCAGCCAAAAAAGTCAAATGGCGCTGCTTCCCTTCCGAGCTCTGCCATGCGCCCAAATAGTGGTTTACCCCCACACATGGGGTATCGATGTACTCAGGAGAAATTGTACAACAAATATTGTGGTTCATTTTCTACTGATACCCTTGACAAAATTTTAAAAAATTGTGTCGAAAGAAAAATTTTGGGAAAAAAAGTTAAATGTTAATTTTTTCCTTCCACATTGCTTCAATTCTTGTGAAGTACCTAAAGGGTTAATAAACTTATTGAATGTGGCTTTGAACACATTGAGGGGTGCAGTTTTTAGAATGGTGTCACTTTTGGGTATTTTCTGTCATATTGACCCCTCAAATTCACTTCAAATGTGAGGTGGCCCCTAAAGAAAATGATTTTGTAAATTTTGTTGGAAAAATGAGAAATTGCTGGTCAACTTTTAACACTTATAACTTCCTAACAAAAAAAAATTTTGGTTCCAAAATTGTGCTGATGTAAAGTAGACATGTGGGAAATGTTATTTATTAACTAATTTTTGTGACATATCTCTCTGATTTAATGGCATAAAAATTAAAAGTTTGAAAATTGCAAAATTTTCAAAATTTTTGCCATATTTCCGTTTTTTTCATAAATAAACGCGTTATATTGAAGAAATTTTACCACTATCATGAAGTACAATATGTCTCGAGAAAACATTCTCAGAATCGCCAAGATCCGTTGAAGCGTTCCAGAGTTATAACCTCATAAAGAGACAGTGGTCAGAAATGTAAAAATTGGCCTGGTCTTTAACCTACAAAATGGCTTGGTCGTTAAGGGGTTAATCTTATATTAATAAAGGGTGAAAAAAACAACACACGCATAAGAATAAATTATTTTAATGAAATAAAACCCAACACGCACGGTTTTCATATATTTAATATACGCTCAGATCCAAGCGACGCCCTTGATCTCCTGTAATAAAACATAAAAAAATAAAACAACCGTATACTCCCTGTCCGACGCAGTCCAATTAATAACGAATGCCCCACGAAGGTCTCCCCAATAGAACAGTGACATCAGGTGATGCCACTGCTCTGTAGGGCCTCCTAGTGATGCACTGATAGGAGACAATGGCTCCTGCAGTGCATCACTGAGGTTACCTGAGTTAATTCTCTCACTTTATAGCAATGGTGCGTGGGAATTTTCTCACTCAGCAGTGCCGTAAGCGAATGAACTGTAGTGACATCATTCTCTCCCGGCGGCAGAGCAATACACAGATCGATGGCGTCGGGGAATAGGTGAGTATGTGCTCAATGTTATGTGTTGTATGTCATGTGTATGTTATATGTTGTATGTAATGTATGTGTTTGTTTTTTTTACATTCAGCACATTAGCAGGATGATGGGACTACTACTGTCCCATCATTGGCTAATGTGTCAGTCACTGACACTGTAGCAGGCATAGCCAGATGGGACTAGTAGTCCCATCTGACGATGCCTGCATACGCGGAGACACACACACAGCGCCGCACACCGCCGAAAATACACCCATCACGCACACGGCCCCGCACACCTCCGCACATACACCGATCACGCACACAGACCCGCACACCGCCGCACATACACCGATCACGCAGACACCGGCACACAATCACCGCCCACACACATAGCGCCGCACACTATACACACCCACGCACTGCCCACACACATAGTGCAGCACACTATACATGCCCACACTCAGCCCACACACTTCCCTCCTCCCGAACTGCAGCGGTTTCACCTGCAGCAAAACCGCAGATCTTTTTTAAACCTGCGGTTTTGCTGCGGAAGTGCCCGACTCAATGCAAGTCAATGGGCGCAGAAACGCTGCAGTTCCGCACAAAGAATTGACATGCTGCAGAAAATAAAGCGTGGCGAAACTGCGTGTTTTTTTTTCCGCAGCATGTGCACAGCAGACCTGCGGTTCCCATTGGATTACTTGCATGTGCACTGTGCTGCGGGTTGGATGTGTTTCCGCACGTTGAAAAACGCAGCGGAAACGCATCTAAAAACGCAACGTGTGCACAGGGCCTTAAACCTGCCGCAATGTTGTCATTCACATTCATGAGCTGTGTATAACCCCTCACCCAAAAACTGATTCACATGTTTCTGCCTATGCACAGATTAGACAGAAAGCTGTGAATCAGTGGTGTGGGTGGAGTTATACAGTTAATTATGTATAATATGCATTTGTGTACATTCATTTCTTGGTGTAATATATTACAATATTTTAGGTGAAAACAACATAAACAAAATATAAAAAAATATATATAAAATCAAATAACCAGTAATATTAATCAATGTGCTTAACACATAATATTTGAGTTTATTTCTACTATTCTTCTTTGGCATGTTCTGCTATTCCTTTAACACATGCAAAAAAAATCAAAGGAAAAATCTCTCCTGTTTTTTTTTGTAAATCACATGATTAAATATATTTTTCTCAAATCTTGGTTTGCCTGGCTAAAAAAAAAAATAAAATGATAGGCATTCTGGAAAAGATGCTCTCCTGGGTGGCAAAACAAAAGAGCTGAAGGAAAAAAAATTGAAAGTTGACACAGTCAAGAATAATGGGTAAATCTATCAAGTTTGATCAGGCCTGCTATAATGAAGTGGAGTTTCATATTCTGAGCAGGGACAATGAAGACAGAAGCTAGGCCCTAGAAATACACTGCTCACTTATGTGCTTGGAATATGCAGCAACCAGCAGGGAGCCACAAGATAATTACACCGTATTTGTATGGTTCCAGGAAGCTTCCTGCGCAGGTTGAATGGCTGCACTATATTAAATGGCAGCACAGAGAAATGTTTTTAATGAATATTTTTGTCAAGGAAAGAAAGGCATTTGAGTGTATTTTTTATTGTACGAAAGGAACCATGAGTGGAAACAAAACTGTCAAATCATTTTATTTTTCCTATTTCATTGTGCACAATTTCAATAATATCAATAAAAACAATGACAATAGCAATTTAATGGCTATTTAACTAACAATATATGCTAACAAGTTGGTTTAGCACATTTTAGCTGACAATCTACAGTACAGACCAAAAGTTTGGACACACCTTCTCATTTAAAGATTTTTCTGTATTTTCATGACTATGAAAATTGTACTTCACACTGAAGTCATCAAAACTATGAATTAACACATGTGGAATTATATACTTAACAAAAAAGTGTGTAACAACTGAAAATATGTCTTATATTCTAGGTTCTTCAAAGTAGCCACCTTTTGCTCTGATGACTGCTTTGCACACTCTTGGCATTCTCTTGATTAGCTTCAAGAGGTAGTCACCGGAAATGGTCTTCCAACAATCTTGAAGGAGTTCCCAGAGATGCTTAGCACTTGTTGGCCCTTTTGCCTTCACTCTGCGGTCCAACTCACGCCAAACCATTTCGATTGGGTTCAGGTCTGGTGACTGTGGATGCCAGGTCATCTGGCGTAGCACCCCATCACTCTCCTTCTTGGTCAAATAGCCCTTACACAGCCTGGAGGTGTGTTTGGGGTTATTGTCCTGTTGAAAAATAAATGATGGTCCAACTAAGCGCAAACCGGATGGAATAGCATGCCGCTGCAAGATGCTGTGGTAGCCATGCTGGTTCAGTATGCCTTCAATTTTGAATAAATCCCCAACAGTGTCACCAGCAAAGCATCCCCACACCATCACACCTCCTACTCCATGCTTCACCGTGGGAACCAGGCATGTAGAGCCCATCCGTTCACCTTTTCTGCATCGCACAAAGACACAGTGGTTGGAACCAAAGATCTCAAATTTGGACTCATCAGACCAAAGCACAGATTTCCACTGGTTTTCCATTCCTTGTATTCTTTAGCCCAAACAAGTCTCTTCTGCTTGTTGCCTGTCCTTAGCAGTGGTTTCCTAGCAGCTATTTTACCATGAGGGCCTGCTGCACAAAGTCTCCTCTTAACAGTTGTTGTAGAGATGTGTCTGCTGCTAGAACTCTGTGTGGCATTGACCTAGTCTCTAATCTGAGCTGCTGTAAACCTGCGATTTCTGAGGCTGGTGACTCGGATAAACTTATCCTCAGAAGCAGAGGTGACTCTTGGTCTTCCTTTCTTGGGGCTGTCCTCATGTGAGCCAGTTTCTTTGTAGCGCTTGATGGTTTTTGCAACTGCACTTGGGGACACTTTCAAAGTTTTCCCAATTTTTCGGACTGACTGACCTTCATTTCTTAAAGTAATGATGGCCACTCGTTTTTCTTTACTTAGCTGCTTTTTTCTTGCCATAATACAAATTCTAACAGTCTATTCAGTAGGACTATCAGCTGTGTATCCACCAGACTTCTGCACAACACAACTGATGGTCCCAACCCCATTTATAAGGCCAGAAATCCCACTTATTAAACCTGACAGGGCTGTTATGTTTCGGTAGCTGAGGAGTGCAGGTAAAAAAGGCAATACACCAGAGAAGTTGGAATCTATGAGATTGCAGTACCCTGACTAACCACCACAACTAGAGGCAGCCGTGGAGCGTTCCTACGTTGGTCCTAGACGCCTCGTCACAGCCTGAGAAACTAACTACACCTAAAGATAGAAAGAGGAAAGCTATCTGCCCCGGAGCAGATCCCCAAAGAACATAGAAAACCCTCAAACATGTAATGGCGGTTAGACAAGATGAAATACTGACACAGACAGAAAATAGTATGAGCAAACGTTGGGGCCCAAACTACCTAAATAGAAAAGGATAGGAAGGGCACTTACTGCAATCCCAAAAAACCCCTGAAAAGCACCAACTCTACTAATTTCAAAATCACCTGAGATCACACGACCTCTACCACCTAAATTAGTTCTCTGGTGTAACAAAATCAAAGCAGCAGCCACTGAAAAAACTGGAAAAAGCAAAAGTACAAACATCAGTGGCTGAACTAAACTGAGAGGGCAAAAGCCCCCGGAGGGGACCCTGAAAGCCCCCACAGAAGTGCAGGACAAAATGCAAAAATCAAGCACAAAAAAAAAAAGAAGAAAATGTCTTATCTGTTAGCAGGAGATGCAGACACGACACAGCAGGCTACAAAGGAAACAGGACTCAAGGATTGAGACCAGAACAATTGATCACCGGCAACCCTGATGGGAAGGCGACTCCCTTATATAAGACCAGTCAGTAACACCTGATTCCCACTCCTCACAATCTTCACTGGACAGTCCAGTACCGCTTATAACCACCAGAGGGAGCCTCTGCTCAGAACTCATTTCAAGTCCATTCACAACACAGGGCACACCTGTGAAGTGAAAAACATTTCCGGTGACTACCTCTTGAAGCTCATCAAGAGAATGCCAAGAGTGTGCAAAGCAGTCATCAAAGCAAAAGGTGGCTACTTTGAAGAACCTAGAATATAAGACATAATTTCAGTTGTTACACACTTTTTTGTTAAGTATATAATGTGTTAATTCACAGTTTTGATGCCTTCAGTGTGAATTTACAATTTTCATAGTCATGAAAATACAGAAAAATCTTTAAATGAGAAGGTGTGTCCAAACTTTTGGTCTGTACTGTATATCTAATATTATCATTTCAAATGTCTACACATTTAAACAAAGTATACAGAAGTGTGAAAATTATATATGGAAAGGGTACCTGTCCCCTGATTCATGCTGCCCAAACCGTAGAAAGAATGAATCAAAGCTTGGCTACATTTTCCTCTGAATCGCTCTGGCATTTCATAGAAAATATAGTTTAAGGACTTTCCCAGCTCTGCTCCTGGTGATTGACAGGTCCCTTCCAGAGCAAGGAACCTGTCAATCACCTGCAGCAACGCTGTGAGAAGTCGGCTGAGAGCAGCGTCGGAATAGTCACTTCTCTCCCCATGGTTGACTGCCACATCTTGAAAGTTTATTCTCTCTGAAATACCAGAGCACTTATGAGAAAAATATGCCTGGCTGCGATCGTGCCCATAGTTTGGGCAGCATGAATCAGGTGAAAAAATCTCACACTAGAGATAAAGAGTGTTAGGGTTGGCGGAACGCACCAAATGAAATATATATATATTAATAATAAGGGGCGTTCGCAACCCGGGGTCCACCGTGCAGAGATGGAACCTGCTGCTATGCAATGGCGGAACAAGATGGCGGTTGAACGCCAAAAACACGCGGTTTAGATGCCACCCGGTGTGAACAGCGGCGAACTCTGTTACTCCACAGAGCTGCCGCAACAAACAAATAGAACGCTGTTCCCTGTTAACTGTCACAGCTGATAAGGCGCGAGTGAGGTCTCTAGGCTCAACCCCTAAAGTGTGGGGACTTGAGTCTGACCGGACACACAATGCGCACTGCGTCGCACAAGCGATGCCACTACTTGGCGTTGAGTGGTAGAAGAATACAGCTAACTAAAAAACAAGAGCAAAAGCTCAACTGACCGCAGAGCGGTACCAAAAGTTGTGTGCTGGAGCACATGGATTGACTGTGCCCTGTAAACAGACTGTGCTTAGCAGCACACGTGGCCAAGACTGGTGCTAGATCAAGCTGAGTAAAAACCTGCCTGACTAAGGAAAACAAGACGATCATACACGCCGACAGTGTGGCAGGTTCTTGGCCCAAAACACGTGCATACACAGAGTGGCAGCGCATCCACTCGCTCACACCCCACATGGTGTATACTAACGCACGGCCATGCGGCCATGTGATCCTTTTATAACTGCAGCCTTCCAGGACCTTGCTGATGGCCCAATACGGACTGCTTGAGGACCTGAGCATGTGACCTCCGACCACCAATGAGCGGTCATCTCACCGGCATGCTCAGATGGAGAAAAGCAGGACTTAGTCCCAGGAGCGTCTGCTTGCCGCTTACTAATGCTGGTTGCTATAGCTGAACCTGGGGCTGCAGCAGTAACAAAACGCCTAGCATTAGCCAGAGCAAAACGCTGGGTCCGATGTCTCTGCTGAGCAGGATCCACTGCGGCTGAAGAAGAATGGAAGACTGCAGAGGACATGACTTGAGATTCCCCCTGTGCAGCGGTGGGATTTCAATGCATAACATTACCCCCCTCCTTGGGCCTCGCTATGCTCAAATGCTGCAATGAGCTGAGGAGACCGAATGTGTCAATAGGTTCCCAGGTCCTGTCCTCTGGGCCTTGACCCTTCCAGTCCACAAATAGAACTTTTTGCCACATATCACCTTGAATCCAACAATGGTATTCACCTCATAATCGTCCGCGGATGAACCCGAGGTCCCTGCTGATGATTCAGAAAACCGGGACATGTGAACAGGTTTAAGAAGGGACACATGAAAGGTGTCAGTGATACCTAGGCATGGAGGAAGAGCCAGACGATAGACCACAAGGTTGACCTGTTCCAGGACCTTGAAGGGACCTATGTAGCGAGGAGCAAACTTAGTGGACTCAACTTGCAGCCTGATGTTACGGGCTGAGAGCCACACGAAATCGCCAGGGGCAAAAATCGGAGCGGGACGCCAATGCGCATTGGCGGAGACCCTCATTCTCTCCTTGGAGGCCCGGATGGCATCCTGTGTGCGGTCCCAAATGTCACGTGCCTCCACCGCCCAATCTGCCATCCTAGGGTTGATGGATGACATGGGCATGGGCACAGGGACATGTGGATGCTGGCCGTAATTAAGGAGGAACGGGTTCTGCCCAGTTGAGTCAGCTACGGTGTTATTCAGCGCAAATTCCACCCACGGTAGCAAGGATGCCCAGTCATCCTGCATGGCAAAGACAAAATGTCGCAGATATGTGACCAGGGTCTGGTTGGCCCTCTCTACCAACCCATTCATCTCGGGATGGTAAGCTGAAGAGAGATTTAGCTCTATGCTGAGCAAACGACAAAGCTCTCTCTAGAATCGAGACGTGAACTGGGGACCCCTGTCACTGACTATTTTGTCAGGCATGCCGTGTAGGCGAAAGACATGTTTAATGAACAACGCCGCCAAAGCCCGTGCAGAAGGTACCCGCGGGAGAGGCACCAAGTGCACCATTTTACAGTAGTGGTCAGTGACTACTCAGATTACGGTGCAGTAACGGGACTTGCGTAAACCCACCACAAAATCCATCCCAACCATTTCCCAGGGCCTATCCGCCACAGGCAGGGGATACAATTAACCAGCTGGCTGTTGCTGAGAAGATCGATTCAGGGCGCAGGAAACACATGAATATACTCCGGCGTCACGGGCCATATGCGACCACCAGTACGTCCTCCCCAGGAGCTCAGATGTCCTCTTGGTCCCAAAATGTCCACTCACCCTGGACGAATGAGCCCAAGAGAGAACCTGTGGTCGCAAATTAGGTGGGTCAAAAGTCTTGCCCGGAGGTACAGACTCTAACGAAACCGGAGCCACAGTTCTCAGGCTCTCTGAAGGGACAATAAGCTGAGGTTCCTCTCCCTCCTCAGATGATACTACGTAATGGGAGAGAGCGTCAGCATGAGTGTTCTTCTCCCCAGAGAGAAAATGGAGGGTGAAGTTGAAATGGGAAAAGAACAGGGACCATCTGGTCTGGCAAGAGTTCAGCTGCTGGGCAGTCTGCAAATACACAAAATTCTTGTGGTCGGTGAAAACCTGAAAGGGATAATGAGCCCCCTCCAGGAGATGTCTCCACTCAGAAAAGGCCAACTTCATTGCTAGCAAGTCCCTGTCCCCGATGGAATACTTCCTCTCCGCCAGTGAGAAGGTCTTGGAGAAGAAGAAGCAAGGATGCTTCTGATCTTGAGTATCCTTCTGAAAAAAGACAGCTCCAGCACCGACAGAAGAGGCATCCACCTCTATGATAAAAGGTTTATCGACATCGGGGCGATGTAAAATGGGAGCGTTAGCGAAGTGTGGTGGACTGAAAGGCCTGGGAGCACCCTTATGACCACAATTTGGGACTAGCTCCCTTCTTGGTGAGGGCAACCAGGGGAGCTACCAAAGTTGAGAAGTGGGGAATGAACTGGCAATAATAATTGATAAACCTCATAAAGCACTGCACTGCTTTAATTGAATGGGGTTCTTGCCAGTCCATCACAGCCTGTAGCTTGGCAGGATCCATGGCCGATCCCTGGGCTGAGATGATATATCCCAGGAAAGGCAAGGACTTGTGCTCAAACACACACTTCTCCAACTTGGCATAGAGGGAGTTTGCCCGTAGGAGGACGAAGGCTTTGCAAACATCTCTCCGGTGGGAGTCTATATCTGGAGAGTAGATGAGAATATCATCCAGATAGAATACAACCGAGGTGGTTAGCATATCCCAGAAGATATCGTTCACAAAGTCTTGGAAAATGGCAAGGGCATTACAGAGCCCGAAGGGCATCACTAGGTATTTATAGTGGCCATCTCTGGTGTTAAATGCCGTCTTCCACTTGTCCCCCTCATGGATATGTATCAAGTTATAGACGCCCAGCAGATCTAATTTTGTAAATAGCCTTGCTTCCTACAACCTATCAAAGAGTTCAGAGATAAGAGGCAGAGGATATTTATTTTTGATGGTAATAGCATTAAGACCCCTGTAGTCAATGGATTGACGTAGTTCCCCATTCTTCTTCTGCACAAAGAAGAAACCAGCCCCTGCGGGGGACACTGAATTCCTAATGAATCCTCTTGCCAGATTCTCCTTGATGTACTGAGACATTGCCTCAGTCTCTGGGAGAGATAACAAGTAGACTCGACCCCGGGGAGGCTCGGCATTGGGCAAGAGGTCAATAGGACAGTCATAGGGGCGGTGAGGCGGAAGAGTCTTCGCAGCCCTCTTGGAGAAAATGTCCGCATATGACCAATAGTGTTTGAGGAGCGAGGATAGATCTGCTGGCACTGCTGTTGAAGCCACCTGAAAGCACTCCCTCTGACATCTACCCTAACAAGACTCACTCCATCCCAGAATTCTCCCTGAGGACCACTCAATATGAAGAGAATGGTAGCGTAACAAAGGTACCCCTAATAAGACCTCATCAATACCCTCAGGTATGACTAATAGGGAGATTATCTCTTGATGAGATGGAGACATGGTGAGAGTAAGTGGGAAGGTCTGGTGTGTGATCGATCCATTTGTCCATTTACGATCCATTTACCACTCATACGGTCACTGGCTTGGTGAGTATGACCAGAGGTATTGCATGCCGTTGGGTGAAGGCAAAAGTCATGAAATTGCCCTCCGTCCCAGAATCCACACAAACCTCTATCGCGTGAGTGGATGAGCCTAATGTAATTGTCCCCTTGAAGGACAATTTGGAGTAAAACGCCACTGTGTCTAGTGAGCCTCCTCCTATGGCCACTAGACGTGGTCGTTTTCCTGAACACAGGGGACATTTGCTGGCAAAATGTCCTGACTGCCGGCAGACATGACAGACCATGGGTGTAAGAGCAATCAGGGACTTAGATCCCGCTCGAGAAACCTCCATGGACTCTTGGGACTGGGGCACCTGATCCGGAGATTCCAGAGGTCTGGAGAAGTTAGGAGCCAGCTGAAACCTCTGCCGACACTGGGCTCGCTCCAACCTTCGCTCGAAGAAACGAAGGTCGATGCGAGTGGAGACGGATATTAGCTCCTCCAGTGTGGAAGGAATCTCCCTAGTGGCCAGAGCGTCTTTCACATGGTCAGCCAGCCCCCTCTAAAAGACCGGGTTGAGGACTTTATCCAGCCACTCCAGCTCAGAAGCTAAAGTCCGGAAATGGACGGCAAAGTGACTTACCAAGGACGAGCCCTGTGTCAATGCCAGCAGTTGGAGCGCCATATCATGGGTGACTCGCGGTCCCAAGAAGACCTGCTTCAGAGTGCTCAAAAAACGTGGAGCACTCTGCACCACATGATCATCACGCTCCCACAGCGGAGTAGCCCACTCCAACGCCCTGTCCGACAGCAGGGAAATAATAAATCCTACTTTAGCCCGCTCAGAGGGGAAACGTGCAGCCAGTAGCTCCAGATGTATCACACACTGGTTCACGAATCCTCTACATGACTTGCTATCGCCTGAGAACCTCTAAGGCAGCTGGAGGCGGGATAAGGTCAGAACAGGGGTGGCAACGGACATATGGGCTGCAGCCTCACTAGCTGCCTCAACAGCTACTGCAGTCACATCCACAGCTGAGGTTGTACGCTCGAGAGCCGACAACCTTCCCTCCAGCTGCTGGATGTACCGCTGTAGTCGCTGTTCATCCACCATTAATAGCCAGACCCTGGTGCTAGTATAATGTTAGGGTTGGTGGAACGCACCAAATGAAATATATGTATTAATAATAAGGTGCGTTCGCAACCCGGGGTCCACCGTGCAGAAATGGAACCTGCTGCTAAGCAATGGCAGAACAAGATGGCGGTTGAATGCCGAAAACACGTGGGTTAGATGCCACCCGGTGTGAACATCGGCGAACTCTGTTACTCCACAGAGCCGTTGCAACAAACTAATAGAACGCTGTTCCCTGTTAACTGTCACAGGACACAGCTAATATGACACGAGTGAGGTCTCTAGGCTCAACCCCTAGAACGCGGAGACTTGAGTCTGACCGGACACACAATGCGCACGGCGTCGCACAAGCGATGCCACTACTTGGCGCTGAGTGGTAGCAGAATCCAGCTAGCTAAAAATCAAGAGCAAAATCTCAACTGACCGCAGAGCGGTACCAAAAGTTGTATGCTGGAGCACATGGATTGACTGTGCCCTGTAAACAGCCCGTGCTAAGCAGCACACATGGCCGATACTGGTGCTAGGTCAAGCCGAGTAAACCTGCCTCACTAAGGAAAACTAGACGATCATACATGCCGACAGTGCGGCAGGTTCTCGGCCCAAACACACATGCATACACAGAGTGGCAGCGTATCCACTCGCTTACACACCACATGGTTTATACTAGCGCACGGCCATGTGGCCATGTGATCCTTTTATAACTGCAGCCTTCCAGGACCTTGCTGATGGCCCAATACAGACTGCTTGAGGACCTGAGCATGTGACCTCCAACCACCAATGAGCGGTCATCTCACGGGCATGTTCAGATGGAGAAAAGGAAGACTTAGTCCCAGGAGTGTCTGCTTGCTGCTGACTAATGCTGATTGCTATAGCTGAACCTGGGGCAGCAGCAGGAACCATATGCCTAGCATTAGCCTGAGTAGGATGCTGGAACCAACATCTTTGCTAAGCAGGATACTCTGTGGCTGAAGAAGAATGGGAGACTGCAGAGGACAAGGCTCGAAATTCCCCCTGTGCAGCTGTGGGATCTCAACACATAACAAACAGATCATTGAATTTCAAATTCAGTGCTTTCATATATGGGACCTTGCAAGTATAAATATCATACCTCTGGTACAGATTTTTCTCATTTAATTTTCATTAAAGAAAAACAATGTTTTATTGCGTATATATATGAGGGGACCTCAGTGCACCTTTGGTATGGCTAAGGGCTTAAAGTGTAACATGGTATGGGGCGGTAGCTGTGAGTGAGGTACTCGCCTCTTACACCCCAACCCATTGCATGAAAGTGGGGGTCCTGGCTGGGTATGTGGACTTGTGCTGTGAGGGCACAACCCCCATACAGGCCGTATGTAACTGATGTTGCTGGTTTGACAGGACCAGATGTTGGACAGTTAAATGCGGGAGACCACTATTTGAAAATAAACTTTTCACTGAATGGGAACTTGTTAGGGAATATTTAAAAGAGATAGCGGGTACACAGTCTTATGAACGTTTCCTTTAAAACTCAAAGAATTTTCCACACAATTTTCTTCCTTCTCTTCTCTATTGTTCTTTATCTTCACCTTTCGTCTTTACTCTTTTTACTTGTCCTTTGTTTCCACTGTTTCTCACTACTTCAACGCAACTCAGCTTGATCTTACAGTCTTGTTTAGCAAGAGTCCATTACTCATCCCACAGTTCCGCATCTTCTTTCCTCTTAGGTTGCCAGTATGGCTAGACTTAGCTTCAAGCTCTCTCTTGCTCTAGAACTCCCACCCGGGACAATCTATTCTCATGTTCTCAGTCCTTGCAAGTTGTACACTCTAGGCCTTTCTGTTAGGCGTATTATCCCAGGACCTGTCTCCAAACAATCACTCTGTCTCTTAGTCAACTCTGCTCTGGATCTTGATATCTCTTTCTTTAGGTCTCCTCTCACTTTAGGGACACCCCAGAATGTGGCATTGCTCACATTGGACTCCAGTCCTTATATGACTTTCTAACAGCAAATTGTCACTTTGCTTTCAACTTAGCTCTTCCCACTCTGGGTTAGTCCCATCATTAACTCTTACTAACCCAACTGTCAAACTACACACACTATCAGTATTACTAACATCTTTAAGGCACATCACAGTTCACACATCATAACACTTATCACCATATACATAACAATTCTCATTACATCACATAACATATTGCAATAATAAACTTGTTTTTTCGAGGGTGAACATGGTCAGCATGTCCATCCCCCTACAAAAGTACTGTTATGCCCACTTAATTACAATCCTTCACACCTCTCCTTTTGTTGAATGACAGTACTCCCTTTGTAATAATCCCTGATATGAATCATCAGCACAACACATACTGATACTGCAGTAGCCAAGATCAAACACATTGTCAGTGCAGTCATGTTCTCATCCCTCTCTCCTATTTGCAATGGCACTTGCTAAAAAGAGTATTACAAAGTAGCAGGTGGCTGATGCTGACAGGAAAGTATGATGAGAGCACATATACAGTATCAGTGTGTGGGCACTCTCATCCACGTTTCCTGTTAGCATCCATCAATCAATATTGTAAGCCTTACAGTATTGATTACAGTGTAAGGATATGAGATAGAGATAGGAGAGAGGGATCTGCACTGACAATGTGTGTGCGCTCAGCTCAGTGTCAGTGCATGCAGTGTTGAAGGTTCAAATAGTGCAGCGTTCCAAAGCGAATGCTGCCAATCAACATAAGGGGAGGTGTGGAAGATTGTAATTGTGGGGGTGAAAGTGTGCACTGAGCTCTTGGCCACATAAGTGTGCATCAAGGCTCCCTCATTTACACATGCAATAAAACAGTTTTTATGATTTATTGAATTTGAGTTTTGGGAGAGACAGACTTCCTTTTAAGGTTGTTATCCCTAAGCAAGAGATACTTTCTGTGTTCGGGAATCTCTTTTTGTGCTGTTTCTCCAATGGGGTTATATTTTGGCATGCCCAGCTACTTTTTCACTCATCTGATGAAGTATCCTTTGTATTTTTCATCTACAATTAACAACTTTGTTCCATATTGGGAATTATTGCAAGTCTGTGGTGCATATGTATAGTTTTTTCAGACTTCTATACAAATATTGTATTGCTTATTGTTTGATTTTTATACTTATTATTAGTGTTGAGCGATACGATACTGCAAATATCGGGTATCGGCCGATATTAGCTGTATCGGGCTTTCGATTCCGAGTACCGATATTTTCGTCATATCGGATACCGGAATCGGATTTGTCACTGTCACTGTGAGTGTCCGTCGGTCGGGTCTGTCAGGAGTCAGCGGCACTTACCTGGCAGAAGATCTCCGGCGGTCACGTCCTGGACTGCTTCATGGCCGCCATTATCTTCTCCCTGGCGGTCACATGCAGTTTTTCGCGATAACTGCAGTGACTGCTGGGTAATCCCGGCCGTAAAGCAGTCAGTCCGATGACGTCACCGCCGGGGATACAGGTAATCAGCTGTGCTGCGCCGGGATGACAGCCTCTGCCTGCCTGCCTCTGATGTCATTCTGATGTAGCAGAGCTGGATCGTCGTGGGACACTCGTTACTATGGACTGCGTCGGACAGGTGGTATACTGCTGTTTTTTTTTTTTCATTTTTTTACAGGAGATCGATGGCGTCGCAGGATGAGACTGTAATAAAAGTAATGAAAACTGTGTTGTTTTTTTATTAAATTAAAAAACTTTTTTATGAACATTCACCCGTCCGGGTACATCAACAATTTAACTATTTACATACAGGGACCCTGTCCGGGTTATTTATAATTCTTTGGCAGGGGTGTTCCAGGTACCACCTGGTACTCTTCTGATGCTTGCCAAAAATCCGAGACACCAAGGACCACCAGGACCTGATGACGTCGTGTGGCCTGTACAGTCAAGTCGTGACCCGCTATCTGTGTCTGTGTGGCCACGTCTTTCATCTCCCTCCGGGTCTGGAGCCCTATGTCCCGGACTGAACGAACCCCAGGGGGCCTAACAGGCGCCGGGTACGGACCAGATATCATTATCATGTCCATAGCTGGGGCTGCTGAGGAGACCACTGAGGGAGGCTGGGGAGATTTACGGCGTGGGGTGGGCACTTGTGCAGAGGCCTGGATGTGGGAGGCTGAAGGCTCCGAGGGTCTCACAGGTTCCTGACACTCTGGGGACCAGGGGTCGCACCTGGTGACATTTAGGGCATACCATCCATTGTAACCCCAGTGTCGGGTGTAAGTTACCAAGTCTCCTGGCAACAGGTCCCTCCCCGGGTGTCCTTCTGGGAGGTGAGTCTCCACGTCCCGCCGGGTCACAAAGACTTCTAAATAAAGTCCAGGCTCCTGGATGAAGCCCCAACCAGCTTTCAATTTAAAGCTCCGTACTGCACCCTTACGCCGCGGCTCCATCAGGGTTCCTTTATCTTTTCTCATCCGGTCCTTATCTGCCCGGTCCTTCTCGATGTGACGTTGGCGAAGCTTCTGGGATTCGCGCTGCTCCCTTTGTCGCTCGGCTTCTCTCTCCCGACGTCTCCACTCTTCCTCCTGACGCCGGTTGTAATTCTCCTCCACCAGCATCTCCATGTCTCCACCATCAAACTGCAGCTTACGATGTCCGGTTTGCGGCAGCTCTCCTGGCGCCCGACAGTCCTGGCGGCGCTCACCTGCGGAGGAAGCAGCCGGCTCTGGAACAGATGACAGTCGGGGCTCCGGTACAGACAGGTAGACCTCTGGTGCCTGTGCGGCCTCCTCCATGAGGACGGGTGTCGCTTCTTCTCTCTCAGCGATGGGGGCAGACAGAGGGATCTGGGGTGCTGCCGGTGCAGCGTTTTTTGCAGGAACGGGTGCCTCCACTGCGACAACGTCAACCGGATCACATTGCAAGGGCTGGGATGCCCGCACAGACTCCTCTACTAGAACGGGTGCCTCACCATCCGGTACAGACACTTCAGGTAAGAGGGATTGGCGCCGCTCCAAGTTTAGTTTTAGGGCACGCCAGCTGGCTTCCATCCTGGCGACCTTCCTCCCGGTGCCGGGCCAGGCCTCTTAGGGTATCCTCCGCTTCTTGCAGCGTAGGAGGGTTTCCAGGCCGGGTGCCCAACGGTGGTTCCGTGGCGATCGGGTCGCTTCCGTGGGGGGAGAGCTCTGACTGCTCCATCCCTTCACACTTCTGCTCGTGTCCATTAGCCATCTCTGCCAAGTCACATGTGTCATTAGCATCTGGAAAGGGCCCCTCTTTTGTAGTGAGGCGGGACCTTCGTGTTAGTTTCCGCACACTGAGGAGGATGAGGAGGCGGAACTCAAGAGCTGTGGGGCACGATCTTACATTGCAGTACCATTTAGAGTGGTCGGCCATCGTTTTCGCGCCACTGAGTGAGTGTACACCCACGAAGAGCACGCCCTTCTTCTTCACCAGTGCCTCGTCGTGACGCAGATATGACGGAAAAATGGCAAATACATTCTCTGATGATTTTAGCAATTCTCAAGCACAAAACCAGTTCAATTCAGGCACACAGGACTCGCTTATAGCGAGCTACAGAATCCTGTTCGTGACGCCCAAGTTGAGTCACACAGAGCCAGAGGTTTTGGGGGTACTCGGCACCGAGCCCGTCGACTTCTATGGGGTATGTCACGGCTTTACCCGGCAATTGAATCAGAGTCTATTTTACTATGTAGAAGTGTATAAACTATAAATATATGTATATATATATATGTCAAAATGACATGTATATATATATATATATATATGTATTCTATGTGTGTATATTTTGTGTTTACAATGAAAGAAAGTGTTTTTTTAGTTGCGATATTTTGTTCCCATAGACTTACATGGGACTTCCGGTATCGGAATCGGATATCGACGATATTTAGTGATATCGGCGATACCATTCCGATCCGATATTTTTAGATATCGAGCAGTATCGCTCAACACTACTTATTATACCTGAAAGACATTAAAGGGGTTGTTCCCTTTCTCCTTACCTTGCATTGTCTTGTAATCAAGGCAACTTAGCAAATTACATTCTTCACTGTTCTGCTCAGGTTTCTTCTCTATGGTCATTGGTAATTCTGTATTATCATTGTGTTGATAGATCATGTGTTACTGTAAACAGGTGCTTGGGATGCAACAGTTCAGAAGATGAGGACACAGCATAACTTAACCAAACATTATTTATTACTCCAACACAGTAATTTGAATAATTTAGATCTAAAATTGAAAAATGTTAACAGATTTTTAAGAGCAATAGAAGAAGCAGTAGCAGTTATAACAATTAGAATCTCTCTCCACAGATAAGGAGGATTTGAGGATAATTTGCGCTTCTGGTATCCCATATAATAAATCCATGTCCACTCCAGACCAAAAGTACATGTGGTTTTTCTTATTTAGTCAATGCGTTTTGAAGTACTACAGACTTTTTTATCAGGAAAAGAAAAGTGATGCTTGTCACAAATTCTCCTTATCTGTGTTTTCTCGGTCTTATGACCCGTTGGACATGCAGCAGCTGAATGTGATTGAAATGTGTATACACAACTAAATCAGGTTAGTATAACCTATTTTAAACACCTTTATCTGCCTTGGATAAAACCCTATATCCAGTCTGGTCACCCTATTCTTCACTCGATTCTTCACTCCGATCTCATCACTCGGTTGTGCTCTCGGTCCTGGTCATGGCCTGGTCACTCGGTTCTCCACTTGGATCTGGTCATTCGTAATGGTGGCAATATACCAAACTCGCTGCACTGCACGTCTGTCCTGCGATAGGTTCGGGCTCTGACTGCTCCCCTTCACTGCCAGGGCCTTTTATAATTACTAACTGCAACACAGCTATCACCTGACCTTGTGTCTCCTCCAATCTCTTCCCCTCAGGAACCATATGCTTTGTTATACAGTTCCGGCTGATGCAAATCTTTCCACTTTCTCTTGTCCTACAATCTTTGGCTGGTAGTGCTTACTTGCAGATACCTGGTTATTAGAGTTGAGCGATACTTTCCGATATCCTAAAGTATCGGAATCGGAATGGTATCGCCGATATCACTAAAATATCGGCGATACCCGATATCGATACCGGAAGTCCCATGTAAGTCTATGGGAACAAAATATCGAAATTAAAAAAAACCCATTCTTGCCTTGTTGGTTAATTGTACATGAAGGAAAACAAGAAAGAGTAATGTAGAATGTATTGTGGAAGGTTGAGGAGACATTAAAGGCATAGATGTTTAACCCAATCAAATGGAATAGCATAAATATTTTTTTTTTTAAAGATGTTCGGATTGACGAAGAAATTGACAATGTTAACGTTTTTTATATTTTGGCAAATATGTATATTACACAACTTCCATGCTCTTCATCTTCACCTTTTTAACTTTTCACACACTTTCTCCTTCATAATCTTCTGCAGCATCATCTTTTTCATCAAATTATTCTTCATCTTCACCTTCTTTATCTTCTTCTTAAACTTCTTGCTATTCATCTTTGTTAACATTACTCATATTCTTCTTATTAAACTATTATTCTTATTCATATTCTGCTTCATCTTCTTCATCATATTCTTATTTGTGACAGAGAATCCTGTACTTGTAATCTGTCAAAGTATGAATTTTTCATCCTTCCGTTCTTGCTGTCACAAAAGATTTAAATTACAACAGTATTTGTCCGTGTTCAGTTTAGCCTGCAGCAGCAGGCATTTTCCAGGGGCACCACGAGGAGGAATGGACTACACCCCATACACTGCTTAGTCTTCTTCTGCTTAGAATTTAGAGCATATATTTTGCTCTTCATTTTGGTCTTATACTTCATGTTCTTCTGCTTTTAGATCTTCTGCTTATTGTTCTTGTGTCTCTTGTTCCGTATCTTGTATTTGTAGCACAATCTTGTACCAGCTGATGTTACTGGGACACGGTTACTAAGCAGGAGGTACCTGTGCTCCAAAGCACTACCAAGGACCAGCAGACGTTGCTGGAACTCGGATACCGAGATGGAGGCACCTAGGCCAAAGGCACTGCGGAGAACCAGCTGACGGTACTGGAACCCGGAGGGGCAGCAGAAGGAAAAGAGCTAATGGCACAACCGAGGACCAGCTGACGTTACTGGGACACGGTTACTAAGCAGGAGGTACCTGTGCTCCAAAGCACTACCAAGGACCAGCAGACGTTGCTGGAACTCGGATACCAAGATGGAGGCACCTAGGCCAAAGGCACTGCGGAGAACCAGCTGACGGTACTGGAACCGGAGGGGCAGCAGAAGGAAAAGAGCCAATGGCACAACCGAGGACCAGCTGACGTTACTGGGACACGGTTACTAAGCAGGAGGTACCTGTGCTCCAAAGCACTACCAAGGACCAGCAGACGTTGCTGGAACTCGGATACCAAGATGGAGGCACCTAGGCCAAAGGCACTGCGGAGAACCAGCTGACGGTACTGGAACCCGGAGGGGCAGCAGAAGGAAAAGAGCCAATGGCACAACCGAGGACCAGCTGACGTTACTGAACCCCAGTAACACAGGAGCAAGTGTTGACTGTGCTAA
This sequence comes from Oophaga sylvatica, assembly GCA_033576555.1. Taxonomy (NCBI): domain Eukaryota; kingdom Metazoa; phylum Chordata; class Amphibia; order Anura; family Dendrobatidae; genus Oophaga; species Oophaga sylvatica. Next base: position 485,586,257 of record JARQOD010000005.1, read on the forward strand.
CAGCACTTCCGAGCAACAACTGGCGGTGTTGGAGCCCAGGGTCAAGGAGGATGTTTAAATACTAGATCAAGTAATTTCCTTGTTACCTGTCAATTTTAAATGTCTATACTTCAAACAAGAGAAAGATAACCTTTACTACCATAAGATGATGATTTCATTTAAACTAATATCTAGATAAATAAAGAATTGACAAACATAAACACATACATTAACATGTTGAACAGCAATGCAAACCACAAAATAAATTAGTTAAGGAATCTGCTATACGGTTGTACATAAAAGCATACAAGTACATATCTGAATCCATTAATGATGGATAAGTAACAGTATGTACACCATTTTTATTGTATAGACAATGAATGTCTGACTTCAAAACATCATCAGCATTACAAGTTATCTGTGACATTACTAAAATGTTACATTTGCTGAATAATGTCACTAAACAGTTTATACAAAATTATACAATTTCCATCATGTAATACTCATAATATGTGGCAATAATCATGTTTATTAACAAACATAACCTTTAAAAAGTGCATAGTGCATAGTGAAAATTGCTATTTATGCCTGACTGTCGACTTGCAAGCATGACAACGGATAGATAAGGTATATATAGATGAGACTGCATAGCCACAGATGGTGAATGGCGATGTAATACTGTACCTCAATAAAGTGTGCGTCACTACTACATAATTTTTTTTATATAGCTTTATAAACAGGGTACGTGGATGTATGCTTGCGCCTTTGTTTTGATGCACAGACTGCCTTCCTGCTGAGACGCGTTGGGTAGTGAACAGTTGTGTGCAGTGTTCACTGTAGTCTGAGGTTTTCCTTTTTGGAGTGCAGATCACGCTCCAGTTAGTTCTTCAACCACTGCTGGTTGTAGTCTGCTGAGCGTGTGTCACTGGCACATCCTTGAAATTTTTCTCTAATTGTTGCTGCTCCACTCTATTACAAATAAATAAAATCTATTAGTGTGACGCGCTTCCATCCGTATACAATACATTGGTTGCAAACACTATAGAAGTACAAAAAGGGGGCCTTTCACACCTACTGAACAGTTGTGTGCAGTGTTCACTGCAGTCTCTGCGGAATAACCACACTTAGGCCTTATAACTTTTCAGACTTTCTTTATCAATCTACCAAGATGAAGAAGGCAGGGAGTAAGGCACGTGGTCGTGGAGTTTCTTCAGGGAGAGGACGTGGGGATTCTGTGGCTGCTGCGGCCCCCAGTGACACAGCATCCACCAGTTTTCCCCGGGCCGTGAGCGTTCCTTTATGCGCACTTTTGTAGGAGCTCGGAGTACCCCCCTGCTGCGGGAAGAACAAATTGAAGCCGTTGTTGTTTGGATCTCAGCCAATGCATCGACTTCAATTGCTTCCACCTCCTCTCAGGACCACAGCACTGTTGGGCAACCATCTGTCTCTTCACCGCCTGGCAAATTGCCCAGGCAGTCAGAGAGTTCTGTACAGGAGCCAGCTGAGTGTCTGCTTCTGTTCTCAGAATCTATTGGCTTGCAAACAGGGGCCCAGCCAAGCAGCATTCTGTAATGTGAAGAAGAGGGAGTATGCAGTGATGCGCAACAGCTGTGTCTCTCTGAATCTGAAGAGGCGGGTGAGACAGTGCCGATGGTCAGCACACCGCAGAACGCATCTGATGATGATGATGAGACCCAGGTGCCAGTTTCTGTTGAGCATGGTGCTGGCCAGACCACCCAACAGCAGGTGTTGGAAGAGGGTAGTGGAGATGATGAGGTCCAATACCCAACATGGCATGAAGAACAGGAAGGTGGTGGGAGCAGCTCAGAGGAATAATAATAATATTTATTTATATAGCGCCATCATATTCCGCAGCGCTTTACAGTTTAGCAGTTTCAGAACACAAGTCATAAGTAACAACGTTAACAATACAATAATTTAAGCTAAATAAGTCGCCCCTGCTCGTGACAGCTTACAATGTACAATGAGATGGGGGAGATACAAAGTATAGGTGTTTATATACAATGGTGCATTTACAATGATGTTCCAGCCATCTTAAGGGACTGAGGGATGGAGATAGTGAATGGGCTAGAGACACACACACACTTACACAGAATACATAGAATGACTTTGATTAGTGAATGTGATAGGCCGCTCTGAACAAATGTGTTTTGAGGGAGCGCCTGAAACCATGCAAATTGTGGATAGTCCTAATTTCTTGGGGTACAGCATTCCAGAGGATTGGCGTAGAGCAGGAGAAGTCTTGGAGTCGGGAGTGGGAGGTACGTATTAGTGCAGAGGTTAGTCGAAAGTCGTTTGCAGAGCGCAGCAGTCGGTTAGGCCGATAGATAGAAATGAGGGAGGAGATGTAGGAGGGGTGCTGCACTGTGGAGAGCTTTGTGGGTGAGAACCAGTACTTTGGTTGAAAGCTGGGAGAGGCCTAGAGAAATGGTTAGTGATAGAAGGAAGATAGAGGAAGACATTGCCCCAACGGTACAAACAGGAGGGAGAGTTAGGCTGCAGACTCGGTTGCCTGTAGCCTCCAGTTTGGCACCTGTTCGGAGCAGTTGTCTTCCAAAAGTCAAAACGTGCGCTCCCAGGACTTGCACTGCGTGGTCCTTTTTTCACACACTTGCACATGATATTTGCTATGTGAAATGCAAGCTGTGTAATCAAAAATTAAAAATAGCTAAAAGTGTCAGTCACCTCAATACCACAAATATGTGGAAACATGTGCGGACAAAGCACGTAGTTGAGTTACAAAGACACACTGGAGATGTAGGCCAACCTACAGCAGCACCTACATCTTCAGGTTGTGTTGAAGCCTCTTCATCGAGCTCACACACAGCTGGTTATGCTTCCTCACAGGATCGCCATGGAAGAACCTCGGCCACTGTTGTCCAGAGACAAACTGTTATTCCACACACAGCAGCAAGTTCCCTGTCATCCTCACACTCCCAGGCCACAAAACAGCCAGCGGTAGCACAGGCATGGGATAAAACACGGCCATACTCCGCAAACCATGCACGAGCACAGGCTCTGAATGCTGGCATTGCAAAACTCCTGTCCCTTGAAATGCTGTGATTCAGGCTGGTGGAGACAGACAGTTTCCGTAACTGAATATCATTGTCAATCCCACAATACAATGTGCCAAGCCGATTTCATTTCAGCAGGCAAGCCGTCCCTGGTCTGCAAAAGCATGTTGAGGGAAAAATTAAACATGCGCTACTAAAAGCCCTCAGTAGCAAGGTCCACCTGACCACCGATGCGTGGACCAGTACCCATTGTTATGATCTGCTACAACAGTAAGGAAAGAAGGGAATTCTGTCCCTACAATACAACTAAGCTGAATCCCTACGATGTAACGGGGAACCTGATCCTGCGACCAGACCCCCTAAAGTCCTCATCTAGTGTGAACGAAGACCTATAGTTGCGAGGGAGTAATCCCTACAAGATCTAGGGACTGGGAGAAAAGGTGGACACCTCCTAACATAAATTGTAGCATGGATAATTAAACAGAAAAATAAATACTTTGTGATCCTAACATCAAGCAAAACTCACAGATTAAGGCACCTAAGCACCCGGCTAGCTTAACAGTAGATAATACAATGAAGTCAAGCAAAGCCAGAAGGGCGGAGCCAGACTAAATAGGGAAAAAAGGTCATGTGACCAGCAAACTGAAACAAAACCTAACAAGAGGGTTCTAACACCCATGGCCAGGGACAATACCTTTCCCTCACTGCCCATTGGGTCAATGTTGTGCAGCCGGGTACTGATCTTGCGAGTGGCGCTGTACGTGTTCTGCCAACTCCAAGGATTGCAGGAATCAAGTCTGTACACATTGATTCCTCCTATTCCAGTTCCTCAGAATCATCGCTGCAGGAGCCGTCATGGTCTACCTCCACATGGACCCGTGAACGTTTACCTGTTGCGACCGATATGAGCACAGCCGTGTCCAAATGTCAACAGGCCATCCTGAAATTAATTTCCATGGGGAATCTTAGCCACACAGCGCAGGAGCTCTGTAATGCCATAAAGCAGGAGAGCGACGTGTGGTTTTTGGAAGAGAATCTACAGGCAGGCTTGGTAGTGTGTGACAATGGCCGAAATCTGGTGTCAGCTCTGGGCCTTGGCAACCTCACTCACATACCATGTCTGTCATATGTGCTCAACTTGGTCGTGCAGAGTTTTTTGAGGGACTATCCGGATCTTGATGCACTGCTGCACAAGGTCCGCCTAGAGTGCGCTCACTTGCGACGTTCCAGCATGGCCAGATCGCTGATTGCAGCTCTGCAACGCAGATTTCACCTTCATGAACATCGCATTATATGTGACGTACCCACCAGGTGGAATTCCTCGTTACATATGTTGGAGCGGTTGTGTGAGCAGCAGCCAACAGTAATGGAGTATCAGCTGCATCAGGCGCAGTCAACTCGCAATTTGCGGCGTTCACACTTCACCACTACTGAGTGGGCCTCTATAATAAGAATAATAATATTATTTATTTATATAGCGCCATAATATTCCGCAGTGCTTTACAGTTTAACAGTTTCAAAACACGAGTCATAAGTAACAACGTTAACAATACAATAATTAAAGCAAAATCAGCCGCCCCTGCTGGTGAAAGCTTACAATCTACAATGAGGTGTGGGAGATACAAAGTACAGGTGTTTATATACAATGGTGTTTTTACAATGATGGTCCAGCCATTTTAAGGAAGTGAGGGATGCATGGAGATAGTGAATGGGTTACACACACAGAATTACACATAGAATGACTTTGATTAGTGAATGTGATAGGCCACTGTGAACAAATGTGTTTTGAGGGAGCGCCTGAAACCATCCAAATTGCGGATAGTCCTAATTTCTTGGGGTAGAGCATTCCAGAGGATTGGCGCAGCGCGGGTGAAGTCTTGGAGTTGGGAGTGGGAGGTACGGATTAGTGCAGAGGTTAGTCGAAGGTCGTTTGCAGAGTGCAGCAGTCGGTTAGGCCGATAAATATAAATAAGGGAGGAGATGTAGGGGGGTGCTGCGCTGTGGAGAGCTATGTTGGTGAGAACCAGTAATTAGAATTGGATCCTATAATGAATGGGCAGCCACTGCCAGTGTAATGAGTGGCGAATAACTCTATGAAGGATATCTGCCACGTTTTGCGTGTGTTTGATGAGTCAACGCGGATGGCGAGTGCAGATGATGCACTAGTCAGCCTGACTGTCCCCCTTATCTGCCTGCTTCAAAAAACACTGCAAGCACTAAGGCATGAGGTTTTGGAAGAGGTGGAGGATGAGGAGTCACAAATTCCATCACCTTCTGGACAGTCAGCGCAACGTGGTTCCTCACAAAGGGCTGGAGGACTTTCAAAGTACCATGCTGTATCAACAATTGAACCTCCAGAGTCGCTGTCTATATTTTCATAACCATTACAAACTTTTAATGTATTTACAAAGCACATAATGTACATTTTTTGTCTATCCTTTTGTAATGCTATTGTGTTTCCATAAACTGATGTTACAGAATTATGATACAAAGTTTTTAAATTTTGAGTTTTAAATTTTGTAAATTTATATGTATTTGAAGGACTTTGTGAGGAGGATGAGGAGTCACAAATTCCATCACCTTCTGGACAGTCAGCGCAACGTGGTTCCTCACAAAGGGCTGGAGGACTTTCAAAGTACCATGCTGTATCAACAATTGAACCTCCAGAGTCGCTGTCTATATTTTCATAACCATTACAAACTTTTAATGTATTTACAAAGCACATAATGTACATTTTTTGTCTATCCTTTTGTAATGCTATTGTGTTTCCATAAACTGATGTTACAGAATTATGATACAAAGTTTTTAAATTTTGAGTTTTAAATTTTGTAAATTTATATGTATTTGAAGGACTTTGTGAGGAGGATGAGGAGGAGTCAATGGAGGAGGAAGACATCGCTCCAGAGGGAGGTAGACAATGCTCTAGTCAGTATGTAGACCAAGGGTGGGGTGATGCACAGCAGGCGGAGATGACGCCTCTTGCAGGGGACAACGTTTCTTGGCCAGTTGGGAGTCTGCAGCACATGGTTGATTTCATGCTGCAGTGGCTGAGAAACGACCGCCGCATCGAACACATTCACACCACGTCTGATTATTGGGTGTACACCCTCCTAGACCCTCGCTACCGGGACAACTTACAAAGCCTCATCACACCGTTGAACCGGGAGCGTAAAATGCGGAAGTACCAAGACACACTGGTGCAATCCATAATGTTCTCCATTCCAGCCGAGAGCACTGCTGCTGCTACTGATTTACAAAGCAGCTCTGTGCGTCGAGGCAGTGGAGACAGCTCTGCAACAAGAGGGAGCACAAGCAGCGCCTCTGCACAGGGCAAGAACAGTATGTTCCAAATGTGTCGAAGTTTTGTGGCAGCGCCACCAATGTCTACACCATCCGAGACGGCTCCAGTCAGCAGGAGGCAACATTTCCGTAAGATGGTGACAGACTACATGTCTTGCCTCTCAGTGTACTCCCAGATGGCTCTTCCCCATTCAAGTTTTGTGTCTCTAAGCTGGATACATGGCCAGAGCTTAGCCAGTATGCATTGGAGGTGCTGGCTTGATCTGCTGGCAGTGTATTATCGGAGCGCGTCTTTACTGCTGCAGGTGGTGTACTAACAGACCGTTGCATGCGACTATCCTACGATAATGTAGAACGGCTTACTTTTCTGAAAATGAACTAGGCATGGATCTCGCCTGAATTTGCCTGTCCGGTTTCAGATTAACTAACTGGTTGACAACGTTTTCCATGTCTCCTGTTATGTTCATCTTTCTACCACCTGAGCTATACTCCCTGGGCTACAACACTGCCAGTTGCTGCTCAGAAGTGTCGTGTCCACAGACCAATACACAAGCTATAGTGATAGTGGGGTTCAGTAACGCCTGCTGTTCCCCTGCTGTGTGTCCGGCAAAAATTACTGCTACCTACCTACACATGTTTAAAAAAACATGACATGTTAAAGTGGCTAGTGCTACACATAGATATCAGGCTACACCCTTATTTCTAAGCTGTAAACAAGTGAAACGTAAAATTTAAAACCATTCAATGATTAGTGTTGGTAACAAATCTGTAACTAAATAATTGTGACATATTATGGCAGATATCCACATGTCTAACACAAATGCTAACACAAAAGCATACTTATGCTATAGGGTACTGATGGTGAACCTTCTCACTCCATAACTTTGACCAATCCAACTCACATCATGCCTCAAATGCTGCAATGTTGGAAGTGCATAATGTGGGTTGAACTTTGACAACAGCTGCAGTGCGAAGGTTATCCTTCTGTGTTCTTGGCTTTTAAATAAAAGCATACAAGTAAATATAATAATACATTGTTGATTAAGGGACATGATGTACACCTGTAATATTGTGCAAACAATGGATGTAGGACTATTCTCTTCAACATTACTTATATTTGTGTCATTTGAAAAAAATACATATTTTAGTTAAAAATTAAAAACCCATGTTCAGTAGCTGTGAAAGGCCCGTTTGTGTACTTCTATATTGTTTGCAACCAATGTATTGTATACGGATGGAAGCGCGTCACACTAATAGATTAGATTTATTTTAAATGGAATGTAGCAGAACCAATTGGAGATAAATGAAAAGGATGAGCCACTGAGACACGCTCAGCAGAGTACAAGCAGCAGTGCTTGAACATGTAACTGGAGCGTGATCTGCACTCAAAAAAGTAAAAAACACAGACTGAAGTGAACACTGAAACACAACTGTCCACAATCTGTGAAAAGCTCCTTTCTGTACTTCTATAGTGTTTGCAACCAATGTATTGTATACGGATGGAAGCGCGTCACACTAATAGATTAGATTTATTTTTAAATGGAATGTAGCAGAACCAATTGGAGATAAATGAAAGGATGAGCCACTGAGACACGCTCAGCAGAGTACAAGCAGCAGTGCTTGAACATGTAACTGGAGCGTGATCTGCACTCAAAAAAGTAAAAAACACAGACTGAAGTGAACACTGAAACACAACTGTCCACAATCTGTGAAAAGCTCCTTTCTGTACTTCTATAGTGTTTGCAACCAATGTATTGTATACGGATGGAAGCGCGTCACACTAATAGATTAGATTTATTTTAAATGGAATGTAGCAGAACCAATTGGAGATAAATGAAAAGGATGAGCCACTGAGACACGCTCAGCAGAGTACAAGCAGCAGTGCTTGAACATGTAACTGGAGCGTGATCTGCACTCAAAAAAGTAAAAAAACACAGACTGAAGTGAACACTGAAACACAACTGTCCACAATCTGTGAAAAGCTCCTTTCTGTACTTCTATAGTGTTTGCAACCAATGTATTGTATACGGATGGAAGCGCGTCACACTAATACTATTAGTGTGACGCGCTTCCATCCGTATACAATACATTGGTTGCAAACACTATAGAAGTACAGAAAGGAGCTTTTCACAGATTGTGGACAGTTGTGTTTCAGTGTTCACTTCAGTCTGTGTTTTTTACTTTTTTGAGTGCAGATCACGCTCCAGTTACTTGTTCAAGCACTGCTGCTTGTACTCTGCTGAGCGTGTCTCAGTGGCTCATCCTTTTCATTTATCTCCAATTGGTTCTGCTACATTCCATTTAAAATAAATCTAATCTATTAGTCTAATAGATTAGATTTATTTTAAATGGAATGTAGCAGAACCAATTGGAGATAAATGAAAAGGATGAGCCACTGAGACACGCTCAGCAGAGTACAAGCAGCAGTGCTTGAACATGTAACTGGAGCGTGATCTGCACTAAAAAAAGTAAAAAACACAGACTGAAGTGAACACTGAAACACAACTGTCCACAATCTGTGAAAAGCTCCTTTGTGTAGTTCTATAGTGTTTGCAACCAATGTATTGTATACGGATGGAAGCACGTCACACTAATAGATTTGATTTTTTTTTCTAATATAATGGAGCTGCACCAATTCCACAAAATAAAAAAAAAAAAAAAAAAAAAAGAGTCAGTGACACGTGCAGATGCCTACAAACAGCGGTGGATGCAGAGCAAACTGCAGCGTCACCTGCACTGTCACACACACACACCTTGCACAGAGCTGTTAAAACAACACTGGCAAAATGAAGCTTTACACAGCGGTTGGTAAACTAGCCTGCCTCAAGCACAGTAGTACACAAAATCGCAATATCTAACTGTCCCTCAGAGTGAGCAGAGTAGCGTTCTGTCCCTTACTGAGTTCACAGCACAGTGACGCTAAAATGGCGGCGGCGCCTTTTATAGTGCATTCTGACATCATTTCAGCAGCCAATCACAGCCATGCCATTAGTTAAGATGACCGCAGCATTACAGGATGTGCCCACATTCGTAGGATTCCTCATTGGCTGACTAAAATCACATTGCCTCTCAAAGAATTATGGGAACTTCCGATTCCGGTATACGATATGGAAAAAGTATCGGAATTAAGTATCGGAATTCCGATAACGCGAATATCGGCCGATACCCGATACTTGCGGTATCGGAATGCTCAACACTACTGGTTATACATTAACTGAGGAAATTTTCTATTTGTCCATATTCTTACATTACAGTGCCTCCAAAGTGCTGCTTTGTTTAGAGGATGTCAGCATTGATATCAACACTTCCCACTGCTGTCATGAGAGCTAAACCAGGAGAAGTTATGGGATTGCATTCCATTATTATCTGTGTATACTGTGTATGTTTCTAATCTAATTTACTATTGTCTGTATTGTATTTGTAGATGATCAAAGTATTTTTTATGATGTTTGAAGTTGTGTTTGCTCTTATTGTGCCTGAATTGCTTACATCGGGATATGTTGAAAATGATAGAATTGTAAGGAGGGACACATTTGTAAATTCTTTCTTTGGTTCAATTTTCCAGAATTAGAGGTACAGTGCCTTACGAAAGTATTCGGCCCCTGGAACTTTTCAACCTTTTCCCACATATCATGCTTCAAACATAAAGATACCAAATGTAATTTTTTGGTGAAGAATCAACAACAAGTCAGACACAATTGTGAAGTTGAATTAAATTTATTGGTTATTTTACATTTTTGTGGAAATACAAAAACTGAAAAGTGGGGCGTGCAATATTTTTCGGCACCTTTACTTTCAGTGCATCAAACTCTCTCCGGAAGTTCATTGTGGATCTCTGAATGATCCTATGTTGTCCTAAATGACTAATGATGATAAATATAATCCACCTGTGTGTAATCAAGTCTCTGTATAAATGCACCTGCTCTGTGATAGTCTCAGAGATCTGTTTGAAGCACAGAGAGCATCATGAAGACCAAGGAACACAACAAGCAGGTCCGTGATACTGTTGTGGAGCAGTTTAAAGCCGGATTTGGATACAAAATGATTTCCAAAACTTTAAACATTCCAAGGAGCACTGTGCAAGTGATAAAATTGAAACGGAAGGAGTATCATACCACTGCAAATCTACCAAGACCCAGCCGCCCCTCTAAACTTTCATCTCAAAGAAGGAGAAGACTGATCAGAGATGCAGCCAAGAAGCCCATGATCACTCTGGATGAACTGCAGAGATCTACAACTGAGGTGGGACAGTCTGTCCATAGGACAACAATCAGTCGTACACTGCACAAATCTGGCCTTTATGGAAGAGTGGCAAGAAGAAAGCCATTTCTCAAAGATATCCATAAAAAGTGTCATTTAAAGTTTGCAACAAGCCACCTGGGAGACACACCAAACATGTGGAAGAAGGTGCTCTGGTCAGATGAAACCAAAATCGAACCATTTTGGCAGCAATGCCAAACGATATGTTTGGCGTAAAGGCAACACAGCTCATCACCCTGAACACACCATCCCCACTGTCAAACATGGTGGTGGCAGCATCATGGTTTGGACCTGCTTTTCTTCAGCAGGGACAGGGAAGATGGTTAAAATTGATGGGAAGATGGATGGAGCTAAATACAGGACCATTCTTGAAGAAAACCTGTTGGAGTCTGCAAAAGACATGAGACTGGGACGGAGATTTGTATTCCAACAAGACAATGATCCCAAACATAAAGCAAAGTCTACAATGGAATTGTTCACAAATAAATGTATCCAGGTGTTAGAATGGCCAAGTCAAAGTCCAGACCTGAATCCAATCGAGAATCTGTGGAAAGAGCTGAAAACTGCTGTTCATAAACGATCTCTATCCAACCTCACTGAGCTCGAGCTGTTTGCCAAGAAAGAATGGGCAAGAATTTCAGTCTTGCGATGTACAAAACTGATAGAGACATACCCCAAGCGACTTGCAGCTGCAATCGCAGCAAAAGGTGGCACAACAAAGTGTTACTTAAAGGGGCCGAATAATATTGCATGCCCAACTTTTCAGTTTTTGTATTTCCACAAATAATTTAAAATAACCGATAATTTTCATTCAACTTCACAATTGTGTCCCACTTTTTGTTGATTCTTCACCAAAAATTTACATTTGGTATCTTTATATTTGAAGCATGATATGTGGGAAAAGTTGAAAAGTTCCAGCGGGCCGAATACTTTTGCAGAGCACTGTATAGCATGCAGACATTGCCTGTTGACTAGAAAATAGTTGTTCTGGTATCCACGTTTATAGGGACAGTTCATGGATTCAGTTGCTTTTCATCCACACACTTGGTGCTGTGTCCATTACTATTTTGAAAAATAGCTATTAGTTGGAGCAATCTGGGAAAGAAAATGTCTATAACATTTTTAGCTGAACTAAGCACTTTCCCAGTGAAGCATGTCCCACACTTATCCCCAATGTGAATCCCCAGGCAATGAATCTGCTGTAGGTAAACCAAAAAGTGCTTAAAAATGAAGTGCTTTCCAAAGTTTTCCTTCTTAGAAAAATGCTACAAAACCTGCATAAATGAGTTGAGATTTCAGAGTAAGTAGGCAACCATCCAATCTGCATGGAGACATCTAGATTTTACCACAAATATTGTTTGAGATAAGGATCAGGCAATTCAATTTCAAAAGGCCGATCCCTTTGTTATTCCTATAAATAAGCCACTTCTAAGGATTTCTGGTAGTAATCTTCTCCCCTTTTCCCATTGACAAAACCATGAGCACTTGTCATAACCTTGTATTTATGGATTAATGTGGATAGCTGTGGGCCAAATATGGATTTAGTGAACCAGTGTCTGTATGTCAATTTACACTTGCTGTCTACAGCTTATATTCAAGCCAGGAGTGTAACGCATTGTGGCCGTGACTGTGCAAGAAGGGGGCCTGCCAATGCCAATATCTACCTCAGCTGTTTGTGCTTCTAAGGACAAACATTGAGCTGAAATGCATAAGGGTGCTGAGGCTTCATGCATTGCAATACACACCGCTGGACAAGCAGTGGCCAGCAGCTTACGTTGGCATGCCGGTCATAGGTGGTGCATGGCTGTGACATCATGCGCTTCCAGTTGCTGGCACACTGTAGTCAGCTGCCGGCCTCTGTGCCGGTTAAGGACGAGGACGCCACATGTCATGGGAGCAAAGGAAGGTAAGAAGGATTGTTTATTTCTTTTTAAATGTGTGAAAAAGAGCAGCAGAACAGGGAACATTATACCAGGAAGGGTCCCAGGATGGGGGACATTATACCAAAAGGGTCCCAGGATGGGGGACATTCCATCATCATTATTACAAGATGATGATATTGTTACAGGAAGGGGCTTGAATTGAGAACATTATTACATGAGGTGGGAGAACACATGTATGTTTAGGATCTAGAATGATCCCATAAATCTGACCAACATGCAGGTGGGTGCTTAGGTCCACATTTTGCATCGAGAGATTGGACTTTAGTTGAGCCACTGATTCAATTCAGTCAGCAGACATTTAGTGGCCTTTTTGGATAGACTGAGTTGAATTCTATGCACACCGAACAATCAATAATAATAATAATACAATTGTTTTTGCATGTAGAATATCACAGTTATCAGCAACACATCTCCTTGTTACCCAAAATGATATGCTGCTGATAAGAATGATATCAATGGTGGCATAAAAGATCCAGTCACCTGGTGAACAAGCATTTTGCTCATTCCTTGGGTGATGGTCAGCATGTTTACACAAACTGATAATTTGTGACCCAGCGTTATAGCAAATGCTTAGTTATTCCCTATTATTGGCTCTTCTAAATGGGTTTTAAAGAACAGTATATGTACACACCTTTAGAGTAGGAAAAGGTAATTTACAAAAAAGATTAAAGAATGTTAACTCCTGTATTAGAATACACTGGTCAACACTTTTCTATCAAAACTAATGTACCTTTTAAGACATTTCACAAGAAAACAGCACATAAAAGCGGCATATAAATATTATACATCACATGCAGACATACACGGTATAAAGTTCCTACTCTATGCAGGAAACGAGAGCATTCTAAATATTCTCCAATTCTCACAGCCAATTATTGTAAACTTTTCCTGAACATGCAACTGATCAATTTTGTTAAGTCAATTGATTTGCATCTGTTAAGGGCAATGCACTTTGTGAAAAATGTGCATTTTTTTTTCTTAAGAGGTTTCTAGCTACTTATCTCATCTTGCTGAGGCTATTTCCCATTTGTCTTTATTAAAATATGTTTACCAGAATATATGAAGTGTATTCCGCCCAGGCAAGATGTCCTATTAGTTAAGGCAAGGCGAAAGTTATAAGATTAATAGCTTTCTTGAGCTTAAATTAGTTTGTCAGCATCTGTCCAGACTTTAAGCCTGGACCAAAGAACACTGCATACAGATCTTAATAGACTTTCGCCTTTAACTAAACGGAACTACTGTAATTTTATTTCTATAACAAGAGTACATCTAAAGAGGCTCATTATTGGCTTCATTAGATATGTTACTTGCATCAGTGGCTGTAGTTACTGTTATAATGGGGAGAGGTTAACACAGCATATTTTTTACATATTATATGGCACAAAGCTTAAAGTAGCCAAAGGTTTATGGAGATGTAATTGGTAGTTAGTGTGAAATTTGTAAGACAAATAGACAATACCTAGACTAACCCCTATAATCCTCTCCTTTACTGTTTTACAGCCACCAAAGGGCCTCATTAAAACAGGAGTATGTATCTTGGTGAAAAGATACAGTGCTTATAGTGCCCAAATGTGACAGAAAATCTGCATTTTGTAAATCTGACACCTTTGATAGATTATACAGTGTGAAGTAATTGCTTCTGAGCATTATGATAACGCTTAAGGTTCTTTTCTGAATCCAACTGTGCTTTATTCACTAGATGTAACAATGTGTAAAAGAGCGTGTGGGATAAAATGAGTCTTGGACGATGAAAATGAACATTTTCACTGTACAGATTTTTTCCTTGAGATATAGAAAATGAATATTGCAATTGCCATTAGCAAACAATTCTTTAAAAGAGAATTAATAAATATTTAGTGATTTTTCTTTTTAATAAATGCTCTTAAAAAAATTGATAAAAAGCACAAGTTTTTTTTATGAATATGGAAAACAATTGGAAAGAAGGTAAAGTTTAGGCCACAGTTACACGTCTATAGAAATAGAAATTCACATACATGTTTTGGACTATCATGGTTTGAGCTGATCATACACATTATATAAAAGTTGTTGAGTTGGTTTTGGCAGAATAGGCAAATAATTTGATGTGTAATAAAGGGAAAATTACACTTTATAAATGCAGTCTGATCTATGGACAACATGATGGAGAGAAAGAGAAAGATTCAGTATAAATTGCATTTTATTCACTGTGTGCACAGTCATAAAGGGAAAATCACTGAATAGGACCGCCCACAAAATAGACTCATACAATCACCAGAATTTACAAGTTTTATTGGACCTATCCCCAAAAAAATTGCTATCAATGTGATCAGCTCCTCCTGCCCTTTTACATCCTATTTGTTGGTCAGATACCACTTTTAACATGATAGGTTCCCTTTTGAGAGAACCTGCCCTCAGGTTTTTCCATTATAAACTATGGTCATCTCATTTAATGCTAGTTTTACAGTTGTTTAACATCTGTAATAAATACCTTAACACCCTCTGCATAGCCCTAAAAAGATTTATTATAATCCACTCATAGCGCATGGTCTGATACTGTAGGTGCCGCTGGTCTTGTTTCGCTGCCTCCTCTCTCCTCACAGTTGCCATGTTCCTGCTTTCTTTATGGGGATGATGCATTCTATGTCATCCATGCAGTGTCCCCAATAGCACTCTTGTACATTCATACTTCGCTCTGCCCTGCTGTGGGCTGAGCGAAATACTCTATTTTGCATGTGCCGGCTTTACTTCCAGGTCATTAGCAATCTCAGACCTCTCCTGGCACTTGTGAAGGGCAAAATGATGCATTCCTACACCACGGTAGCGTGATTGGTGACATTGTCTGGATGATGTAGGACTCGTCATCCACATGAAGCAAATAGGAAAATGTTTATGAGGGGAGAGGAGACTCTGAAGCTAGACCAGCCACGCAAGTCTGACCACAACATGCCGTATGGGGGATTATAAGTGGTATTTTTGGGGATGTGCAAAGGGGGTTGAGGACTGACTGTATATACAGCTTGCTAGACTGCTGCAGAAGAGGCATAAAACGTGGTGCCTATAGTTTATATGGTAAAAACCTGGTGACAGGTTCCCTTTAATTCATCCCGATTGTCGACTATCAGAAGCCAGGGGAAGCAAGGCTCTAGCATATTAGATTTAATAAATTAAACAGTGTCAGATTTAGACAGTGTAATCTTGATTGAAATAAAATATGCAAATTGTTCTGATTTGGCTAGGTGAGAGGCTAAAACTGGGATCTAATGGGTAAGGCTTCTCCTTGTGGAGAGTGACAGGACAGGTCTGGCACAGCAATATGAGGAGACTTTAATGCCTTGCATGTTCCTCTGGGAAATTAAATATGCAAATTGTCTCTTCAGAGAGGAAGAGGACATGAACTCTAGTGCCACCTATTGGAAGCAGCAATACTAAAAGTCAATATCAACCCTTTAACGAGTCTTGCAATAACTTAGGATAAAAGCCAAATCAGAATCTCAATTTGGAAACACTGTGTTTGGGGTAATGCCCTCGTCAGTGCAAAGTATGAGATCTGATTTGGCTAGCTGAGAGGCTTAGTACTGTGATCTAAGGGATAAGGTTTCTTATGATGGAGAGTGACATGCCAGCTCTGGCACTGCAGTATGAAGAAACTTAAACACCTTGCATGATTTTCAAAGTAAGTACACCCCTCTTATCATATCTAAGAGATCAATAATGTTTGAAATTTGTATTGTGCTGTCTTTTGATGGAATTAAGGTGGGATTGAGGAGAATTACCTTTTCATTAAAGAAATCCGTCAAAAGTTTTTGTCATGTAAGATGAGGATAACATGAGGTAGGTAACATAAATCAGAGATGTATCACTTATTAGACTATATGCTGTTGTTGACCATACCATGAATGTTTTATCACCACAATATTATCACTGCCAGTGCTGTAGCTCACACACTTGCTAAACCGATAATGTCCATTCTTTGATAAGCAGCTTGCTGTCAATAGACACTATACACAGAAAGCTGTGGTTTGGGATGGGGTCAGCTTTCTGAGCTCTACTTCATACTACAACTGAAACTCTGATTGTATTTTTTATGACTGCTAAAGCACATTCAAATGGGTAGCGTTCAAACCAGGGAGACTAAAACCTGAACCTGACAGATCCCTGTTCAGTATAGGAAAAGTCCTTCTCTGACCCTGGTCTGTTGATGCCTTAGCACGGAGGTTGGCACCCTAAGATAGCGCATTGGCGCTCCTATTCAATGGCGATTTACTCTGCATGTCCTTAGCAGCTTCTTGTATCATTAGAGAAGCAATTCCCTAAGGAATAAATAAATCTCACATGAAACAGCTGAAACCAGCAAAGTGAATGAATCCAACAAAGTCTATTATCAGCAGGAATCACCAGCAGGGAAAGTATATAAAACTGCACCCGAAAGGTGATGGGCAGATAAACAGAGTAAATGAAAAATATCCGTTAAACAAAACAGACAGAAACAAATTTAGCAGAATAAAACACCCAAAGAAAAGGTGTATCTGCTGTGGCTCATCGGAAAGAGACACCAACCACAAAATCAAGAGTTAGAATCCAGATTATGACAAAGTTACAACTGCTGCAGCCAGTAAACCAAATTATATTGTATATTGTTGGAATCAGGATCTCTTATCTTGCATGATGCTGCTCTCAGATGAGGTAGCAAAAACCTGGTGATAGATTCCCTTTAACTTTATTTTCATATTCATAACTGGCAAAAGGATTTGATTATAACGTAAATTTTCTTTTTCAAAACCCTTATACTGTACTTTAAGGTTTGATTGTCAATTTATCAAAATATGAGTTAAATATAAATTAAACACAAAGTCTTGTAGCCTTGATGCTTCATTTATTTGTTCTGACTCGCTTTGGAGTATATGCCTGTTTTTTCTTTGTTTTTTTGTACAGAAATCCTGCACTGTTACCATCCATCTTTCGGACGTAAATTACGTATCATGAGTAAATATGGGTGAACCCGAACAGTAATGTTTGGGGTCTGTACCAAACATCTAGTATTCATGCACAGACCCTGCACATGGACTTCTGCAGAAGTCCATGTTACTGTTTAGGTTCGGCACACTGAGCAACGGGTGTTTCCCACACTATCATCTGCATAACAGCACGAGAAACACCGGCAGTTCTGATCGGGAGTAAAGACTACAGTATGTGAGCCAGAAGCTGTGACAGGTGGTAAAAAGGTTACCGCCTGTCACAGGCGTCAACTGATGAGAAAATACTACTCTCATCAGTTTATGCCAGCTATCCCTGACAACAGCAAGAGCAGTTGCAACTAATGGGAGTGTTCATCAGCTGACACCTGTGCGCTATAAATAAATAAATCATCAGTGACCGCTCTCCCTGCCAACTGGCTCACACTGACACAGGAGAGTAAGAGTAAGTTTTCATGCAGTGAACGGTGCCATAAGTGAGGTAATTCGGGTTCATCAGCTTTGATTTCGGGTGAACGTTCTCACGACAGCTTAGCGCTACACACTGCAAGAGTGATTATGCTGATGTGTCAGTATGGGCTGGCTGAGGGAAAGAGCAATCACTGATGTGACTGCTCTACAAATCATCTGGATCGTCATGGGACAGTATGGATTATCTTCACATCAGACAGATGAGGTGTATGGTTGTTTATTATTTTTTTTCTTTTCCAGGGGACATGGGCATCAATGGATTAGACTAACATACTAGGTTGCTGTATGATGAGATCCATAAAATAGCTAAAATTACAATGCTCTGGAAGAAGCTAGATGCGAAACGTGCGTTGGGGTGAGGAAGGATGCTGAGATTTCTGTGTGGCTGCTATCTCCATTATTACACCGCTATTCTGTAATACGTGTTGCTTATTTTTCTTATGATTGCACACTATTATAGCCTTCATTCAGCCTGGCAATATATGCATAGTGCATACCTACAGTATAAGAGTCAATGGACTTTAATCAATTCTGTCTTGTTGTATAATATGTGTTTCTGTAATGCCGGATTTTATCACACATTTCAGTGTACCCCCTAGTTAGGGCGCTCTTGTACTTTACTACTATTATTTTATTATGTGCTATGGTTTTAAAATAATATTAATAAAGCATTGTAATTTTAGCTATTTTCTGGATCTCTTCATTCAGCAACCTAATATGTTAGTCCGATAATTTTGTTCATCTGATGTGAAGTTCCAGCCTTCTTTATATTTGGACACCCATTATTATCAGTCTTCAATGGATTAGTTAAAAAGGTGAGTATAACTGTGCGTTTTTATATTTATTTCAAACCAAGATGTCAGTGACTTTCTTTCAATTAAAGTATTTTATTTTGGCTGTGTCTTTTTTACAATCTAACTATAAGGTTATCAATGGACGTGTCTAAAAGATGCCTCTCCATTAGTAACCCATGGGCTTGATGTTTGCTGTCAATACAAAGCTGACAACCCCACAAAGTTGGAAGAGTGAGGCTAAGTGTCAGATTTGGCTTATCTTATTGATTTACCATTTCTGGGGAGGCTAAAAGCTGATGTTTTTAATCTGGGAGGAGGACAATTTTAATGGCGCTTTCCTAGCCTATAAATTAATATCAGCCTACAACTGTGTGCATAATCTTTGCTGGTTATTGATTATAAGGGGGACTCCATTTCATTTTTGGGAGGGTCTGCCCTATAAAAACAAATAATTCTAAGAAAACAGCTGTTAGCTGATATTATAAGTCTGGGATCCTTTATGGCTATTGATTCCTTCACAGAATATTAACATCAGCCCTCAGCAGTCAGCTTTCCCTTTGCTGCTTATAAACATTTTTTGTAAAAGTAGAGATAGTATAGAGCAGTGGTGACTCACTACAGCCAGTGATTGTCTGCAGCAGTCACAGATCATGGAATATCACTGCTGCAAAGAGAAAAAGAGACCAATGGGAGACAGGGCAGAATCGATTTGTAGTGTCGGGATCCGTAAGGTTAGCATTTCTTTTTTTAACCTAATTTAAAACCATCTAGAAAAAAATATATCTCCCCAGACAAATCCATTAAGATTAATCATGGATCAATTCAAGGATTATATTCTCAAAACCCACATTTATACATTTAAATTTACTTTTAGCTTTTGTGCCACAGTATTTTACCTTAGCGGCCATATGTTCAGTGCTTGTCAATGGAAATGTATGTTTTTGCATGTATTAGCTAAAGTTGTGGTTTTGAGATGACTTTATCCAGTAGTAACTTGTGGTGTTTCTTCCCATATGCATGTGTGGTTTGAAAAACGTACATATGGTTTTCTAATGGGTACAGTTCTAAGAGTTCTCTAACCGCAACATACAAATATGTGGCTAAGAACAGTGGGAAAGTTATGACTTTAACCACTACAACTTCATATGACTATGAGGTGCATCTCATAGTCTCTTTAACCGCACTTTTATTGTGGGTATATCTTAATGTGAACATGAGGTTATCTATTAAACCACATATTCTCACAATTTAAACAAGGTACTTGTTATTACAAGCTTTTAAACTAAAAATAAATTTTAGCTATAGAGTATGACAGTTTTAATGTTTTGCTTTATATCCAGTTGTATTCATATCACTAAAATTGGTGCCAACAAGTAGATTCACTATCTAACTATGTTAGATTTTGTGTGAACATAAGGATAAGCAAACTTCACATTAACTTCTAAGAATCTCCAATTATACTCTTGATTAAAGCAAGAAGTTGTATTACTGTAGGATCCAATGCTAGATTTTAGATATTAAACTAGGATAGTTAAGCTAAAGGCTGTTCTCAGGGAATTATATCATGTGTAGAAAAAGGAAAAATACATTTTTGAGCTGGAATTACAAGATTATTGTAATTTAAGGCAATAAATTGAAACTTATGACTTGTATATCAATTTCAAGGTCTCTGCTTGTCATCAAAGCTTTCCCCAAGCTGTGATTGTAAGGGGTGTGGTGTTGTGTGCCCCTTTACATTGCATGGATACTTAAGTAATTTCCACACATGAGGATGGGAATAAATGCAGACTGATACTTTTAGTCAGCCATATGCTCCAAACGCATGCAACTGCATAAACTATAAAGTCACAAGTATCTGCATCCAACTACCCTTGGAAACTAATTTAATTAATTGGATTTCCCTTTTCAATTCAGATGAAGCAAAAGCATTTTGATGTAAAGTTTGGACACACCTGTGATTTTCCATAAAACAGGAAAACAGGAGATGAGGAACCTTGGCCCCTGAACTGCCCGTCAGACTAGGGGGAGCCCTGTCTTTCCTTAACTTGGGGGTACCCTTGATGGTAGGGAGGCCCAAGTTACAAACCTGTCACTATCTCCTGTTTAGCCCTGAGCTAAACCCCCAACTCCTACCTCAGGAGGTGAACAATAGTGGAAACTACAGGAAAAGAACAACAGGAATAAAGTAAACTGCACCACAAAGCAAATTAACAGAATAACACCATGTGTGTGCGGGGAACACAATACCAATAGAGAAATAGTAACTTACCTTTCTCTGCTGCAAAGCACCGCACAGCAGAATAACAACAGCAACTGGACTCCAAACGCCTGACGTGGCTGACACCAGAGAGCTGCTCCTCCTTGGCTTGTCTCCAGAAAGGAATTGTATCACCAACAGTCAGCTGATGCACCAGGTGACCTTTTAAAGGATGATGGGGGCAGTCACCACCCACATTAACTGACCCAGCAGCAGTGCAATTACACCAGATTGCCAGCAGGGAGGAAAACAGATTAACCCCCGATGGTCCAAAAAGGAAAAAAGTTTTAAACTGAGTGGAACCAGAGCTGCCGCAAATCCAAAAATGGATCGTGACATCACATTTATTAAGCTCTGATGTCTAGAGAAACCACAGAGGATAATAAGGGACATTACATTTCCAAAGATTAACTTCTCCAAAAATGGCATTTCCAGCAAAAAACAAGAATTTAAATTTTGCCTGCTCTACTCATCTGTAAGCAACAGCAATGCATGCATTTACCATCCCTCCCCCACAGAAAATGGATCATTTTAAGAATGTTAACAAGTGATTGGCAAACCAGTAGATATTCCGGTCAGGAGGGTTCTGCAGATCATTTAAAAAAGTTTGGTTCGAGTACCAGAACAGTACTCGAACTTGGACTCTATTCAGATAAATGGGGGGCCCGAACTTCTGATACATGCGATTGTCATCTGTGTGACAGTGTGGCAAACTTGGGCTCTGGTCGGCCATAAGTTTGTTACCACCGGTCAGAGAGCTGTGGTTCCCTCGTTGTCAGATGACAAAATGCGAGCCAGCACCTGTGACAGGTGGTAAAAGGTCACCTCTGGTCACAGGCATTGGATGATGAGAGTATTACTCTCATCAGCATATGTCTGCTCTCGCTGATAGAAGCAAGTGCAGGTGAGGCTTATGGGAGTATTCATCAGTCGGCACCTGTGCGCTGTAAATAAAAAATAACTTGGGGACTCAATATTTGATAACCAGCTCAGGCACAAATGACAGCTGCGGGCTGCAAACCCCAGCTGTCAGCTTTATCATCGCTGGTTATCAAGAATAGAGGGGTCCCACGCTGTTATTTAAAATTATTTAAATAAATAATTTAAAAAAAATGGCCTGGGGTCCCTACCATTTTTGACAACCAGTCAAGCTAAAACAGACAGCTGTGGCCAGGTATTCTCAGATCGGGAAGGGGCCAGAGATATTGGCCCTTCCCAGCCTAAATATAGAAGCCCGCAGCCACTCCAGAAAAGGCGCATCTATTAGATGCGACAATTCTGGCACTTTGCCTGGCTCTTCCCACTTGCCCTTGTGCAACGGCAAGTGGGGTATTAGATTTGGGGTTTAGGTTTGTCAATTGTCAGCTGTTTTAAGGCCGCTGACATCAAGCCCAGGGGTTAGTAATGGAGAGACGCCTAAAAGAACCCCCATTACTGGAGAAGTCCGTGTTCAGGGTCCATGCAGAGACAATAGGTGTTCAATACGGACCACAAACTTTACTGTTTGGGTTCTCCCATCCCTACTGTTCATTGTAATGTATTGTTAAATATACTGTTGATTAACTCTAGCTACCATAAGTTTTTCATTAGCTTGAAGTCATTTGGACATTAATCACACAAAACTTTGAAGTGAGATCAGAATTAACACAGTACAGTCGACCTAATAAAGAACAGCAGAGCAAACACAGTACAGCAAAAGTGAATTTTATCTCATTACAAATACAAGAACATTTGCAGTTGCTTCTCACAGAGCAGTAAGCTGTTATGTTTCGGTAGCTGAGGAGAAATAGCAAAAATAGCAAAGTAGCAGTACACCAGAGAGGCTGGAACCTATTGGATTGCAGGACCCTAAAGCTAACCGCAACACTAGAAGTAGCCGTGGAGCGTACCTACGGTGATCCTAGATGCCTCGTCACAGCCGGAGAGATAGCTACACCTAAAGGCAGAAAGATGAAAGCTATCTGCCCCGTAGCAGAACCCCCAAAGAAATAGAAAGCCCCCAAACATGTAATGGCGGTTAGACAAGAAGAAAATACGTACACAGATAGAAAATAGAATGAGCAAATGCTGGGGCCCAATCTGTCTAGATAGAAAAGAATAGGACAGAATTCTGACTGCAACCCTGACAAAAATACCAACACTTCTGTTTAACAAAAAACCTGAGATCACACAATCTCTACCACCTAAATCAGATCTCTGGTGTAACACACAGCAATTCAGCAAATAAAAAGTGACAAAGGAACAGAGCAAAAGTGCAAACACAAAATGAGCACAATTGCAGCGCCAGCCCCAAAAGGGGACCAGGCTGAAGTCTACTGCAAGCAGCAAACCAACAAGGAAAATCCAACCAGAGGAAAAAAAACAGCAAATCACTTATCTGAATGAGAGCAGGAATGCAAGCTGAGCTCCAAGCAAGACCAGGAAGAACAATTGATTACCAGCAAGGCTGATGGGAACTCAGGTCACTTATATCAGACCATTCAGAGCCAGCTGAAGGCCATTCAGCAATTAGTTCATTACCCTCAGCAACCACCAGAGTGAGCCCAAGCTCAGAAGTCGCCTCCAGAGTATTCACAACAGTACCCCCCCTTGAGGAGGGGTCACCGAACCCTCACCTGTGCAACCAGGCCGATCAGGATGAGCTTGATGATAGGCACGGATCAGTCTCCCAGCATGGATGTCCGAAGCATACACCCAAGAATTGTCCTCCTGACCATAACCTCTCCACTTAACCAAATACTGGAGTTTCCGTCTAGCAAAACGAGAATCCAATATTTTCTCAACCACATACTCCAAATTGCCCTCAACCAAAACAGGGTCGGGAGGCACAGCCGTCGGAACCACTGGCTCGACAAACCTCTTCAATAAGGACTTGTGGAACATGTTATGGATCTTAAACGTCCCTGGAAGAAGCAAACGGAAGGAAACCGAATTAATAATTTCCATGATCTTATAAGGTCCAATGAACCTTGGCTTAAATTTTGGAGATGCAACCTTCATAGGGATATTTCTTGAGGACAACCAAACCAAGTCCCCCACTTTAAAATGAGGACCATAAGTCCTATGCTGGTTGGCAAAGTCAAAATCCATCAAGTTAATAGCTGCTCCTGAATCAACAAAAGCCTGAGCCGAAAATGTGGACAGGGAGCAAATCAGGGTAACAGTCAGCAGAAATTTAGTCTGAACACTACCCAAGACAACTGAGCGCGCAAAACGTCTTCCCCGCTTAGGGCAGACGGAAATAGCATGAGAAGCGTCACCACAGTAGAAACATAACCCATTGCGCTTACGAAACTCATGACGCTGAGCCCCAGAAGTCACTCCATCACACTGCGTGGGCTCAAGAGCTGGCTCACAAGGCAACACTATCTCACGCATACCTCTGCGCTCACGCAAACGTCTGTCAATTTGAATAGCCAAAGACATAGAATCATTGAGACCAGAGGGAACAGGGAATCCCACCATAACGTCCTTTACATTTTCTGACAGACCCTTCCGAAAAAGGGCTGCCAAAGCCTCATCATTCCATTTGGTCAGGACTGCCCACTTTCGAAATTTCTGACAGTACAGCTCAGCATCTTTACGACCCTGATTTAATGCCAACGAGGTCTTTTCAGCTTGATCAGTGACATTAGGTTCATCGTACAATAACCCCAGAGCCTGAAAAAATACATCAACATCATTCAAAACAGGATCCTCAGGTGTCAGGGAAAAAGCCCAATCCTGAGGGTCGCCGCTCAGCAGAGAGATGACAATTTGAACCTTCTGTGCAGCGTTCCCTGAGGACTTAGGCTTTAAGGCAAAAAACAACTTACAGTTATTTTTGAAATTCAGAAATCTATACCGATCCCCCAAAAACAAATCTGGCATGGGATCCTAGGTTCCACAACCGGCAACCTAGCAAGATAGGTAGCAATACTTTGAACCTCAGTGGTAAGCTGCTCCACGCGGCCAGACAACTGTGCAAACTCCATTGAGGAAAAAAAAAATCCTCAGCACCCAGAGAAAAAGAGGGAAAAAATGCAACAAACAGAAAAAAAAATTCTGACAACTCCCTTTTTTCTTTTACTATTTTTCCCTTCTGTTGAGTACCATATAATTTTCAGTTTGGCCGGTAATACTGTTATGTTTCGGTAGCTGAGGAGAAATAGCAAAAATGGCAAAGTAGCAATACACCAGAGAGGCTGGAACCTATTGGATTGCAGGACCCTAAAACTAACCGCAACACTAGAAGTAGCCGTGGAGCGCACCTACAGTGATCCTAGACGCCTCGTCACAGCCGGAGAGATAGCTACACCTAAAGGCAGAAAGATGAAAGCTATCTGCCCCGTAGCAGAACCCCCAAAGAAATAGGAAGCCCCCAAACATGTAATGGCGGTTAGACAAGAAGAAAATACGGACACAGATAGAAAATAGAATGAGCAAACACTGGGGCCCAATCTGTCTAGATAGAAAAGTATAGGACAGAATTCTGACTGCAAACCAAAAAAACCCTGACAAAAATACCAACACTTCTGTTTAACAAAAAACCTGAGATCACACGATCTCTACCACCTAAATCAGATCTCTGGTGTAACACACAGCAATTCAGCAATTAAAAAGTGACAAAGGAGCAGAGCAAAAATGCAAACACAAAATGAGCACAAATGCAGCGCCAGGCTCCAAAAAGGGACCAGGCTGAAGTCTACTGCAAGCAGCAAACCAACAAGGAAAATCCAACCAGAGGAAAAAAAAACAGCAAATCACTTATCTGAATGAGAGCAGGAATGCAAGCTGAGCTCCAAGCAAGACCAGGAAGAACAATTGATTACCAGCAAGGCTGATGGGAACTCAGGTCACTTATATCAGACCATTCAGAGCCAGCTGAAGGCCATTCAGCATTTAGTTCATTACCCTCAGCAACCACCGGAGGGAGCCCCAGCTCAGAAGTCGCTTCCAGAGTATTCACAACAGTAAGTTCTGCTGTACTGGCCTTCCTCCACACTGGCTGCCTGTAAGATGGAAGCTGACAGCACTGTGAGAGGACAACTGCAGCTGCAAATGTTTTTGTAATTAGAAAAACTTCACTTCTGACATGCTGTGGTAGTTCTGATCTCACTACAGAACTGTGTGTAATTATGAGAGCAAAGTGTCAGACATTACATAGTTCACACTGGTAATTAGAAGGGTTGATCCTACTGACAGATTCCATTTAAAAAGACTGTGTTTGCATTATAGAGCTGAAAACTTATTCAATTGTAGAATGTTTTACACACATATTTCCCAGACAATTATAGGATTTTGAATTATGTGATTCATGTGAATTTTTTTTGCTACAAATCAAGTTCAAACTAAACAATTAGCTAATTTCTAATGAAGAGACATGTCTATACTAAGCAACACAAAGATTAGCTATTAGGTCAGTGGAAATTTTAGTGTGATCTGATGAGTCAAAATTTAAGAGTTTTCTAAAGAACTATGTCTTTGTGTGATGTAGAAAAGGAGAGTAGATTTCCACTTGATTTCTACTTGTGTGATACCCATCGTGAAACATGGAGGTGCAGGTGTGATGGTGTTGGGGTTCTTTACTGCCAACACTGTTGGTGTTTTAGTCCATATTCAAGGCAAATTTACTAAACATGGCTACCAAATCATTCTGTAAAAATATGCCATCTGTCATGGTGTTACCGCAACAGAGAGGACCGAGAAGACTGCAGCATCTGATTGCTCCTACTCGTGCGCTGACAAGAAGCACTTCTCCTTTGTTTTAATGGTGTTTACTTCTTTTGGCAGAGCAAGGGTTAATCAGCCATATTGGGAACTTTAAGCTCTCAGCTGAGCTCAGTTAGCTCCCCCCTAATCTTGGTCCTGATTCAAAACTTTGTGAGAGCTAGCATTTGCTGTATGGCTCAGGAGGAGAGGTGTTCATATGAGAAGGAGTTTTGGAGGACTTATCTGTGATTGTTGTGTGGTTTGTAAGTGTGATAATTCTTTTCCTTCTCCTACTTTGGTTTTCCCCTGTTCTCCACTCACCGGTGCATTCCTCTGTTATATATCAGTGAATATTTGTATGCCTGCTATTTTCAGTTGCCCTTGTTTGTGTTGCCTTGTTTGTCGTGTTGGTGTACTGTGGTGAACACTAGCATCCCTCTTCCCTGGGTGGGGAAGAGAACAGACAAAGGGCTATCTCAGGAGATAAGGCAAGAGTGGTGGCCCTGGCATCTTCACCTTCAGAAGTATCCCAGGGAATAGGGTGAGCTAGGGAGCTCCATAGTGGTAGAGACAGGAAAGGAGCCCCTGGTCCTGGGTCACCCGACAGCTGAGACGTGACCTCAAGAATCACTTGAACTCACTTTAATTCACAGGCTTTGAGATAAGCTAAACAGCACAGTCTACTGTAGATAAAGATAACAACAAGTACTTGTCATTACCTCTGTAAACTCATTCAAGACTTTTGAAAAGCCATTCCAGGTGACATCTGGTGAAGAAGATTAAGAAAATGTCAAGGCAGCAGAAAGCTGTCATCAGCTGTCATCAGAATAAAAGTGGGGTACTTTGAGGAATCTAAGTTTTAACACATATTCTGGTTCACTTCATGTCAAAAATTGACATCCACTTTCATTTCTCCTACCCAGCATTTTTCAAAGCAAAAAGCAGAAAAACACTCTAAAAACTAAATATATGACCGGCAAGTTGTTTTACAATAGACATGAATAGGAAGAGTCTTTTAAATGTTTTTTAATGCTTCTTCAGGCAGTTTTTACAGTGGACCATCAATTCCCAAGGTAGTCCCAGGTTTGAAAGTTCGGGAGTTAGGTGAATGTAAAATCAGTCTTGCCTGGTATGCAAGAGTCTATAATAGGTTTGAAACTTTGTCCTTAACGTATCAAGCTTGGCAAGAGTCTTGATGAAGGGCATGCCTCTTAATGAACTAGGTGTTTCTTAAAAATGGAGTGCACTTTCCTGCGCCTCAGCACAATTCATAATTCAGTCAGAGACTGAAGTTGGATTTTTTATGTAAAATACCCCACAGCTAGTCAAAAATTAGACAAGAGGGCATCGCCATACCTCATCACACCTCAGCTCCACCAAGGGTGTCAAAAACATGAAAAGTTGCAAAATTTTTGTGCAATCTCACAAGGCTGGTTATCAAAAATGGAGGGGACCCCATGTCATTTTTTTAAATTATTTGATTTAAATTATTAAAAAACACAGCGTGGGGACCACTCTATTTTTAATAACCAACCTTGCTAACACTGACAGCTGAGGGTTGCAGCCCCCAGCTGTCAGTTTTGCCTGGCTGGTTATCAAAAATACTGGTGAAATCGATGTCAGGTTTTTTAATTATTTATTTAGAGTGCAGGCACCGTCTGATGAATACTCCCATCAGCCGAGCCTGCTCTCACTGTTATTAGCGGCAGCAGGCGTAGGCTGATGGGTTCAGTAGTCCCATCAGTCGGCACCACTGACAAGAGCGTGGGAACTTGAGGCTGCTCTGTTATGCACATGACTGCGCGACAAACAACCGGTGTTCGGGGGGGTCAAACTCAAACTGTAACACAAACTTCCTGGTGAAGTCCATGTTCGGTGTCCGTGCCCGAACAGTAGGTGCTCAGTATGGACCTCAAACTTTACTGTTTGTGTTCGCCCATCTTTACTAGACAGTCTTAAAATGTGACAAATTTAACATATTGGTTCATGTAGTTTTCTAAAATTGGCTTATTTTTCGATTGTCTAATCTAACCTAACACTTTCTATTAATTGATTAGCTTTGTGCTAGATATGTGTACCCCAATTTTAGTGCAACTTTTGCAATTGCATGTGACATCTAGTCTTTTTTAGTGAGGTCAAGCCCATTAGTCTGATAAGGAACAGAAAATGTCTACATTATATTATAAGTATGAGGTATCCCACAAAGTGGCCATTTCTATGGGATACCGGATATATAGTGTGTATACTGCAAGTAATGAAATATCTAAAATATATAGTAAATATAGTTCAAGTCATAAAAGACTATATTTGGTGCAGATTGCTTGAAAAATTTTGCCACATTATGCTTGACAAATGTACCCCAAATTGTTCAAAATTCTTAATAACTATGCCTAAATTACCAATATAGTATATACTGACACTAACAAGCCCAACAGTTCGAATTTTATAATGAAACTTTCAAGCAGAATTTACAGTAAAGCTATTTTTATTATTGTAATAATTTTAACATCACTTTTTGCATCAAGAGTGCCTCGTGTGATTACTTGGCCCATTGACACAAACTATGACAATGTATGACATGTTACAGCATTATAACACTGTGGGGGTCTAATAATCCCAAAAGGTGCCCAATTTGCACTGCACTGATCTGGAGCCACAGCGTCAGCGTACCAATCTAATTGCCAGATCATGATCCAGTGAATATTTTTTCTCAACTCTGTAGAGGATCACCAGTTACTTGCAGTTACAAATTATTAGTATTTTGTTGATGCGACATGAACCTTTCGGTATCACCAAAATAACATGTCTTGTCTAATGTGGACCACTTAGACAAAATGTTTTATTTATTTACAGCAAATAGTGAACTCACTAAATGTAAGAAAATATAGAATAATGTATTAATTCCATTTTTATTTTATAGTGTCTTTACTTTTGTCTTTCAATTTGTATGCAAAGTAGGCTTGGTGTAAAGAAGCTTTGCAGATAAAACAAGACTTAGGAATTTGTGAAGAATTTATGGTATTAGGCATTTATTTTACTTGACTTTCTACAAATAGAACAAATATTTCTATTTTACAAAAAATCTCAACAAATGTACAGTTAAACCATTCAAGACTTCTATAGTATCATAAGCTACTTTTGCTAATTTGCTTAGCATTCCTTACCGATTCCTTTCTTCTCTCTTCACACAGGTATGAACTGCATTCAGTGGAAGCAAACAGCTGAATAGAATCCCCACCTCTGCTATCTGTGTTGTATGCTGCACTATATATTAATGGTATGAACTGCATTCAGTGGAAGCAAACAGCTGAATAGAATCCCCACCTCTGCTATCTGTGTTGAATGCTGCACTATATATTAATGGTATGAACTGCATTCAGTGGAAGCAAACAGCTGAATAGAATCCCCACCTCTGCTATCTGTGTTGTATGCTGCACTATATATTAATGGTATGAACTGCATTCAGTGGAAGCAAACAGCTGAATAGAATCCCCACCTCTGCTATCTGTGTTGTATGCTGCACTATATATTAATGGTATGAACTGCATTCAGTGGAATCAAACAGCTGAATAGAATCCCCACCTCTGCTATCTGTGTTGTATGCTGCACTATATATTAATGGTATGAACTGCATTCAGTGGAAGCAAACAGCTGAATAGAATCCCCACCTCTGCTATCTGTGTTGTATGCTGCACTATATATTAATGGTATGAACTGCATTCAGTGGAAGCAAACAGCTGAATAGAATACCCACCTCTGCTATCTGTGTTGTATGCTGCTGTCATGTGTGCATTGCCACGAAGATCGTCGCGGTTGCACATTTTGACTTCTCACAGCTGAGTTTCTGTTTCTTTGTGTTTGGCAGCTTGGGAGTTAATTCTGTCTGTGCTCGGTGCTGGGACTGGGTGCAGTTTCTCCTGGCTGCAATTGATTATTTGTTGATTGGTTTCCTTTAAATTCCTGGTTGTCTGCTTTGGGAGTTGCCAGTGAAATCTTTCATGCAGACCACAGATAGGAATGAATCTGTATAGACTTAAGTTGAGAGCTCCTTAGTTGTTTTAAGCTCAACTTGCTTAGAGTTTATTTCCCAGACCATTTATGTTCCTTCTGTGTTTGAGTGTGTATGCAAGTGAGTGCTTACCTGTCTGTCTTATATGTCTAATCTGTGTATTTAGCTGAGATCAGCCCATATCCCTTTGGTGGTAATCAGGATCCTTCTTAGGACTGATTACAGGGTTCAGGGTCTGACAGGAGACAGGGTTAGGCTGGAGACTTGGACCTCTGAACCATTATCAGTACCTCCAAGGTAAGGGATTAGTTAGGACCCCAGTGTAGGGTCAGGTTAGACCCCGGTCCTCCTCTTTCCTGTTACAGCTCATCAAGTCCTCAAGATTAACCCTGAGATCAACTATATCGTTCCTGCACATCTAGTCCTCAAGATTAACCCTAAAGTTCTGCAGAGATTGTGTCAGGTAAATCTATTTTATACTTACATTCTGTTGTTGCTAAACTATATGTTGTATAGAGTGTGGTTCCTGTATAAATAGTTTACTGACATTGTATTCATATCATTAGACAGCGTGACATTTTCACTGGCCATAAAAATTATCTCTAGTTACCATGGATCCAGTAGCCCAGCTGGCTCTGCAGTTGCAGGGATTATCCATGGAGCTGATGGACATTAAGTCCAAAGTTTTGTCTCCCCTGGAGCAAACCAGAGTTGAACCTAAAGTAGCTCTTCCAGATAGGTTCACTGGTGGGCGAGACAAATTTTTAACTTTCCGGGAGGCATGTAAATTGTATTTTCGGCTTCGGCCGCGATCATCAGGGAGTGATGAGCAGAGAGTGGGAATGTTATCTCACTTCTTCAAGGGGACCCTCAATCCTGGGCATTTTCCCTTCCTCCGGGTTCCCCGGCTCTACAGTCTGTAGATCAATTTTTTACTGCTCTGGGATTGGTATATGATGACCCAGATCGGGTCTCTCTTGCTGAGACCAAATTACGTAAGTTACAGCAGGGTGATCGTCCTGCGGAGGAATTTGCTTCTGAGTTTCGTAGATGGGCCACGGATACTCAGTGGAATGACCCAGCTCTTAGGAGCCAGTTTTGTCATGGGCTTTCTGACAAATTAAAAGACGTTTTGGCCCAGTATGAGTCTCCTCCTTCTCTGGAGGCTGCTATGGCCCTAGCTATCCGTACTGATAGACGGCTTCGGGAGAGGGGTGAGGTAACTCCATTCCCTGTTGTTTCTCCACCTACTACTAAAGTCCCTTATGTTGAGGTTCCCCTTGTCCGTTCGGATGAGCCTATGCAGTTGGGAGGGACATCTTTTCGTAGTAGGGGATTGGCGGCACGCCGCAGGACTAGAAGGTGTTTTTTCTGCGGGAAAGAGGGACATTTTGTTGGAGAATGTCCATCCCGTGTCTTGTTAAGTAAAAAGTCGCCGGAAAACTGCTAATCCCAGGTTGTGTGGTGGACGACAACCTGGGAGTATGTATTTCATCCGCCGGTTCTTCTCAGTTCCTTGTACCAGTGGAGGTGGGGGTTGGTACTAGAGTGAAGAGATTGTCTGTTCTTCTGGATAGTGGTTCTGGGGCTAATCTGGTTGACGCTCAGTTTGCTCAGGCTCAAGGTATGCATCTGAGTGTATTGGTCAAACCGAACCCTATTTTCTCCATCGACGCCAGGCCTCTCGGCCAAGGTAGCTTTGTTCATGAGGTTCATAACATTGACCTTCAGGTAGGGGCAATACATAGGGAACAATTATCTTGTTATGTGTTGGAGGGTCTACCTACTCCCATTGTGTTGGGACTTCCTTGGCTGGTTAAACATAACCCTGTGATTAATTGGCAGTCCAGAGAGATAAGCCAATGGGGTGAGTTTTGCAAAAGCAACTGCATGAACACAGTCATCAGTGCGGTCGTGCCTAGTACATTGCCTCCTTTTTTGGAGGATTTTGGGGATGTTTTCTCTGAGGAGGGGTGTTGGGAGTTGCCTCCTCATCGCGTTTATGACTGCTCTATTAATCTACTTCCTGATGCTAAGTTGCCTAAAGCTAGGTTGTATAATCTTTCTGGTCCTGAAAGACAGGCTATGAAAGATTATATTTCGGAAAGTCTGGCCAAAGGGCATATTAGACCTTCATCTTCCCCTGTGGCCGCGGGGTTCTTCTTTGTGAAGAAAAAAGATGGAGGCCTACGCCCTTGCTTGGATTTCCGCGAACTTAATCGGATTACTGTTCGAGATCCGTATCCACTACCTCTTATTCCTGATCTCTTCAATCAGATTGTTGGCGCCAAATGGTTCTCTAAATTGGATCTCAGGGGGGCGTATAATCTGATTAGGATAAAAGAGGGAGATGAGTGGAAAACGGCGTTTAACACGCCGGAGGGATATTATGAAAACCTGGTCATGCCTTTTGGTCTGACTACTGCTCCAGCAGTATTCCAACATTTTGTTAATGACATTTTTCGTAATCTTGTGGGGGTGTTTGTGGTCGTATATTTGGATGACATTTTAATTTACTCGCCAGATCTTGTGTCTCACCAGGAGCATGTGAGACAGGTGTTGCAGATCTTGCGAGACAATAAACTATACGCCAAACTGGAGAAGTGTGTTTTTGCCGTACAGGAACTTCAGTTTTTGGGTTTTTTGGTGTCAGCCTCCGGTTTCCGGATGGACCCTGAAAAGATAAGAGCAGTGCTTGAATGGGATCAGCCAGGGGATCTTAAGGCTCTGCAGCGTTTTTTGGGGTTTGCTAATTACTACCGGAAATTTATTTATAATTTCTCGTCTGTCGTCAAACCTCTCACTGACATGACGAGAAAAGGGACGGATTTTTCTAAGTGGTCGGACAAAGCTTGCCAAGCCTTTTCCTCTTTAAAAAGATGTTTTGCTTCGGCACCCGTTCTCATCCAACCAGATGTATCTCAACCGTTCATTGTGGAGGTGGACGCGTCTGACGTAGGAGTGGGTGCTATATTGTCCCAGGGTCCGTCCCTGGTAAATGGCATCCGTGCGCTTTCTTTTCTAAGAAATTGTCGTCCGCCGAAAGGAATTATGATATCGGCAATAGGGAACTTTTGGCCATTAAATTGGCTTTTGAAGAATGGCGTCACTTTTTGGAGGGGGCAGTCCACCCGGTCACCGTTATTACTGATCACAAGAACCTGCTGTATTTAGAATCCGCTAAACGTCTGAATTCCAGACAAGCTCGATGGTCGTTGTTTTTTACCAGGTTTAATTTTGTCGTCACTTATCGTCCGGGGTCTAAGAATGTAAAGGCTGATGCCTTGTCTCGCAGTTTCCCAGGGGCCGGGAAAACGGACGATCCGATTCCTATCCTTCAGGAGGGGGTGGTAGTGTCGGCTGTATGTTCTGAGCTTGAGGAGGAGGTGTTAGAGGCTCAGGGGGACGCCCCTGCAGGACCTCCAGGGAGACTGTTTGTCCCGAATCAGTTGAGACAAAAGGTTATTGAGGCACATCATAATTCTGCTTTAGCAGGACATCCAGGGAGTAAGGCTACTTTAGATCTCCTTTCCCGCCGATTTTGGTGGCCTAACGCTAATAAAGATGTTATAACTTTTGTCGCGTCCTGTGGGGTTTGTGCTCGCTCTAAAACTCCTCATACCCGTCCGTCTGGGACCCTTTTACCCTTGAAACTTCCGGAGCGTCCATGGACTCATTTATCTATGGACTTCATTACGGACCTTCCTCCGTCGTCTGGGAATACTGTCATACTGGTGGTTGTTGACAGGTTCAGTAAGATGGCACATTTCGTTGCTCTTCCTGCACTCCCTAATGCTAAAACTCTGGCGCAGGTGTTCATTAGGGAGATCGTGAGACTTCATGGGTTGCCTTCTGATGTGGTGTCAGATAGGGGGTCTCAGTTTGTGTCCAAATTTTGGAGGGCATTTTGTTTACGTCGGGGGATGCAATTGTCGTTTTCCTCGGCTTTTCATCCACAGACCAATGGTCAGACAGAGCGTCTGAATCAGAGTTTAGAGACATATCTCCGGTGTTTTGTATCGGAGAACCAGGAGGACTGGTCTTCTTTCTTGCCTCTGGCAGAGTTCGCTCTTAACAACAGACGGAGCGAGTCCACTGGTAAGTCCCCGTTTTTTGGGGCATATGGTTTTCATCCCCAGTTTTGTACTTTCAATGGGGGGGGTCCTTCTGGGGTTCCTGAGGAGGAGCGTTTCTCGTCGTCACTTGCTTCTGTGTGGCGAGGTGTATTTAATAATTTGAGTACGATGGGGAACCGTTACAAACGTATGGCTGATAGGAGGAGAGTTTCTGGTCCAGATCTGAATGTGAACGATCTGGTATGGTTGTCTACCAGGAATATAAAACTTAAAGTGCCCTCCTGGAAACTGGGTCCCAGATTCATCGGGCCGTACAGGATCAGTTCCATAATTAATCCTGTGGCATTTCGTCTGGAACTTCCTTCTACGTTTAAAATTCATAATGTGTTCCACAAGTCATTACTTAAAAGGTATGTGGCACCAGTCATACGGTCACCTCTACCTCCTCCTCCAGTGTTGGTCAATGGTAATTTGGAATTTCAAGTATCAAAAATCATTGACTCTCGTCGGAATCGCCGGTCCCTTCAGTACTTGGTGCATTGGAAGGGGTATGGTCCGGAGGAGAGGACGTGGGTCCCTGCGTCTGATGTTAACGCAGATCGTTTGGTTCGGACCTTCCACAGAACTCACCCGGGCAGGCCTGGCCCTGAGGGTCCGGAGGCCCCTCGTAGAAGGGGGGGTACTGTCATGTGTGCATTGCCACGAAGATCGTCGCGGTTGCACATTTTGACTTCTCACAGCTGAGTTTCTGTTTCTTTGTGTTTGGCAGCTTGGGAGTTAATTCTGTCTGTGCTCGGTGCTGGGACTGGGTGCAGTTTCTCCCGGCTGCAATTGATTATTTGTTGATTGGTTTCCTTTAAATTCCTGGTTGTCTGCTTTGGGAGTTGCCAGTGAAATCTTTCATGCAGACCACAGATAGGAATGAATCTGTGTAGACTTAAGTTGAGAGCTCCTTAGTTGTTTTAAGCTCAACTTGCTTAGAGTTTATTTCCCAGACCATTTATGTTCCTTCGGTGTTTGAGTGTGTATGCAAGTGAGTGCTTACCTGTCTGTCTTATATGTCTAATCTGTGTATTTAGCTGAGATCAGCCCATATCCCTTTGGTGGTAATCAGGATCCTTCTTAGGACTGATTACAGGGTTCAGGGTCTGACAGGAGACAGGGTTAGGCTGGAGACTTGGACCTCTGAACCATTATCAGTACCTCCAAGGTAAGGGATTAGTTAGGACCCCAGTGTAGGGTCAGGTTAGACCCCGGTCCTCCTCTTTCCTGTTACAGCTCATCAAGTCCTCAAGATTAACCCTGAGATCAACTATATCGTTCCTGCACATCTAGTCCTCAAGATTAACCCTAAAGTTCTGCAGAGATTGTGTCAGGTAAATCTATTTTATACTTACATTCTGTTGTTGCTAAACTATATGTTGTATAGAGTGTGGTTCCTGTATAAATAGTTTACTGACATTGTATTCATATCATTAGACAGCGTGACAGCTGCACTATATAATAATGGTATGAACTGCATTCAGTGGAAGCAAACAGCTGAATAGAATCCCCACCTCTGCTATCTGTGTTGTATGCTGCACTATATATTAATGGTGTGCACTCCATACTTCTGCTTGCTGCCAAGCACTGCTTTACCATCTTGCAACATAGTTTAATGTGCCTGTTAATAATGCTTTGGAATAATTCATTTTTGCACTGTGTTTAAAATACTTACTGCTTTATATCCCGGTGACTGGGGCCTCTCTAGATCCTATCAGGTGGAAGGTGGTAAAGCATATAGATGTTGCCAGGTTGCCTTTGATGATCTAACCACCCCCTGGTGTGCTGGCCCCAGCTGGCAAATTATCCCAAAACAGCTCCCACAATCCCACTTTCCTGACCCTGTAGTGTGGGCTATATATTTAGGAGTAGTCTAAGGGGCGCACGCAGTAAACGGGCGCACGCATCACAGAAAGAAAAGCATCACGAAAGACATCGAGTAAACGGCAGTTATCCATGGCAGTTAATCAGGGCAGGAATCAGGTAGCCCACACTTTGCTTTCTTTTAAATTATGTTCTTTATCTCTATCCTCCTGTGTTCCCTTGCCATCCACATTCACTGCCCCATCCCCCCTCCATCACGACTCATATACATCAGCCCCTCCATACTTCCCTCTCCCATGTACAGTTCCCATGCACTCCTCACCTTCCTGAGAAACCTCAGCCTATCTTGCCCAAACATATCACAGAAAAAACCTACTTACAACTCCAACAACTACCTGCTCTTTATCTTCCTACTCCTACTGATTTCAGGGGACATCTCCCCCAACCCTGGTCCATCCCCCAACCTCAATCCCTACCCTACCTCATGTCGAAACCATAATAATCTTGTTAATATTACTTGCACTCCCTCATCTCCTTCTTTCAATTGTGCCCTCTGGAATCCACGGTCTGCATGCAACAAACTATCTTTCCTGCACAACTACTTTCTGAACAACTCTCTTCATCTGTTGGCCCTCACTGAAACCTGGATTCAGGATTCTGACACGGTCTCCCCTGCTGCCATTTCCTATGGTGGCTTACAGTTCTCCCATTCCCCGAGACCCACAAACAGACATGGTGGTGGAGTTGGCATACTCCTGTCCCCACAATGCACTTTCCAGGTCATCCCCCAATTCCATCACTCTCATTCCCTTCTTTTGAGGTCCACACCATCAGGCTCTTCCATCCCCTCTCCCTCAGGGTAGCGGTCATATATCGGCCCCCAGGCTCATCCACCCAGTTCCTTGACCACTTCTCAGCCTGGCTGCCGCACTTCATGTCCTCAGAACTACCAACCCTTATCCTTGGAGACTTCAACATCCCCATTAACAGTCCTACTTCCACATCTGCATCTCAGCTTCTATCACTAACCACTTCTCTAGGCCTCTCACAGCTTTCAACCTCTGAGACACACAAGGATGGCAACACCCTTGACCTGGTCTTTGTCCGCCTCTGTTCAATCTCCCACCTAAATAACTCACCGCTTCCACTCTCTGACCACAACATTCTCTCCTTCATCCTCACAAATCCTCCACCACCCCAGCGAACTCCTACCTACCACACATTCAGAAATCTACAAGCCATTAACCCTCAGACACTCTCAGACTCCCTACACTCTTTGCTGTCCCCAATCTCCTCTTTTTCTTGTCCTGATCTGGCTGTTCATCACTACAATGACACTCTTAGAAGCACCCTTGACCAAGTAGCACCGCTCACCCCCAGAACTTCCAAACACACAGTAAAACAGCCCTGGCTCACATCGCAAACTCACCTTCTCCAGCGATGCTCTAGGAGTGCTGAACGCCTATGGAGAAAAACCCACACACCAGAAGACTTCATCCACTTTAAATTCATGTTAAGAACTTATAATGCAGCCCTTCACCTCGCTAAACAGACCTACTTCACCACCCTGATCTCCTCACTAGCCAACAACCCCAAGAAACTTTTTGACACTTTTCACTCCCTCCTCAGGCCAAAAGCACAAGCCCCTATCACTGACATTTGTGCTAACGACCTGGCCTCCCACTTTATAGAAAAAATAGATACTATCCGTCAGGAAATCTGCTCTCAACCACCAAGTGCTGTGACTCCCATCCCTCCCTGCATTTCCCCTGGCTCAATTTCCACATTTGATCCCATCACAGAAGAAGAAGTCTCCAGACTCCTCTCTTCCTCTCCTCCGACTACATGCACTACCGACCCCATCCCCTCACATCTCCTCCAGTCTCTCTCTCCTGTTGTCACAACTCACCTAACTACAATCTTCAATCTCTCACTGTCCTCTGGCATTTTCCCATCCTCCTTCAAACATTCCATCATTACTCCACTACTAAAGAAACCCGCTCTTGACCCTTCCTGCACAAACAACTACAGACCGGTCTCCAATCTCCCCTTCATCTCTAAACTTTTGGAGCGCCTAGTCTACTCCCGCCTCACCCGTTACCTCTCCACTCACTCCCTCCTAGACCCTTCACAGTCCGGCTTCCGACCCCTACATTCGACTGAAACTGCACTCATCAAAGTGACCAATGACCTTCTGACAGCAAAACGTAACGGCGACCACTCTCTGCTCATTCTACTCGACCTTTCTGCAGCTTTCGACACGGTTGACCACCGTCTCCTACTGTCTAGGCTCCAGTCACTAGGTATTAAGGACACTGTTCTCTCCTGGTTCTCCTCCTATCTTTCTGACCGCTCCTTCAGTGTTTCGTTCTCTGGCTCCACTTCATCTCCTCTTCCTCTCACTGTCGGTGTACCCCAGGGCTCAGTCCTTGGCCCCCTTCTCTTCTCTCTCTACACCGCCCCAATTGGACAGACCATCAGCAGATTTGGCTTTCAGTACCATCTTTATGCTGATGACACACAATTATACACGTCATCCCCCGACCTTACCCCCGTTGTACTACAGAACGCCACCGACTGTCTGTCCGCAGTCTCCAACATCATGTCTGCTCTCTATCTGAAACTTAACCTCTCCAAAACTGAACTTCTTCTGCTCCCGCCGTCTACTAACCTCCCTAAATCTGACATTTCCCTCTCAGTGGGCGGCACCATAATAACACCCCGGCAGCAGGCTCGTTGTCTGGGTGTTATGTTTGACACCAATCTCTCCTTCACCTCCCATATACAATCTCTTGCCCGCTCTTGCCGCCTACACCTAAAGAACATCTCTAGAATCCGCCCATTTCTCACCATGGAAACAACAAAAACCCTCACTGTAGCATTGATCCACTCCCGCCTGGACTACTGCAACGCTCTATTACTTGGCCTCCCCATCACTCGACTATCCCCTCTCCAGTCCATCCTTAATGCAGCAGCCAGGCTAATCCATCTGGCTAATCGGTACTCGGACGTGTCCGCTCTTCGCCAGTCCTTCCACTGGCTGCCCATTCATTATAGGATCCAATTCAAAGTACTTGTTCTCACCCACAAAGCTCTCCACACTGCAGCACCCCCCTACATCTCCTCCCTCATTTCTATCTATCGGCCTAACCGACTGCTGCGCTCTGCAAACGACTTTCGACTAACCTCTGCACTAATCCGTACCTCCCACTCCCGACTCCAAGACTTCTCCCGCGCTGCGCCAATCCTCTGGAATGCTCTACCCCAAGAAATTAGGACTATCCACAATTTGCATGGTTTCAGGCGCTCCCTCAAAACACATCTGTTCAGAGCGGCCTATCACATTCACTAATCAAAGTCATTCTCTGTGTAAGTGTGTGTGTGTGTAGCCCATTCACTATCTCCATCCATCCCTCACTCCCTTAAGATGGCTGGACCATCATTGTAAATGCACCATTGTATATAAACACCTGTACTTTGGTTCTCCCCCACCTCATTGTAGATTGTAAGCTCTCACGAGCAGGGCCGTCTTATTTTGCTTTAATTACTGTATTGTTAACGTTGTTACTTATGACTTGTGTTTTGAAACTGTTAAACTGTAAAGCGCTGCGGAATATGATGGCGCTATATAAATAAAGATTATTATATTATTATTATTACCGATCATTAAAAGGTTAGTTGTAATTTAATTAAAATTACAATTTGCACAGATAAATATAATTACATATTTGTACTTAAAAACAAAAAACACAACAAATATTGTATTAAAGTGCATTAATTCATGTACAGCACCATGGAATTAATGGCGCTATATAAATAAATAATAATAATAATAATAATTTGTTGCTAGAATTGGAAATACAAACTGAATACATTATTAAGCTGATCAAAATCAAGCCATTTACCTCTTTTTGTAAATGCGTGCCCAGTTTCAATTTTTGTTTACTTATATGCAGCTATGGTCACTTCAATATTTTTTCTTGTTTGGTTATGGAAAAATGTTGCCTCGTTTTTCAACATTTGTGAGGCTTAATCTTTCTATATTTTTAAATAATTTTTCAAATTCTTAAACATCTTCAAGATGAGAAGTTTCTCCATTTTTGCAGTGTAAGGAAAAGACGGCATGGGTAGCATTCACATTAGTGGTAACTAATTTTTTGGGAAACTCAAGAGCAGATAACTATGAAGAGCTGGTGGAAAATCTGAAAACATAAAGATCTTGACTGTAACATGTCCTTAAAAATTAATTTCTTACATTTGCATCTAGACTTTTTTTCCACCAAACTGCGGAGCAATGAGCAATGAGCACAGTGAGAGATTTCACCAAGATATTGTGACTATGGAGAAAAGATATCAGGGAAAATGGAGGCCATCAATCAGTGGCGTAGCAACTGTTTGTGGCGCCCGGGGCGGCAAATTTTAGGCCACACCCCTAGCCACACCCATTTCACTGGTCACAACCCATATCCACGCCCTGACCACACCCACTTAGCACTGCTGATCACACTGTTTCATAAACAATAATTATAAGCACATACCTCTCAACCATCCCGGTTTCAGCGGGACAGTCCCGATTTCGGGACCTTGTCCGCTGTCCCGGCCAGGCGGTTTACTTTCCGCATTAGAATCGTACATACGGAAACCCCGGGGACCTCCCACACATTCTGGCAGCCACAAGTCACGTTCCATCGCTGACCTCATTTCCCCAGGATGTGGGGATCTCACCAGCTATGCAGCGCTCCATTCAATACCCGGCTCTCACTGAGCGAGACAGGCAGGATCTGGGGATCTCTTCATCTGTTGAACAGATCCCATGTTGAGATCCCCACATCCTGCTTGTCTCGCTCAGTGAGAGTCGGGTATTGTATGCAGCGGTCCGTACAATACCCGGCTCTCACTCCAACAGATCCAGCGGCTCGATGCGTCGCCGTTCTGAAGACTCTCCCGAGAACGAGTTACAGTACCTGCTGCTGTAAGCTGACCGCCGGAAATGAGGTCAGCGGTCATTTCCAGCGTTCAGCTGACTTACAGCACGTCACCTCCGGTGGAACGTGACATGTGGCTGCCAGAACGTGTGGGAGGTCCCCGGGTTTCCGCATGTACGATTCTAATGCGGGAAAGTAAACCTCCCGGCCAGGACAGCGGGACAGGGACCCAGCCCTACACAGATAACAGCATTCGCTCCGTCCGCACGCAGACCCATGCACATAATGGCACCCATCCTTCCCCCCTGCAGCCCCCAAGCACACAGATCCCGCAAGTAACAGGACCCTTGTACATGCGCGGCTCCGCTCTTTGTGGCCCTGTACACACACGGCTCCGCTCCACACACCTCACACGCACAAGGCTCCGCTCTGTACACCTCGTACACACACGGCTGCGCTCCGTACACCTCGTACACACACGGCTCCGCTCCGTACACCTCGTACACACACGGCTCCGCTCCGTACACCTCATGTACACATGGCTCCGCTCCGTACACCTTATACACATGGCTCCGCTCCATACACCTCGTACACACACGGCTCCGCACACACACGGCTCCGCTCTGTACACGGCTCCGCACACCTTGTACACACACGGCTCTGCTCCGTACACCTCGTACACACACGGCTCCGCTCCGTACACCTCATACACACGGCTCTGCTACATCCACACTGTAAACCCAAGTCCCGACCCCCACACACACACACAAACTTACCCTAATCCAGCACCATGACAACATCACAGCAGAGTCTTGCACACAAGGGGGACACTGATCATCTGACCCCTGACTCCTCCCCTCCTGTGACCTCATCACAGGTCCTGTGGGCACAGAAGACTATAGCAATAGCACTGGAGGACACTGATCATCTGACCCCTGACTCCTCCCCTCCTGTGACCTCATCACAGGTCCTGTGGGCACAGAAGACTACAGCAATAGCAGCGTCATTGCTAGCTGCTGTGAGGCTAATGCTGTAGAGACGGAGGGCAAGGAAAGGGTGCCGCCCCCACACACACGTGCCGCCTGGGGCGGACCGCCCCCCCCACGCTACGCCACTGCCATCAATGCTTGCAGATTACTGTTGAACAATTGTAAGAGATGATCAGATGCAGAAGTACAAGAGACAAGCAAAAAAGATTTCTCACTGAATGAGGACCAAATTTTGTAGTGCAATTTATGTAACTGTCATTTGGAGAAGTATTTAGACTTGTTTTAGTTATCTGAATTGTTGCTAAATTTCCTCTAAATAAATATCAGAAAATTGGCAAAACAAACTATCTTTATATTTGCACAAATAACAGCATTTCAAAGTACTGAAGCTTTTATGCATTAATTATATCTAACACTAAATGAAAAACTATCATATCATAGAAATGAGCCAACTAAAAATTTTCATTGTCAGAATTGATTTCAGGAGGTGAAACTCATTGCAAAACGGCTCATTTTATAACTGAACTTGACAACTTTTGAAAATATGTAGAACAGTTTGGGAAGTAGAAAAAGCACTACACATTGCTTAATCAAGAATTTATAGATTTCTTGTAAGTAATTATAAAATTATCCCTTTAATTAGGGAGACAAAGCAGGTGTACTCTTTTGAATGTAAACATGTACAGTAGAAGTTAAAACAAATCTATCACTTTTTTGGGTCCGCAATTTGTTTGCTAATCATAAACTGATTAGGCATTACAAAAAGCATTTTATCAAATCTTCCAAACATTATCCCCTTTTTTATATTGACAAAACAGTTGTTTTATTTTGACCATGGAGAAGTTATGACTTCTCAACCAGGAGTGAGAAATGATCCATATTTTGAGGTCTGCACCTGGTTTGCTAATCACAAAATAGTTTGGAAGTTATACACGCTTT
The DNA here is from genome assembly GCA_033576555.1 of Oophaga sylvatica. Lineage (NCBI taxonomy): Eukaryota > Metazoa > Chordata > Amphibia > Anura > Dendrobatidae > Oophaga > Oophaga sylvatica. Next base: position 485,629,743 of record JARQOD010000005.1, read on the forward strand.
TTTTCAAGCCTTCCAAAAATGTTTCCTTTTTTTCTGGAAATAAAACATAACTTCTGTTTTGAATGAGAAGATATGACTTGTTGTCACCAGACCTTTATTTTTTTTTAAAAAAAGCCTTATTATCAGAGCTGGTACTTAAGGATGCAAAAATAGAGTACATTTTCAGTGCCAGTGGGACACTAACACTCTGAAACACAATGCACAGCCAGGAGGTGTGTGGCTATCATAACTGTTCAGCATCTGTAGCAAAAGCAGCATGGTAGAGTGCTAAAATGGGGCAGACAAGGAGATGCTTGGCAGTTTAGGGACAACATCGCAGCCTCGAAAGCAGCATTACAGTCTACCACAGTGGTGGCAAACCTATGGCACTCGTGCCAGAGGCGGCACTCAGAGCCCTCTCTGTGGGCACACATGCCGGGCTCGGGAGACGCTGCTGTCTCCTGCGATATCCACCGCAGCTCCACTGCCTCCTGCGATGTCCGCACCAGCCCGAATGTTTCTCACGATGTCCACACCAGTCCCAATGCCTCTTGGGATGTCCACACAAGCCCCAATGCCTCCTGTGATGTCTGCATCAGCCCCAATGTTTCCTGTGATCTCGGCACCATCTCCTATGCCTCCTGTGATGTTCGCACCAGGCCCAATGTCTCCTGTAATTTCTGTACCAGTCCGAGGTTAAATTGCCGTGTTGGCACTTTGTGAAAAATAAGTGGGTTTTGGGTTACTGTTTGGGCACTCAGTCTCTAAAAGGTTCACCATCACTGGTCTACCACTATGAAACACAGTGGACAGCCAAGTGGTGTGTGACTGGCATGGCTGATCAGTGGCTGCAGCAGGAGCAACAAAGAAGAGAGTTAAGACCTTGCAGCCAAGGAGACACTTTGGTAGTTTAGAGCTAGCAATAGCAGCCTCAGCAGCAGTAGTAGTACAGTATAAAGGGCATGATGGACAGAGAGTATATGCCAGGTTGAGTGTGGTCCATCGACACTGTTGTGGCAGTAAAAAAAAGTGTAGATGACAGTCAGCAGATAGACAGGCAGGCAGACTTGGTGATATGGCCCATTAAATCATTGGCAACAACTTACAGTGCTTGAAAGTCTGCATGAAAGTTTGCACTGATCCATGCTTGATTCATTTTGACCAAAGTGAGGTTTTCCACACTTGTGGCAGATAACCTGCTTCACTTGGTGTGACAAATGTAACAACCGCCCTGAAAAAATGCTCACACTCTGATATGACACTGGAGGCTAGACATGATATTATTTCCATGGCAAACTGGGCGAGTTCTTACCATTGGTCCAGTTTTTTGACACAGAAATCCAAAGGGTTAGTGACCTGGGTATCTGCATTAGAAAGGACACAGACTAGGGAAAACTAAACTTGGCTGTTCACACAGTGCATCTCTGTTTGCTAAAGTGCGCCAGGTTGTCACAATGGAAGAAAAGACACCTGTTTCATCAAGTCCAAAATACAGTAAGTGTTACCTGGGCTATTTGTTGTAGCCCTAACACTGGTACAGGTGGGATAATGTTTTTCTGTGTCTATCACAGAGGAGTCACCTGGTCCATCATGCAGGCGGCATGCTTTTACTTGGCAAAAGTTTTTTAGAGCAAGATAAACAGAGGTTATTCTGGAAGTCAGCTAATTTTGACTCAATTTTGGAATCTGAAAAAAAATCTCTAATTTTGCTTTTGTATCAAGGGTAAAAAAGCGTGGCTTTGCAATAGTTAGCACTTTACTTCTTGTTAACATTATCCCTCCTACAAGCTTTGTAGCAAACAGCTTGCCATGATCGCAACCACAACTAAAGGACTGGTTGTATCATTATTGTAACTTCAGTGCCATAATTGGTTGTCACGAACTGCATCGTACTTGTCAAAATTTTTACACTGCTTGCTTTTTTCTCTGTGCTAATTCTATTCCCTCTTTCACTTCCAGCTGCTCCTCCTTATCATCTTCAAAATCCTGCAACATGTTACATGAACCTTAAAGGTCCCCACAGGCACAAGGTGGTGCTGAAGAGGAGTAATTTGATGTACTGTTTTCATTCCCTAGTGCATGCTTCAGAGTGTTGTTGGAAGCATGGATGCTTAGTTTGTAGCGCTGAGGTCCTGGGTTCAAATCCCAACAAGGACATTATCTGCAAGTAATTTGTATGTTCTCCCTGTGCTTGCATGGGGTTCCTCTGTATACTGTATTTTCCTCCCACACTCCAAAGACATACTCATAGGGAATTTAGATTGTAAACCCCAATGGGGACAGCAATGTAAGTGTCTATAAAGCACTGTGGAATAAATGGCGCTATATACAGTAAGTGAGTAAAATTAATAAATGAAGTGTTTTCTTTACTTGCCATAGCCCCACCTTTCTCAAGCATGTTTATTTGCAAAATAAATCTTACACTATTAAATTCTGGGCATGAGGCATGCATTGAGCATGAGTTATTATACTTGTCCGTAAAGCAACCAGAATGTTTCGGGCATTGTTTTTCATGACAATTCCAAATTCCAGTTCATGGGCAACCATTCAGCAGGCAAGATGCCTCTTGATGCACAGCAGCAACTTCCCTGCTGTGTGGCTTTTCTTACCCAGGCTTTCAAACTGTAAAACTGCTTGGCGGTGTTTTGCCTTGAATGAGTGAAATGGGGGAGTGTGGTATGTGGAATCATCAATGTGCCTTGGCGCCTTGTGCCTGTTGGTGATGAACTAATGTTAGTTAAGCAGGATCTGAAGGACTCGAGGACTTGGTGGAAACAGATGTAACTCTCAGTGGCAGTCATCAACACCTGTCACAGCTGTTCCAGATGCGATGCAGCAACGCTGCCACAGGAAAAATTCAATTAATGCACAGTGAAACTCATGTATTGTCCCTGGCCATAGTTTCTAGTCCATGTATCTTTAGTGTAGTGCAATTTGGAGCTCAAAGACGAAGTCCAGAGCACAGCCTTAGTTTTCCTGCACATGAAGACAGAGAGTTGGCATCCCCTTCTGCAAGAAATAATGGTATCTTGGTATTTTTCAGTGAGGCTGAGCCCACGCCCTCCTTTATTTAAAGGCAGTAGAATTCACAAATTGGTAAAGCAGCAACTGCACCTCCAGCAACTTGAGAAAATGTGAGTTTAGTTGGCAAACCAACAGATGACTGGGAGCATCAATGCACAATTGGTGATGATTATTTGCCTTTTTAACAGAGAAGAAGGAGGCTACAAAAAAATTCAATACTCAATAGAAGAGGATGACAATGAAAATGGTGGTGATGATTACACCAAAGAGATGCTACCTAAGGATGCAGCTTGACTGACTGAAAGATGAGCATGGCAAAAAGTGGGAGGATGACCACTGAGACTCGCAGTGATTGATGGCCTGCTTGCTGGCTTGTGTTGTCGCTTCATGTGCTTATAGAGAGCTGTGTTTGCTAATTGGCAAGAGCCGAAACACCCATGGCTTCATTTCCTCTTGCAAGGCCTGCAGAATGCCAAAAATTCATCTGGCAGTAATGTGCAAAAGAACACCTATATGAGAAACCAGCCTGTATGACACTGCAATCATACCTTTTTAATTGCTGTAGAGCCTCCTCCATCAACCTCACATGCAGTATTAGCTTCTTCGGAGCTGACTGCAGGGAAATCTGATTTTCCCCTATGAATGCATGAGTCAATCACTTTGAATGCTCTGTGTATCACCAATGCCAACAACCTCCTCCTCTGATAACTTGACTCCTCTTACCAGGTTATTTTCCAGAACAAAACCATTATCATCATTATCCTTATCAATGATTCATCTGACAGGTGCATCTGTGTGTACAATGGCCTGAGCTCCTTGCCCTCTCTATCTGATTCCTACACCGAGGTTTGACCTGACTTAAGCCCCCGTCTCACATAGCGATATCGCTAGCGAGATCGCTGCTGAGTCACTAGTTTTGTGACGCAGCAGCGATCTCCCCAACGATATCGCTGTGTGTGACATTCAGCGACGATCAGCCCCCCTGCCGGGTATCGCTGATCGTCGCTGAAATGTCTGGACATTTTTTTTGATCGCTGGTCTCCCGCTGACAGGCACGCATCGCTGCGTGTGACAGGCGGGAGACCAGCGATCCGCTGGTAACCAAGCTACACAGCGGGTTTCCAGGCGCGGGGCTGTGCCTAGAAACCCGCTGTGTACCTTGGATACCAGCGCCCTGATGCAGGGAGCTGGTAACCAAGGTACACAGCGGGTTTCAAGGCACCGCGCAGCGCCTGGAAACCCGATGTGTACCTTGGTTACCAGCTCCCTGCATCAGGGCGCTGGTATCCAAGGTACACTGCGGGTAACTAGCGATGTTTACCCGCAGTGTCCTTGTGCTGATCGCTGCCTGAACTGCCTGTTTGGCAGCTCAGCAGCGATAATGTAGCGATACACCAGCGATCCTGATCGTTGTCGGGATCGCTGGTGTATCGCTATGTGAGACCCAGCCTTTAGAATGCTACTACCACAAACAGTGTCCCTACCACCCAGGCTTGAAGAGGCTGCAACACCAATTGGCATTAGAATCACATTGCCCATCTATTCTGGCACCTTGTCTTCTGAGAACAAAGGCTGAAAATTCACATTTTTATGCAAATATTGGTTAACTTTGTTAACAAAGTTTAAAAACAAAGAAAATGTTATACTTTTCTCTAACATGTAAACTAACCCCAAACGATAAGTGTGGCAGGGAAAAAAAAAGCCTAACATCATAGTGAAGAATATGGTTGCCATTAGCAAAAGTTCTAACACAAACAAAAAAGCTATGATTTTAGGATGTATCATCCATGTCTTTTTTCTACAGCATTGAAGTATTTTTCTAATGCCTACGATTGTTAAATGTGACTAATCAAACTTTGTTGATATTGCATATATTTCATGGTAACACTTTCGATAGGTAACCTCTGCATACTCTAAACGCCCCAAATGACCTGCTGTTTTGTAAATGATTTGACCCAGACATCAAGCCCTAACAAAATTTCTTAGATCTTTATGTTTGCCCATTTTTCCTGTTTCAATGACAAAATGTTATACGGTAATTCATTTGCTGCCTAACAACTAACCCCCCCCAACAGATGCCATTGTAGAAGAATAGTCAACGGCATTCACTTCACATATATATATATGTGAAGTGAATGCCGTTGACTATGCCGTTACATTACTGCCTGAATGTGAGAGCTGATGAGGTAGAGAGTAATGTAATAAATAAATAACATTATATATTATTATAATTTATTTACTTTGTATTATTTATATTATTATATTATTTACTAATTATTTTATTTTTTTACTTTATACTTCATCAGATCTCACTTGCATTCAGGCAGTAACACAAGAGATGACAAGACTAGATACAAGTGAGAAAGAGGGGATATTATGAACATTTCATGCATAATATGCTATATGAAATATATATTAATAGGGAAATTGCGATGCATTCAACTAAAATACCTTCCAGAGATGTTTTGATTTGGTTGTTTTCTGATAGCACAGGCACAGCAGGGAGCTTCTCAAAGTGATGAATAACCTAATCTCCTAATCTTAAAATGGACATTATTCACAGTCAACGACAGCCTGATGGAAGAGACCACCATTTACATGTATACAAATAAATGCAAATGTGTATAATGGAGAAACCTATTCTCCTTTTTTACTATTCTATACTAGTATATGTTACAGAAATAAAAAAAAACTATATTTTATCATATGATAAGAGTATCCAAATAAGATATTACTCAAGTAGTTCATTAGCAATGGCAACAGAACAAAAGGGCAGGACATTATATATGCTCCTAATATTATTTATTGTTATTTATTATGTCTTAACAGAATATTATTCTGTTTTTATTCTTATCTTGAACAATGCAGTACAATGTCATGTACAAGTAGGAATTGTTTACTAATCTGCTTGCTTAATAAAAAAAATAGTGTTTTAAAAAGGACTGGACATATTTCATTTTTATGACCTGTTAATTAGAAAGGTCATAAAATATTGATTAGTGTGGATCCAACATCTGGAACTTTGACTGCCTTAAAATGCTGCAAGTTCTCGTGATTGGCCAGGCAGCTGGCACTTCTTCTGCAATTTATCATTATAAAGATTAATGGGCAGACAGAAGATGAGTGAGTCTGTTGTGATGTTTCTATCTCTCCCATTCTACTGGATGACCAAAATACAGAAACATTTTTACATTTTAATATTGTCCCTTGACAACCACAATACCAATTCTGTTCAGTCTTAGTTTTATTAATCAGCATTTCCTGGAAAACTAGGTAACAACTAACATGGTTGCATTCACTGAAGTAGTTGTCACCAGCACTCCTTTCAGAAAAGGAAAATATGTCGAGTGATGCAGTGATTATTATTTTTACTTTTATAATTTGTAGAGATGAATGGATCAGTTCGCGGAGGATCAAGTTCCAGCCAAATTTCCTAAAATTCGTAGTTTCACATGAATTTCAACATTTTGAGATTCAATTTGCATTTTTCAAGAAGCATGAGAGCAGGGAATGGTCATTTTGCTTTGTCACAAGGGGTTCCTCATAATGTCCTGCAGTTATGACATCTAGCTGTTTGTAATACTTTGTACAGTCGTGCTCAATACCTGGGAAATCACAGATCCAAGAGGAGCACAGTTTGTTTGATAAAGTAATTTTCCATCTCCAGAGTCACTGGGTAAGGCCGGGATCACACATGCGAGGAAATCGTCCGACACTCGCATGTGAAATCCCAGCTCTGGCGCCGGCACTTGGGAGTGGAGTGCGCGGCTGCATGTATTTCTATGCAGCTGCTCACTCCACTCCCGAGTGCCGGCGCCAGAGCTGGGATTTCACATGTGAGTGTCGGACGATTTCCTCGCATGTGTGATCCCGGCCTATGTCTCTCTCCTATACTTTGTAGGATCTTATGATTAATGGGATCCTCTCACACCTGTAGAGTGTAAACTCTTATGGCCAGTTGGGTTTTCTCTCTCACCTCTAAAGGATAAGCTCTTATGATTAGCAGGATCCTCTCTCTCGTGTAGAGTGTAAACTGTTATGGTCAGCAGGGTCCTCTCTTTATCTTCTGTAGATTGTAAGCTTTTATGATCAGCGGAGACCAGGGTTCTCTCTCTCGCCTCTGAAATTATTATTATTGTTTATTTATTTATATAGCACCATTGATTCCATGGTGCTGTACATGAGAAGGGGTTGCATACAAATTTCAGATATCACTTACAGTAAGCAAGCTAGCAATGACAGACTGATACAGAGGGGAGAGGACCCTGCCCTTTCGGGCTTACATTCTACATGATGGTGGGGAAGGAGACAGTAGTTTGGGGGGATGCAGCAGCTCAGGTGTTGGTGAGGTGGTAGTTCCGGTAGTGGTGAGGAGGCAGCGGGGTCATTGCAGGTTGTAAGCTTTCTTGAAGAGGTGGGTTTTCAGGTTCCGTCTGAAGGATCCGAATGTGGTCTTGGGAGAACCGGAGATTACGTGAGGGAAAATATCGGGAGATTAGTTCAGAGATATATGAGGAGACAGGATATAGATGGCCTTGTAGGTCAGTATTAGTAATTTGAACCAGATACACTGAGGGAATGAGAGCCAGTGAAGATTTGCAGAGGGGAGAAGCAGAGGAGTAGCAAAGAGAGATGTGAATTAGTCGGGCAGCAGAGTTAAGGATTTGACTGGATAGGTGCAAGAGTATTAGCAGCGAGGCCACAGAAAAGGAGGCGTGAGATGATGGGGGCATGCACAAGCATTTTAGTAGTTTGAGGGTTAAGGAAAGAACGGATTCTGGAAATATTTTTGAGCTGGAGGTGACAGGAGGTGAAAAGAGCTTTGATGTGCGGTTTGAAGGACAGGGCAGAGTCAAGGGTTACTCCGAGGCAGTGGACTTCGGGTACAGGGGAAGCGTGATGTCATTTATTGTAAGCTCTTATGAGTAGCAGGATCTTCTTTCTCCTGTAGAGTGTAAGCTCTTTTGATCAGCGGATACCTCTCTCTCCTGAAAAGTGTATGTTCTTATGGTCAGCAAGGTTCTCTTCTCTCCCCCACATGTATTTTACAAGCAACTACAAAGTTTCTAGTATTGAAATTTGTGGAAATTTATTAGCTGCCAATCTAATTTTGGTCAAAAAAATCATTTATTTTCATTTCTAAAATACTACAATTCTTCAAATTCTTCCTATTACTAATGTAAAAATGTGTAATTTTGGCATCAGGTATAGATATATACAAGTGTTTCTCAGTAAATTAGAATATATCATCAAAAAGTTAATTTATTTCAGTTCGTAAATACAAAAAGTGAAACTTGTATATTATAGAGTCATTACAAACAGAGTGATCTATTTCAAGTGTTTATTTCTGTTAATGATTATGGCTTACAGTTTTTCTTTTTTTAATACATTTGCAAAAATTTTTACAGATGGGGTGCAGAGTGTACATTAACGAGAAAACAAAATGAACTTTTTGAATTTACCAAATGGCTGCAATGAAACAAAGAGTGAAAAATTTAAAGGGGTCTGAATACTTTCTGTAACCACTGTATATAGGGTGCGAGATCGATTGTCCATACCCCAAATGCCAAATGCTTCTCCCTATGGAATCATTTTACATTTAATTGATTCTCTTAACTCTATTAATTATGTTTCATTTGCATTTAGTATTGATAACATTTCTAAATACTCCCTTAAAAGATGTAATAGAATAAAAAAGAGGGGGCTGTTTTTTTCTGTTTGTATTTTAGGTAGCCATAGTGCCAGTCTGCATGACCATATCAAACAACAATGTAGAAATCTTTTAAAAAAAAAAACTGTTAATTTTCTTCTTTTTTTTTTTTGCTAGCACATCTCTGAATGGTTGAGTTTTGTCTCTTACTACTTTCTATTACAGACAGAGCAGTGAGGGGAGGATCCTGCTGCAGCTGGATGTCTTTGAGACAAGTTCAAATTTGCATGGTATAGAAGCGGAAAATATTTGATAAATATCAACAATTCTTCGTATATGTCTCATGTGTCTCAAAGTTTTGATTGTATTATTTATTTGTTTCTGTTGCTTATAAAGCACCAACATATTCTGCAGTGGTTCACGCACATGTTGTTCATCACTCTGCCCTCACTGAGGCTCACAAATGTCACTTTCCAATCAGAATCTTCTAAGTGTGAGAAGAAACCAATGTAACTGGAGGATAGCCATGCAAACACAGGAATATCATACAAAGTCCATTACAGAGTGAACATACTCCATTACAGAGGGAACATACTCCATTACAGAGGGAACACATTCCATTACAGAGAGAATAAACTCCATGCAGATGTTGTAAGTCATCACGCTTGAACTCAACACCCCATCAAGAAGAACAATATTTTCATTAAAAGATTGGAGGAAATTATGGGTGCACTATAACGGATTTACACCTATCATTTTTTGAGATTTCTATTTCCTTTATCTTCCTGAGGCTACGGTCACACAACCATTTTTTTATCCTTCAAAGAAAATTGGTCTGATTATGCTAATCAGACTCTGATCAGAATTTTATCAGAAGTTTAATAAGAGTGAGATATTTTTTTTGTTGTTGAATGGGCGAGTGTCATCCGATTATTGCATGGTTATTTTTCCTTGGACCACTCAGTCCGAGGAAAAAATCAGATATGTGCATAGCCCCATAGAATAACATTGGTACGAGTGCTATCCCTCAAAACCACTGATACCATTCATCCAATTTAAACGGTTGTATGCATGAGCTCTGATAAGAATAAAATAAGACAGGACACCTTTAAGAATTTGCTTAACATTGTAATACAGTAATAAAATAGAAATATTGAGCTGACTTTGCATGCAATTTTTCAATTACTTATACTTTAGCATTATTAACTTGGACTTTAAATGTCGGGAGGTCAGCGTTTTACTCTGCAGTGACATTCTAAAACATCACTGCATAGTAGAGAAGCTGCTTGCCATCGTGTAGTTGAGGGAGTGGGGAGTCAGCTGTCAGACACAGCCAATCTCCCCAGAGAAAGCATAGATTGCTTATTACAGCCCCTGCCTTCTCAACAACTACATACATAACACTGAAAAAGCCCTGTGTATGGAGGAATAGGAATTGCTAACAGTGCTTCCTTCACCATACCCTGCAGTCATGTAATTGCTGGTTGCAGAGAAGGACCAGAAGCTTCTGGGTCTTAGGAGATCAAGTCAGCTCTGCTATACAGGCAGGAGACTTGGACTAATATATAAGCTTCAGTTACATAGTTTACAGAAAATGAGGAACAAAATGGTATTTATATATTTATATGCCCTATGAGTGGCATGATATTTGAGAAATAAACAAACAAAAAGCATGGAAAACAAATAAAAAGATACTGCCTATTCATATCACTGGAAAAAAAAAACATCTGATATTTAAAAAAGATTTTCTGGCAGAATGTGTAATAGATTTTTAACTGTATTTTATTAATCTTTTGTGTTCATAAAAAATTACCAAAAATGTTGAAAAAAATTATCTCCTATATATTCAAATTAATATGAACCCTCAAAAAATTTATGAAATTTATACAAAAAAGAAGCCCTGTGTAACATGAAAAAAGATGCAAAAATGATTTGACTATCCAAGTGAGAAAAAAATGTACAGCTCTTTGAACTGCATGTATGAAAAAAAATGAAAATGTGGCTGGTCATGAACGGGTGTAAATGGCCTTGTATTGAACTGATTAAAGTAAGGTTTCAGTTTCAGATTGTATCTGCAGTCAATAAAAATTGTAAAAATTCAAATATGGGAGTATAGAAAAATATGAACTATTTAAGAAAACTAGGGATTTATTTGCATCTATCTTTTAACATATAATGGGGACAATAAGCATTTGATGCACTGACGATTATACAAGTTTTCTCACCTACAAAGATTGGAGAGGACTGTAATTTTTATTCAAGATACACTTCAACTGTAAGAGAATCAACAAACAAAAAACTGAAAATTACATTGCATGATTTTTAAATAATTAAATTGCATTATATTGCTCGAAATAAGTATATGATCACCTACCAGCCAGCAATAATTCTGTCTCTCACAGACCTGTTAGTTTTACTTTAAGAAGCCCTCGTACTCTGTACTCATTACCTGTATTAATTGCACCATTTTGAACTTGTTACGTGTATAAAAGACACCTGTCCACACACTCAATCATACTCCAACCTCTCCAAGATGGTCAAGACCAAAGCGCTAAGGACACCAGACCTGCACAAAGCTGGGATGGGCTACAGGACAATAAGCGAGCAGTTTGATGAGAAGGCAACAACTGTTTGCACAATTATTAGAAAATGGAAGAAACACAAGATAACTGTCAGTCTTCCTCGGTCTGGGGCTCCATGCAAGATCTCGCCTTGTGAGGTAAGGATTGATTCTGAGAAAGGTCAGTAATCAGACCAGAAATGCATGGGAGGAAGAGAGCTTGGACCACAGTCTCAAACATTAAAGTTAGTAACACACTACGCCGCAGGGTAGTGTGCTGCATGGTCCTCCTGCTCACGCCAGTACATCTCCAGGCCTGTCTGAAGTTTCCCAATGATCATCTGGATGATCCTGAGGAGGCATGGGAGAAGGTCATGTGGTCAGATGAGACCAAAATAGAACTTTTTGGCATCAACTCCACTCGCCATATTTGGAGGAAGAAGAAGGATAGGTATGACCCAAGAACACTGTCCCAACTGTGAAGCATGGTGAGGGAAACATCATAATTTGGGGGTGCTCTTCTGCAAAGAGGACAGGACAACTGCATCGTATTGAAAGGAGGATGGATGGAGTCATGAATTGCTAGATTTTGGCCCACAGTCTCCATCCCTCTGTAAGAACAGTTAAGATGGGTCGTGGCTGGGTCTTCCAGCATGACAATGACCCGAAGCAGTCTCCAGACCTTAACCCAAAAGAAATTCTCTGGAGGGAGCTGAAACTCAGTGTTGCCCAGTGACAGCCCCGAAACGGGAAAGATCTGGAGAAGATCTGTATGGAGGAGTGGGCCAAAATCCCTGAGGCAGTGTGTGCAAACTTGGTCATGAGCTACAGGAAAGTCTGACCTCTGTAATTGAAAACAAAGATTTCTGTATCAAACATTAAGTTCTGTTTTTCTTTTGTATCAAATACTTAATTCACATAATAAAATGCAAATGGTCAAGATGGTCAAGACCAAAGCGCTAAGGACACCAGACCTGCACAAAGCTGGGGTGGGCTACAGGACAATAAGCGAGCAGCTTGATGAGAAGGCAACAACTGTTTGCACAATTATTAGAAAATGGAAGAAACACAAGATAACTGTCAGTCTTCCTCGGTCTGGGGCTCCATGCAAGATCTCGCCTTGTGGGGTAAGGATTGATTCTGAGAAAGGTCAGTAATCAGACCAGAAATGCATGGGAGGAAGAGAGCTTGGACCACAGTCTCAAACATTAAAGTTAGTAACACACTACGCCGCAGGGTAGTGTGCTGCATGGTCCTCCTGCTCACGCCAGTACATCTCCAGCCTGTCTGAAGTTTCCCAATGATCATCTGGATGATCCTGAGGAGGCATGGGAGAAGGTCATGTGGTCAGATGAGACCAAAATAGAACTTTTTGGCATCAACTCCACTCGCCATATTTGGAGGAAGAAGAAGGATAGGTATGACCCCAAGAACACTGTCCCAACTGTGAAGCATGGTGAGGGAAACATCATAATTTGGGGTGCTCTTCTGCAAAGAGGACAGGACAACTGCATCGTATTGAAAGGAGGATGGATGGAGTCATGAATTGCTAGATTTTGGCCCACAGTCTCCATCCCTCTGTAAGAACAGTTAAGATGGGTCGTGGCTGGGTCTTCCAGCATGACAATGACCCGAAGCAGTCTCCAGACCTTAACCCAAAAGAAATTCTCTGGAGGGAGCTGAAACTCAGTGTTGCCCAGTGACAGCCCCGAAACGGGAAAGATCTGGAGAAGATCTGTATGGAGGAGTGGGCCAAAATCCCTGAGGCAGTGTGTGCAAACTTGGTCATGAGCTACAGGAAAGTCTGACCTCTGTAATTGAAAACAAAGATTTCTGTATCAAACATTAAGTTCTGTTTTTCTTTTGTATCAAATACTTAATTCACATAATAAAATGCAAATAAGTTATGTAAAAATCCTACAATGTGATTTTCTAGATTTTTTTTAAGATTCTGTCTCTCACAATTGAAGTGTACCTACGATAAAATTGCAGACTTCTCTATTCTTGGTATTTAGGAAAACTTGCAAAATCAGCAATCAAAATACTTATTTTCCCCACTGTATCTTGAAGATTTCTTAACAATTAATTTCTTTAAATGGAAGGATAGTAATAACTTCGGTGAGTTTGGTGCATCTTTATGTTTAGCATACTAGTACAATTTCTGCGCAGATAAATAAAAGATTCAGCTGTGTCACTGGAGAACACGGCAGCGTGTCTCTGGCATTGTTTGAGTTTTATCTGATGTAGATGCGGTACCTCATGGGGAAAGAGAAAATATTGCAACAGACGGCTTGATATTCCCGAAGAATATAGTAAGCTTTATTAGCAATAGCTCCAATCCCTGACTGACAAATTTTTCACATTTTTTTATCTTATTAATCCATGCTACTGTATGTAAATGTTATTCCTCTCTGCATAAGGGGAGCCAACCAGCGATTTGTAATAAATGCTTATGAGTGCCTGAGGCTGCACTTAAACTTTAAAACATCTATTATTAAGTTGCAAAAAACACTGTAATGGCCAATCGTGACCTCATAGGAATTTAAAACTGTGGTCTGCTGCTCAGCATTAAAAATAAAAAAAATAATGCCTGAAGTTAAAATTATGAGCTTGTCTATTCTTAACAGCTGCATTTTGATTATTAAAGTGTATTTTACAACTGAATTAGAAGGCTTTTATGGACTCTAAGAATAAGATTTAAAAAGGTCATTAAACATAGTTGTTTTTGTCACAGTAGGTGTCACAGTTCATATCAGATAGTGGGGATTCCATAGGAGCACATTCGCTTTTTATAATAAACTATGCAGATTGCTGTATCTTTTGTAGATTGCTCTTTTTTTTCTTATAATGAAAGTTTTAAAGACAATTTTATTAATTGATTGGGGATCCCACAGGCTTTTGTTATAAATTTGGTAACTATTTGTTTTAAAAATAAGATGGCGATATGGAAGACAATGGAAGTAAATGACTTGAGAATTCATCTTCACTAATGCATGCTAATGCATACAAATAAAAACAAAAGCTTTTTTAAAATCATAGATCCTAATATATATGTTATTATACTTTCTTATTTTCATTTTTTTCTACTGTATTTATCAATCTATCCAATCATCTTTAAATATATTTTTTCCTTTTTATTGATTTTCTAAAAACAAGGGTACGGTATTTAACTTTTGAGAATAGTCAAAACATCTATAGCAAAGAGTTCACATTTCAATTAACAGACACCACTGCAGATGATAATCAGGATAATGACATTACAGCAGCATTGAAAAGATATAAATTGAGGTTCATTCTCCTGCTAGGGTTATTTTGGATATCTCTGTTCTAGGAAGAAAACTCGAAAGGAATTGGGTCAGAAGCCTGTCTATTTGTGCAAATTCAGCTGACTAAATAAATATACATTGTTCATAGTGGTAAACATACATATATAAAATCAAGTAAGTTCAATGGAATTTGTTTTTATCACATTTGCTCAATGCTGGTAAAATGTGGAGGCATTTCAGATTTCTGGTAAGAGGGAATTGTGCTTAGTTTACTCTTAACTAGGGTTGAGCATTCCGATACTGTAAATATCGGGTATCGGCCGATATTGGCTGTATCGGAATTCCGATTCCGAGTACCGATATTTTCGTCTTATCGGATACCGGAATCGGGATTGTCACTGTCACTGTCACTGTCCGTCGGTCGGGTCTGTCAGGAGTCAGCGGCACTTACCTGGCAGAAGATCTCCGGCGGTCACGTCCTGGACTGCTTGATGGCCGCAATCTTCTTTCCCCGGCGGTCACATGCAGTTTCTCGCGATAACTGCAGTGACTGCTGGGTAATCCCGGCCGTAAAGCAGTCAGTCCGATGACGTCACCGCCGGGGAAGCAGGTAATCAGCTGTGCTGCGTCGCGATGACAGGCTCTGCCTGTCATTGCGATGTAGCAGAGTTGGATCGTCGTGGGACTGTCGTTATGGACTGCGTCGGACAGGTGGTATACTGTTGGTTTGTTTTTTTTTCTTTTTTTACAGGAGATCGATGGCGTCGCAGGAATGAGAGTACAATAAAATTAATGAAAACTGTGTTGTCTCTTTTATTTCATTAAAATACTTTTTTCTTGCTTTGTCTTTTTTTTATACATTTAATAACTTTGGGATTAATAATGGATCGGTGTCTTATTGACGCCTCTCCATTATTAACCGGGCTTATTGTCACCGTGCAATCAACGGTGACATTAACCCCTTATTACCCCGCTTGCCACCGCTACAGGGCAAGTGGGAAGAGCCGGGTAAAGTGCCACAATTGGCACATCTTTTGATGCGCCAAATGTGGGGCTGCTGTAGCCTGGTATTATCAGGCTGTTGAGGGCCAAAATCCATGGGCCTTGACAGTCTTTTAATACCAGGCCGCAGCAGTCTGCATTTTACTTGGCTGGTTAACAAAAATAGGGGGGATCCCCACGCCGTTTTTTTTTCGAGGGGATCCCCTATTTTTGTTAACCAGCCAAGCTAAGCAGACTGCTGTGGCCTGGTATTATCAGGCTTGCAAGGTCCATGGATATTGGATCCTTACCAGCCTGAAAAACCAGGCCTCAGCAGTCTGCTTCATCTGGCTGGTTAACAAAATAGGGGGGACCCCACGCCAATTTTTTTCGAGGGGATCCCCTATTTTTGTTAATCAGCCAAGATATGCAGACTGCTGTGGCCTAGTATTATCAGGCTGGCAAGGTCCATGGATCTTGGCTCCTTAACAGCCTGAAAAACCAGGCCTCAGCGGTCTGCTTCATCTGGCTGGTTAACAAAAATAGGGGGGACCCCACGCCAATTTTTTTCGAGGGGATCCCCTATTTTTGTTAATCAGCCAAGATATGCAGACTGCTGTGGCCTAGTATTATCAGGCTGGCAAGGTCCATGGATCTTGGCTCCTTAACAGCCTGAAAAACCAGGCCTCAGCGGTCTGCTTCATCTGGCTGGTTAACAAAAATAGGGGGGACCCCACGCCAATTTTTTTCGAGGGGATCCCCTATTTTTGTTAATCAGCCAAGATATGCAGACTGCTGTGGCCTAGTATTATCAGGCTGGCAAGGTCCATGGATCTTGGCTCCTTAACAGCCTGAAAAACCAGGCCTCAGCGGTCTGCTTCATCTGGCTGGTTAACAAAAATAGGGGGGACCCCACGCCAATTTTTTTCGAGGGGATCCCCTATTTTTGTTAATCAGCCAAGATATGCAGACTGCTGTGGCCTAGTATTATCAGGCTGGCAAAGTCCATGGATCTTGGCTCCTTAACAGCCTGAAAATCCAGGCCTCAGCGGTCTGCTTCATCTGGCTGGTTAACAAAAATAGGGGGGACCCACGCCATTTTTTTTTCGAAGGGAACCCCTATTTTTGTTAATCAGTTCCCTCTGACGTCACTGATTGTGTCCCTGGCTGACCTGAAGTGAAAGTGGAAAGCAATCAATTAAGCTTTCCACTTAAGGGCCCGTCTCACATAGCGATATCGCTACCGAGATCGCTGCTGAGTCACTAGTTTTGTGACGCAGCAGCGAGCTCACCAGCGATATCGCTGTGTGTGACATTCAGCGACGATCAGCCCCCCTGCCGGGTATCGCTGATCGTCGCTGAAATGTCAGGACCTTTTTTTGATCGCTGGTTTCCCGCTGACAGGCACACATCGCTGCGTGTGACAGGCGGGAGACCAGCGATCCGCTGGTAACCAAGGTACACAGCGGGTTTCCAGGCGCGGGGCTGTGCCTAGAAACCCGCTGTGTACCTTGGATACCAGCGCCCTGATGCAGGGAGCTGGTATCCAAGGTACACAGCGGGTTTCCAAGCGCTGCGCGGTGCCTGGAAACCCGCTGTGTACCTTGGTTACCAGCGGATCGCTGGTCTCCCGCCTGTCACACGCAGCGATGCGTGCCTGTCAGAGGGAAACCAGCGATCAAAAAAAGGTCCTGACATTTCTGCGACGATCAGCGATACCCGGCAGGGGGGCTGATCGTCGCTGAATGTCACACACAGCGATATCGCTGGTGAGCTCGCTGCTGCGTCACAAAACTAGTGACTCAGCAGCGATCTCGGTAGCGATATCGCTATGTGAGACGGGCCCTTAAGCGATGTTACCCGCAGTGTCGCTGTCCCAGATCGCTGCCTGAGCTGCCTGTTTGGCAGCTCAGCAGCGATCATGTAGCGATACTCCAGTGATCCTGACAAGTGCATATCGTTGTCGGGATCGCTGGTGTATCGTTATGTGACACCCAGCCTTTACTCTCCTGTCAGGCAGGAGAGGAACTCATTCATTTGGGGTTTACTGTGAGGCTGCAGCATTAGCTGCGGTCCCTGCAGTAAACATTAACCCTTTCTGAAGGATTACACCGTGGGACCTGACTGTGCATGGGATAGGTAAGAATAATTTTGCTTTTTTATTTTATTTTTATTACAGGAAATGGTTTTTGCAGTAAAATAAAAGATGGTCAAAAACATGTGTCTTTATTTCATTAAAATGATTTTTAATTAAAGTGTGTGTGTTTTATTTTTATTTCAAGCAATAGGATTAATAATTGATAGTTGTCTAATTGACAGCTCTCAATTATTAACCTGGCTTAAGGTCACCTTTCAATAGCAAGGTGGCTTTAACCCCATATTAACCCATTCGCCACCGCTACAGGGCAATGGGAATAGACGGGCAAAGTGCCAGAAAGGGCAAATCTAATTATAGATTTGTCTTTCCTGGGGTGTCTGGGGGCAGATGTTAGTAGCCGGGGGGGGCAAAAATAATGGTCCCTCTCTGGGCTATTATTATCTGCCCCCACTCACTGGCTTTGTCTGTCTGTTTGCGAAAATAGGGCGGGAGCCCACGCATTTTTTTTCAGCAATTTTACACCTCATATATATATATATACATGTCATTGAATTTGTGACACATATATATATATATATATATATATATTTATATTTGTAGTTCATACACTTCTACATAGTATAATAGCCGCTAATTCAATTGCCGGCTTTTGTGAAAATGCAGAACCCGACATGATATGACACTTGGTGTACATAGGGTTAACCATGTCTTTTCATGTCCTTTGCTATCTAATTTGCACAAACAATTAAATCAGTCTATGTGTGCAAAATTTCACACCTGTAGGGGTTAATTAAAGGTGTAAATTCGTAGCAAAAAAGTCCGTTTTTTTTACAACGAATTTACACCTTTAATTAACCCCTACAGGTGTGAAATTTTGCACACATAGACTGATTTAATTGTTTGTGCAAATCAGATAGCAAACGACATGAAAAGACATGGTTAACCCTATGTACACCAAGTGTCATTTCATGTCGGGTGCTTCTGTCTTTTCACTGAAGCCGGCTTTACCCGGCAATTGAATCAGAGGATATTTTACTATGTAGAAGTGTATAAACTATACATATATGTATATATATATGTCACAATGACATGTATATATATATATATATATGTATTCTATGTGTGTATATTTAGTGTTTACAAGGAAAGAATGGGGTTTTTTTTAGTTGCGATATTTTGTTCCCATAGACTTACATGGGACTTCCGGTATCGGTATCGGGTATCGCCGATATTTTAGTGATATCGGCGATACCATTCCGATTCCGATACTTTAGGATATAAGAAAGTATCGCTCAACTCTACTCTTAACCCCTTTCTTCCATCTGACGTACTATTTCATCCTTGTGCCCTGGGACTTAGTACCCAAGGAAGGAATAGTACGTCATGTGCGATCAGCTGCGCTCACGGGGGGAGCGCAGCTGATCGCGGCTGGGAGTCAGCTGATTATCACAGCTGACACCCGGCACTATGTGCCAGGAGCGGTCACAGACCTCTCTCGGCACATTAACCCTCGGCACACTGCGATCAAACATGATCGCAGTGTTCCGGCGGCATAGGAAAGCATCGCGCAGGGAGGGGGCTCACTTCGTACTTTCCTGAGACCCTCAGAACAGCGCAATGTGATCGCACTGTTCTAAGGGCCTCCTCCCTGCAGGACCCCGGATTCAAGATGGACGCAGGGTCTGCAGAGAGGTGGCTTCCTCAGTGCCTGCTGAGAGCAGGCTCTGAGAAAGCCTCCTGCACTGCCTGCCAGATCGCCGATCTGACACTGTACAGTGATGTCCCACCCTAGGACAAAGTAAAAAAGTAAAAAAATAAAAATAACATGTGTAAAAAAAATCCTAAATAAAGAAAAAAAATATTCCCCAATAAATTCATTTCTTTATGTAAATAAAAATAAAAGTACACATATTTAGTATCGCCGAGTCCGTAACGACCCGACCTATAGAACTGTCCTACTAGTTAACTCCTTTAAAAAAAAACAAGGCAAAAAACAATGATTTATCATCATATCGCCGAACAAAAAGTGGAATAACACGCAATCAAAAAGACGGATATAAATAAACATGGTACCGCTGAAAACGGTATCTTGTCCCGCAAAAAATGAGCTGCCATATAGCACCATCAGCGAAAAAATAAAAAAGTTATAGCTCGCAGAATAAAATGATGCAAAATATTTTTTTTTACATATATCTGTTTTTATTGTATAAAAGCGCCAAAACATAAAAAAAATTATATAAATAAGGTATCGGTGTAATCATACTGACCCGAAAAATAAAACTGCTTTATCAATTTTACCACACGCGGAACGGTGTAAACGCCCCCCCAAAAGAAATTCATGAATTGCTGCTTTTTGTTCATTCTGCCTCCCAAAAATCATAATAAAAAACAATCAAAAAATGTCATGTGCCAGAAAATGGAACCAATAAAAACGTCAACTCGTCCTGCAAAAAATAAGACCTCACATGACTCTGTGGGCCAAAATAAGAAAAAATTATAGCTCTCAAAATTTGATGATGCAAAAACTATTTTTTGCAATACAAAGCATATTTTAGCGTGTGACAGCTGCCAATCATAAAAACCCGATATAAATAGTAAATCAAACCCCCTTTATCACCTCTTAGTTAGGAAAAAATAATAAAGTTAAAAAAATTTATTTATTTCCATTTTCCCATTAGGGTTAGGGTTAGAGTTGGGGCCAAAGTTAGGGTTAGGGTTGGAGCTAAAGTTAGGATTAGGGTTAGGGTTGTATTAGGGTTAGGGGTGGGTTAGGGTTAGGTTTGTGGTTAGGGTTATGATTAGGGTTGGGATCAGGGGTGGTGATGTGTTGAGATTAGGGCTTTAGTTAGAATTGGAGGGTTTCCACTGTTTAGGCACATCAGGGGCTCTCTAAACGTGACATGGAGTCTGATCTCAATTCCAGCCAATTCTGCATTGAAAAAGTCAAATGGTGCTCCT
The DNA here is from genome assembly GCA_033576555.1 of Oophaga sylvatica. Lineage (NCBI taxonomy): Eukaryota > Metazoa > Chordata > Amphibia > Anura > Dendrobatidae > Oophaga > Oophaga sylvatica. The sequence continues at coordinate 485,650,259 of JARQOD010000005.1, forward strand.
TCCCTTCTGAGCGTACTCAGGACAACTTGGACAACAACTTTTTTGGTCCAATTTCTCCTGTTACCCTTGGGAAAATAAAAAATTGGTGACTTAAATATCATTTTTGTTGGAAAAAAATAGGATTTTTTATTTTCATGCCGGGCATTATAAACTTGTGTGAAGCACTTGGGGGTTCAAAGTGCTCAACACAGATCTAGATAAGTTCCTTAGGGGGTCTAGATTCAAAAATGGGGTCACTTGTGGGGGATTCCACTGTTTAGGCACATCAGGGGCTCTGCAAATTGAACATGACACCCATCAAAGACTGCATTCCAAAACGTCATTACTTCCTTTCCGAGCCCTGCCGTGCACTCAGTTCCCCCCACATATGGGGTATCAGCGTACTAAGGACAAATTGAACAACAACTTTTGAGGTCCAATTTCATTTGGAAAAATCAAAAATTGGGGACGAAATAAATCATTTTTGTGGATTTTTTTTTTCACACCAAGGCATTATAAACTTTAGTGAAACACTTGGGGGTTCAAAGTGCTCACAACAGATCTAGATAAGTTCCTTAGGGGGTCTAGTTTCCAAAATGGTGTCATTTGTGTGGGGTTTCCACTGTTTAGGCACATCATCAGGGGCTCTCCAAACGCGACATGGCGTACAATCTCAATTCCAGCCAATTTTGGTTTGAAAAAGTTAAACGGCGCTCCTTCCCTTCCGATCCCTGACGTGCGCCCAGACAGTGGTTTTCTCCCACATATGGGGTATTGGTGTACTCAGGAGAAATTGAACAACAACTTTTTCTGTCCATTTTCTCCTTTTACCCTTGTTAAAATAAAAAAATTGCTTGTAAAACATAATTTTTGTGACTAAAAAGTTGAATGTTCATTTTTTCCTTCCAAGTTGCTTCAGCTCCTGTGAAGCACCTGAAGGGTTAATAAACTTCTTGAATGTGGTTTTGAGTACCTTGAGGGGTGCAGTTTTTAGAATGGTGTCACTTTTGGGTATTTTCTGCCATATAAATCCCTCAAAGTGACTCCAAATGTGAGGTGGTCCCTAAAAAAATGGTTTTGTACAATTTGCTGTAAAAATGAGAAATCGCTGGTAAACTTTTAACCCTTATAACTTCGTAACAAAAAAAAATTTTGGTATCAAAATTGTTCTGATGTAAAGTAGACATGTGGGAAATGTTATTTAGTATCTATTTTGTGTGACATATTTCTCTGTTTTAAGGGAATGAAAAAATTCAAAGTTTGAAAATTACACAATTTTTCAAATTTTCGCCATATTTCCATTTTTTTATAAATAAACGCAAGTTATATCGAAGAAATTTTATGACTATCATGAAGTACAATATGTCACGAGAAAGCATTCTCAGAATTGCAAAGATCCGTTGAAGCGTTCCAGAGTTATAGCCTCATAAATAGACAGTGGTCAGAGTTGTAAAAATTGGCCCTGTCATTAACGTGCAAGCCACCCTTGGGGGTTAAGGGGTTAAAGCACCACTCCAGTGTTTTTGTTTATATCAGCGCTGGAGTGGTGCTCAGGACCAGGACAATGTATTTTGGTGTCCTAGGCAGATGAAGCTTATGGCTCCACCCCCATATGAAGCTTCAGTCTCCAAGTAAAAGGTCCCATAATGCACCCCCCACACTCTGATTGATCAAGTAACAAGTTCTGATGACTACTTTCACTAGAAATGTTACCTTTTTCATCAAAAATACAAGCAAAAGTAAAAAAAAGTGATGCACTTTAGGAGTGCTGCTCAACAAAGGAGAACGTTAGATATAGACTCATTCAAAGTTGAGGACCATTTACACAAAACCAGGGACAAATAGAGATATTCATACCTGGTGTCCTATATTTTATTAAGTGTTAAAACCAAGGGACAGTCATGGAAACTAATATATCTTAACTATAATGGTTTGGTTTCAATCAAGGTGTCCATCATTGGATAGATACCCTAATGGAACTAAACAGATTTTTGATAAAGGGAAACCAATATATATGACTAATTTTAAGTCTGTCATGTGACAAATTCTGTTTGCAACAAAGCTGAAGATGGTTCTGATGCTGTATTAATGTACTGGTGGTGGCTCTGGTGCCATAGTACTGTATTGATGTTGGTTCTTGTGCCGTATTCCTTTACTGTTGGTTGTTCTGGTGACGTATTCCGGTACTGATGGTGGTTCCGGTTGATGTATCCATGTAGTAATGGTCGTTCTGGTGCTGTGTTGATGTTCTACTGATGGCTCTGGTGATGTATTCATGTAGTGATGATGGTTCTGGTGCTGCATTCATCACCAGAATAATCATCAGTGCATGAATACAAAACTAAAATCATCATGAGTACATAAAAAGAACCAGAACCACAATCAGTAAATAGATTAATAATCATTATCAATAATGTCCATGTATATATATATATATATGAAAATATAGCTCTTCATTAGACAATACAATAACCTTTTTCTGGGTTATGGTTTCCTTCCAAAAAAAAGAGATCCATAATATGTAAAAAGCTAAATTCTTTATTAAACCATATATAAAAACATATAGCAAAACATATGTAGGGAATGTCTCTAAAAGGAGACACAATCTTCACCTGATGCTACACACAATCAAATAAAATGACATACATAGTACAAGATTTAGTCAATGGAAAAGGAATTCTGAAATAATGATGAATTTGGTGTCTAAAAAGTATAGAGCACAGTAGCTACACTTTAAACTGACTATTGCTGCTAAATAGCAGACTTTGTTTTATTATATCCATACTCCATATCATGAGAAAAACAATAAAAAATAACTCCAGTAACTTAGATATTAAATCATGCCACTAACAGACTGACAGCAGCTCTGCATTGGGGCTGGCTGGCAGTCACAGCCAGAGATGCGGTTACAGCCACCGCTCTGTATACTCACAGCGGTGACTGAATTTACACTGGTGCCATCCCCTTGACTAAAACCAGAAATACTGTCCGGGAATAAAGTTCATTTTCTGCCCACAGCTTTCTGCTAAGTGAGTGAGCCTGGCAGGTCAATAACACTATCAACCTGAAGAATAACCTCATATCTGCAGGTTAATAGTGTTTTTCTCTCATGCCAGGTCCCTTTAAACATCAGGGAAGGACACCAGGGTATCACACAGATCTCACTGCTGCCACCAGTTTGTCAATGATAACAGCAGGGGGAATTGCGATTATCCCACCACTGCCACCACTTTGTCAGGGAACGCACTCCACTGCCTCCAATTGTCAGGACAATTATTTAATTGACTGGCGAGTGATAGACAAGGCCACGGCTGCTTCCACTACTAGGCCAGCTATTGGGAATTCACAATGAGTGTATGGTATAGACACCTCTTATTCCAACACATGGAATATACATATATACCCCGGTATGGTCACTGCCAACTCCACAATCATAAAAGGAACTACCAGCTGCCACCACCAAACATTCATGCAAGTCGACTGGACACCCATTACAGGTAGCATATGGCTTCAGGGGTGCAGTTTACATACCTAGAGGAACAGAGCTATTTAATTGTATATATTTAATCTGATAATGTAGGCAGTGTTTATAAAAATATACAAAGATGTTACAAAATGGGAACAAAACAATACAATACGGTATATACAATTTCATAAAATAAAAAGTAATAACAAAAGAGAAGTACTAAATTTGTTGTTGCATGAATGGCTCTTACCTTAATGGAGGGAAGCGCTCAGATTAGGAAAATAGAGCACTCTCACAGAGAACTATGTCTTCCAGAAATGAACAATCACAGAAACCCAACCACTGATTTTATTAGATCAAGGTTACACCCACATGCCTCCCCTTGGTGAGCTCATATGGGCGATGGTTGTGAGATGTGCTAGGTCTTTTAGAAGTTTAAAGAACCAAAAGAAAAGGAGTATGCAAAAACTGGGATCACCACAATAGAAAATGTTTTATTGAAACATGATAGACAACATATGAAAAAAACACAAAGTTTTAAAAACATTTAAAAAGAGCCAAATGGCTAATGACTACCAAACAGAACCAAGAACCAAACAAGCTTTAATATGTTTGTGGTAATCCCATGCTGGACTAGAGAATGTGTAAAATAGGAGCAAGGTATGTAAACAATAGCACAGAAAGTGCAATAGTGCTGGATGGTATATAACCTACATAAGGCTTATGACAGATTAAGGTATAAGCAAAGAGTGGAAAAAGATTGCCCCAAATGAACACTGTATTAAGTGCAAAATGCCAATAATAAAGTATACATATATTTAAGACATTCACAACTTTCAGGATATCTTCAATAGATATTGTCATCATATTTCCTTTCGCAATTTTACCTTTCTATAGTGATGAAACATGGCATGGATAGATAGCATCATCAATTGGTCGATATTAAGTTGGAGGTGTTAGAATGGCCTTATGATGGTGAATGAGTGAATGCATTATGTACGTCTCTTCGCTACAACAATGAAAATATATCTCCCAAAAATATCTTATCGGTGCAAACCCCAATATTCATCACTAACCTCTTGCTCCAGAAAGTCTGGGACCAGTGCTCTGAACAGAGGAAACTCTTGCCTTGGAAGCGCACTTCTTTGCTTCTGAGTAAACAAATGTGAGTCTTGGTGAGCATTTCTTTGTTTTAATTGCCTGTTCACAGAAGGAGTTAAAACTTCAGCTCTTTGTCACTTCCCCAGTTCTATTTAATCCCATACGTTCAATGTGAGGGTGATATGTCCCCTCTCTAGAAATGTCTTTATGGATTTAATTTTTCTCTATGACATACCTCAAACAAAAGCGTCAGCTAAATGCCAGCCTTCAGCCATTATTCACCAATTGGTCACTCATATGATTAATGTTTATGTTTCTATGAAACATAAACATCCTTGTTACAGTTCATTGCAAAAGTTATTTTGTCAATTAGAAGTAGATTTTCTCCTATAATTTGGCACTTTGTTTTGTTCCATAACCCTTTAAGATTTTGGACTGTAAGGCCACTTTCACAAATTCAGTATTTGGTCAGTATTTTACATCTGTATTTGTAAGCCAAAACCAGGAGTGGGTAAAAAATATAGAAGTGGTGATGTGTTTCTATTCTACTTTTCCTCTGATTGTTCCTCTCTTGATTTTGGTTTACAAATGCTGACCAAATACTGAACATGTGAATGTGGCCTCCGAGAACAGAATCCATGCTTATGGCAAGTAACACTGCATTGAAGTAGTTAAGCTTCATCATACCATCACATTACAAACCCTAGGCTTCAAAGATGAGCGAATTGATCCAATGCGATTCAAATTTTTGGAATTTTTTTTAGGAATCTACTAATCCAAGATAACTTTAACAATTTGCAATTTTCATTACATGAATCGGCTAACATCAGCTATAGAAGGCTAATATGACCTTGGGAGTCACCATTCAGACTTTCAGCAATCATATCATTGGTATTTTGGATCTGTGTGTTATCAGTTTTTGGTCAGTGTGTCATCAGTATTATTTCATGCATGGATAAATAAATAACAACGTTTCTCCTATGCGTTGCAATGCTAAACATGGACAGCACACAGACTGTACATGGATGCCATCCGTGCGCTGTATGTGTTTTTGACAAACCCATAGACTTGTATTGATTCTTTTCATCTATAATACCAGAAAAATGCACACGTCTCTTAGTTTTGCATGGACACACTGAGCGTAAAAACCACCGACATGTGAATAACACCACAGATTATAGTGAGTATGTGTTGCATCCTTGAAAAACATGGATAGAATATGTATGTGTAACATGGACATCTGAATGAAGCCAAAACCAACATAAAACCCATAGTTTTTTCAACTGCTTTTCTTTTACATTTCTCATACAGGAAATTCACATATAAAACTCTGAGTGCACATACTGCATCTTTGAAGGGGTTGTTTCATCTTAAGCTACAAGTCTGCAGTCACTCTAAAGGTACTGCCACACTTAGCGATCTCGTTAGCGATCACGATAACGACGCAATCGTTGGTGTGATCTCTTTTAGGTCGCTAGTAGCTGCCAAACAGGAGATCTCATAAACGACTCATCAGCGGTCAGCGATCTCTTTATCGACTTTGGCGGTCGTTAGGATCTGTCATTAGCATGTACTAAGCGCTTCTGATTCATAGGAATTTCCAGCATCGCTCCTGCTCTCTGCGTCCTGCTAGCCTGCTTTGCAACTTCTGCGATCCTCTCTGTGACGCAAAAGAGAACTTACAGATATTGCGATCCACTCCGTGACGCAAAACAGTCATATGCGTCACAAACGAGGTCGCTCGTCGTTCGCAAAAGGTGCCAAACACAGCGATTCAGGCTCACCAGTGGGACGTCAACGATCAAAAAACGGTCCAGAACTCTAGTGAACGATCAGCGACATCACAGCAGGGGCCACATCGTTGCTACATGCCACACACAATGAGGTCGCTAACGAGATCGCAAAATACTGACGTTTTAGTGATCTCGTTTGCGATCTCGTTTAGTGTGGCATACCCTTAACTGACAGTAAACTTTTGAATCCTCACACCACGCGCACTGCATACTTTGAGGCGTCTCTGATGCCAGCGCCGATTGCGGCCGGGGTGTGACCACAAGTATGTGATTTGGTCACGGTCACGTGCCAACTAGATTGGCACAATCATGCTCAATGCAAGTTTATTGAGCGAGGCCGGACATAGTCTAGTCGGAATGTGGGCAGAAGTATACAAATCGCCTATTTTCGGTCATATGGGCAACCGCATTGGAGTAATGCGCAATGCATGTAATGTGCAGATTCACTAGTCTGCAGTCACATAGAGTGACTGCAGACTTGTAGCTTAAGACCGGACAACCGCTCTAAAGTTTTTGGATGGTACAAAAAACAACAGAGCCATAATTAGGATACATTTTGATGAACATATTTCTTGCCTACATGCTAAATCACGGAGGCTATTTTTCACACGGACCACAGATCGATGTAAAAAATAATGTAGGATGCACTAGTCTGTTTTTACTTGTGGACCACATCAGACCCTGTAAATAGCAGCAAACCCATGTATGAAAACGAGCGCACACAAAGGTCTCATAAAAGCTAACAATTTATTAAATATACTGTACTTAAAAAAGATTCTTTTAAATACAAAAGACATACAAATACCAAGCAGAATGTTCCTAGAAGTGGCACCAGTAACATGTATAGAGTAAGAGATGTAAGGCAACACAACAGATTCCAAATAGGGCAAAGGACCCCATCAATGTAATAATCCAAGTCAAATAACAAGTGTCATGACTGGTACTAAATAATTTAGTGAAAAATGCATAAAGTAAGTATTTACACAAAAGACGATATGTCAGTGAAAGGGGGTCTAGTACATGCGTCCTGGTCCACCTGCCCCAATGCACGTTTCACCCAGAGGCTTCGTCAGGGGGCGTGTAAATAGCAGGCAGTTTCTGCATCATTCAGCCATGTGGACATTTCAATTCATGGAAATAACTGGTCTGATAAATTAATTGGACCATTTGAACCAAGCGTAAGAAAAGATACAAAAGGCATGATATAGAATGAACACTGGCCCTATTACCAATGTAACTAATATTTTTTAAAATCTTACATATTTTAATGCAATTAATATATTTCATTGTTTCTTCTTTCTTGTAAACATTTTATAACACATGTAGAAACAGAAATACTGGAGCCATAGAACTGTCATGTAAGTTTATAAAATAAAAGATTCTCAATCTGATTTATATTAGGCAATCTATTTTATAGTGCGCATTGTATTCACAACAAACGTATTTCCTCATATAAATACTGGATGAAAAATTGAATTATTAATTAGTTACACTCACCCAGCACAACGCTCGCACTTTTCAAATTTATTCCACTATGAAATGCCTCCAGGTATAAGATACATTTTACATGTTTGCAAAATGTTACATTTTTATGAATATTGACATATCTATTGCTAATTAAACCCGTACCTCACTGTTTCTCAGCAGCCAGGTGAAATATTTACCGAAAATAAGCAATATCCCTGCAAATGAGCCATGAAAATATAAAAGATTAAAAGGGGAGAAATTTGATATCTTGCAATATTTGTCATAATGTCATAGAGGATTGCATTTGCATGTTGTGTCTGAGACACAGAATTTTGATTAGTGAGTAGTGAACTGTGTCAGCTTGTGCTTTACCTCATATTGATAACAATCTGTTCGCGCAATATGAATTCTATGTAAATCTTCTAAATATATCTTTGAACATATATTGGCCACTCAATAATAGGCCAAAAATGTAAATTTTTAGAAATTTCTCACCCATCAGCTTTTATGGTGACCTACTGCGCTGCTTTATTTAAAGGTAAAATAACACTAAACTAGCTTGGCCAGTGCAAAATTTTCGCACATTGGTTGTCGGGGGCGTAGGCAATTTCAGAAAAAGCAAGCTGGTCAAATGTAAATGTATTTCATGAGATGATGAACAGAGACAAGTATTTATATATGTAGATTGGTAATACAATAAATTGGTTTGATAAGTAGAGGCCAAAAAAATGTCTTCCGGTTGAGGTGCCACCTGCAGGTTATTGTTTCTTTCTGTAGGTTTATGAAAAATAAATGTTTAAACTGTATTTAGTGATAAAATCATGAATGTGTGGTTTGTTTGGCTCTTTTCTTGCTGAAGGGGGCAAGTTTACCTTTCAAATGGTGTATCATTTGTGTGTGGGGCGAAGTAATCAGCGAAAAAGCAGTGCGTGGTTCTGTGTCTACCTCAAGGAGCAGATAGTGAGCCGACCATCCACATACCATTAAAAGGAAATATACTTATAGAGCTTTTGCAGGTTTTGGGTAGATCATAATGATTAAATTGTTTTTAGAAAAGACATATACATAGACATATACATAAATCAGCTTTAATTAATAAGTTTCATAATATAGTTAAATTAGGCCAGGTGCCCTAGTTCCCTGGTAGCCAATCTATGTTGTATATTGATAGCTGGTTTATTCTGTACCCTGGTAGTTCTGCCTATTTTCCTGTGCCTGACACTATGTTCATAAAAGACCATAACAATTTGTAAATCGGGTCAACTGACAGCTCACATCTGATGTATACAGAGAAAAAGAGACTGGCTTAAAGGGATTGTCCGAACTTAGGTAACTAGTTTGAAGTCACTCTATGTAACTGCAGACTTCTAAATTCTCACAGCAGGCATACCGTGAACTCTGAGGATTCCTCAGTGCCAGCGCTGGAAGCCGGTTGCCATTTGATCACAAGTATGAGATTTGCATACTTCCCCCCATTCCAAAAAGACTTCCCCCGGCCTCGCTAAAAAAAACTTGCATTGAGCAAGGCCCTCTCCCCAGTCAAGACGGGGGCCGCGGGGTTTCCAAATCACTTATTGGAGTCATTACCTGCTACTCCCGGCCCAACACGGGAAAAAATTCCACCAAAAGGGCCCCTTTTTTTGGAGCTGTGGGGTTTCAAGGCCTCACAAAGAGTGACTGGGGGATTGTACCGAAAACCCCAAAAAAACCCCTTTTAAAAATATTGAAATGTAGTCAGCTTCCTTTTCATATGCCGGTTTTCTTATTAAACCCCAGAGGAAACACAAAATGTGTAAAGCAGCTGAAAAAAGTTAATTTTGGGGCATGGGTTGTAGGATTTTAAAAGGAGGGGGGGACCTTCCAAAAACAAAAATTTTTTGTAAGTTTAAAATTTTTCTATTTAACTGGGGAATCTTTTTGGGGTTTTTTTTTTGCCCTAAAAATTCCTTTTTAAATTTTTTATCGGGGGGGAAAACCTTTTTATTCACCCCCCCCCTTTTTACACCCTTTCCCCTTATGTACATTTTGGAAAATTTTTCCCGATTTTTGTTCCTTTAAAAAGGGGAAATTTTTTCAATTTGAATGGCGATTTAAAAAAAATTGGTCAAACAAGAATAAAATAAAATTTTCTGAGTGAGTGCGGAAGAGTTATGGTAACCCACTACAATTAAAATTGAAGGTTTTAACACGATAAAATTTTTAAAAAATTTTTGGGGGCCCCTTCAGAGTTTTGAGATGGTTTTGACAGCAGATATTCACTAAAAAAAAGACCAAAATTTAAGCCCCCCATTTCAATTTCTGTCCTAAAATTTTTAAAAAGGGGTTTTAAAAATCTTTTCCTTTCCCCCAATTTTTTTTCTTTTTGAATTTTGGGTTGTCCCGGCACGAAAAGCCCCCGGGGGGAAACTTCATGTTTTTTTGGGTTGTCACTTCCGTTAAAAAATAAAGGCCCTTGATTCCACTTTTCCCCAAAGGGGCTTCTGGAAATTTCCCCAACCTACACCTACCTTAACCCCCAGTCTCCCCCCTTTTAAAACCAAAAAGACAATTATACAGTGGCATAAAAAATTTTGCCCCAAAATTCTGCTATTGAAAAACAGTTAAGAAATTTTTTAAGATGAATTGTTCTCTAAACCCAAAAAGTGAAAGGGGGACTTAAAATTTTCTGTGTGTTTTTGTGCATTTGGTGGTATCTCTGGGTATTTTTGGCCGAAGTAAAAAATTATCAGCCCCCAAAAAAAATGTGTATTATGTAAAGGTTGATTTTTGACCCCATAAAAAAACAGAAAAATTTTAGTGATTATCTTCCTTTCATCAAAAAAATTTTTTTGATTCCCCCTTTATATATTGTGTTTAAGTGCAAAACATTATAGGGGGGCATGGTTTTTTTACTATTTCAACAATTTGAAAAGGTGTTATGGGGAGGACCCTTTTAAAAAACCCTGTTATTTTCAAAATTTATATTTTTGGCTTTTTTTAAAGGGGAAAAATTTTATTAATAATTGACAGTAATGTGCAACGTCACAAAATTGTAATTTTAAAAATAGGGGGTTTCAAAGTGGCGGGGAAGCCTTTACTATTTTATTATTATAAGGATGTGGCATTGTTTTTGCAATCTTTTTTAAAAACCCTCAGGGCACAGTCCTTCTTCAAAAAAGATGCATTTTTAAATTAAAATTAAAAAACTTTAAAACCTTTTAAAAAAAAAATTCCCAAAAATACAAATAATTTTCTTATATAAAAAAAATTTTTTTAAACCAAAAAAATTTTTTCCCCAAAAAACCCAAAAAATTTCCCCAAAACCCCCTTCCATTCCCCCCCCCAACAAATCAACAAAAAAAACAAAACCCCAACCCCCAAAAACCCCAAAAAAAAAATTTCAAAACAACCCAAAAAAAAAACCCAAACCCCCCAAAAACAAAAACCCACACCCCAAAAAAAAACCCTTTAAACCCCCCCCCAAAAAAAAACACAAAAAAAAAAAAATTTCAATATTTAAAAAACCCCCTTTTTTTTAAAACCCCCAAAAATACCAACCACCCTACCCCCCATTTCCAAAATACTTTTTCCCCTTCCCCCCTACCCAAAATTAATCTCCCAAACCCCCTCCCCCAAATTTTCCAAAATTCCTTTTTCAAAAATTCATATCCAAACCCTCAAAAAATAAAAAATTTTTTTTTTCCTCCCTTAAACCCCTATACCCCACTCAACCCCCTATAAAAACTCCCTTTAAAATTTAAAAAACCCCCCCACCTTTAAAATTTTAAATACATAAATTTCCCTTTTTCCCCCTTATTTCCCCCCTAAAAAACCCATACAAAAATCTTCCCCCCCCCAAAAACCCAAACCTAAAAAAAACCCCCCCCCCCCCCAAATTAAAAATTTTTTTTAATAAAACCCAAACCCACCAATATCAACCCCAAAAAAACCCCCCCACCTTTTTTCCCCTTTTAAACCCCCTTTTCCCAAACCCTTTTAAAAAAAACCCTTCCCCTTCCCAAACCCCCAAATTTTTTTCCCCAAAACTTATTAAACCAAAAAACCAACCCCCCATTAAAATTCTTAAATATTTTAAACCCCCCTTTTTCCCCCCCAAATTTTTTAAAACCCCAAAAAATTTTTAAAATTTTCCTCCCCCCCAAACTTTTAAACCATATACAAAATTAACATTTGGTTTTAAAAAAACCCCAAAAAAAAATTTTCACTTTCTAAAATTTTCCCCCCCCAAAAAAATTTTTTTTTTAAAAATTTTTAAATTTTTTTTTTTAATTTATTTATCTTTCTTTTTTAAAAACCCCTTACCCCCCTTTTTTTCTTTTTTTTTTTTTTTTTTTCCCCTTTTTCCAAAACAAAACTCTTTTTTTCTTTAACATTGTTTTTTTTTTTTGGGGTGATTTTTTACTTTTAAACAACACCTTTTCCCTTTTCCCCCTTTTCTTTCTTTAAAAAAGGGAAAAAAAAATTTTCCCTGGCGGTGGGGAAATTGGGGAAAAACCCCAAATTTTCCCCAAAATTTTTTTTTGGGGGAATTTTTTTGTTTCCCGGGGGAATATTTTTTTTAAAAAAAAGCCCTTTTAAAATTTTATTCTCCTCATCAATATGTTACGGTGAACCAAACATTTCCAGTTTTTGTAATAAAATGTTTTCTTTATTTTCACTAGGGGGAAAAGAGACTGATTTCAATTTTTATTTATTTTTATTTTTTTCATGTTTTTTAGAACATTTTGTTTTACTTTTCACTGATTTTGTTAGTCCCCTTAAGAGGCTTGAAGATGCAATCATTCGATCACTTGTGCTATATGCAGCAAAGCTTCAGCATTGCTGCATTTAGCAGAAATCACAATCTCCTTTGAATCTCAATCACAGGCAGAGTTTCAGAGGAGTTCCATAATGACAGTCAAGAGGGTCATCAGCTTAACCCCCACTGGCATGACAACCCATTGGTGATCCACGATCACACACGGGTGCGCCAAAGGATGAAAGTAAAGACACGCACGCTGTAATACTCAGCCATCGCCTGCCAGGTATGGCCCACTCCATATACCCGCTTCCAACTTGCGCCGTATATATGTCGTGAAGGAGTTCAGAGTCTTGGTCTTGGGGGAAGCTATTTAATAACCGAAATTATAAAATGATTGTTCAACTTTTTATTTTAACAAAATATAATCTATCCTATAACTATAATAGCGTGTCACGTGATTTTTGAAATGAGAAGCAAGAATTGGTCAAGGGCTACCATCCAACATGATCTAGCATTGTGGAGGATATTGTGGTTGTAAGGTGTGGCTAAACTGACTCTTCGGAGTCCTGAGGCATGTCCTATGGATGTTTGAGAGGGAAGAAAGAGAAAAGGAAATAATTGTACAATTGTCAAGAATAAAACATGGACTGACACTGCCACTGATATTGACTGTTTAAAGGCAAGCCTACATAGTAGGCGTATATGATTTCTTTATTTTTTACATTAAAATAGTTACAGTGAAAAAAGCATATAGATGGCTGGCATTTCCTATGTATTTTCCAGAGGGAATTTATAATGTTAAAAAACTGAAGATGTAAGGTTAATTTGCAAGTTACTAGCTTTCTAAAACTGTGCAGCTGCCATAGTGGAAGCTCGACTGTCGGGAGGAAATTAACTTTACTCCTTCCCGCAGCCTCAGGCTTTCAGTCTTAGAGGCGCGGCTTCAGTCTCCCCTCAGTACATAGTGATTGGTGGCTGTTAACATGGCCCGCACTGTGACTGAGTGAGCAGAGCATCAGTACAGACGTGGGACATACCAGAAGATGCATGCAATAGCCAAAAAAAACAGACTACCATAGGCCACTACCATAGACCAAGAACATGCATCCATGTTTTAACTTTTTTTCAATAAAGAAGACTTTTTATGGGATAAAAGAGTGCCACCCTTTCATCTGTTTTCTTTATTCCATAAACATTTTGTTTGTCCTGGGTTGAGTAGCTGAACTATGCAAGCTTGAATGGTGCTGGTTAGTTACTTCCTTTTTTTTTCAAAAGATCTTTGATACAGCACCACCTATATTAAATAAGAGCAATGAAACCAGGAGAAATAGGTATAATTGGGTTAACAAATGGCTCAGTAATAGGAAATAAATGGCTTAATAGAGGAGTACCACTGTGGTCAGCATTGGGCCCTCTTCTTTTTAATTTATTTATGGTGGAATGTAAAAGCTATGGCACCTCTGGTTAAAATTACTGTTTTTATGAACAGTTAAACAAGTTGATGATTAAATGATCTCTAAAAGGCCTACAGTTAACACATTGGCCACTGCCCATTTATATATCAGTAGCAGAGTTTATTCTTTCAGCGCTGCCTACTGATATATACGTACCCCAATGAATAAAAAATTATAACAATATTAGCATCCTAGGGACATTCCCTTAGCGTCTTAGTAATGTCTTCAACAGATAGTCACTGTTTGGCCATCTGGCTGTTTGTGAGCTGCCTTGGATAATGATGTCAGCGGTCAATGTGTTAAAGATGACACATTTCCCTCATATTTTTAAAAATTATATATATTCATCTTTCACAGTTTAAAAATTGCAAAAAGGAAAATTGGCCAGTGCAAATGTTTGGGCACCCTTGGAGATTTGTGTGCTTAAATAACTTCAATCAAGGATTCAGACTTTAATTAGTCTGTTAGGGTTATGGCTTGTTCACTATAATCATTAGGAAAGGCCAGGTGATGCAAATTTCCCAGCTTTATAAAAACCCATCCTTCTCTAACCTTGTGCAAATAAACAGCAGCCATGGGTTCTTCTAAGTGACTGCTTAGCACTCTGCAAATGAAAATCGTGGAGGCCCACAAATAAGGAAAAGGCTGTAAGAAGATAGCAAAACATTTTCAAGTTGCCTTTCCTCAATCTCGAAATGTATATAAGAAATGGTAGCTAACAGGAACTGTGGAGGTCAAGATATGGTCTGGAATACCATACAATATTTCAGTGAGAATGGTTAGTTGGATTTCTAGCGAGGCAAATCATACCCCCCGCTTGACTTTAAAAGACCTTCAGAAAGATTTAGCAGACACTGGAGTTGTGGTACATTGTCCTACTGTTCAGAGACATCTGCACAAATATGGCCTTCATGGAAGAATCATCAGAAATAAACCTCTCCTGCATCCTCGCAATAAAATTCAGCTTTGCAGTAGGCACAAGAACATTTAAACAAGCCTGATGCATTTTGGAAACAAGTCCTGTGGACCAATAAAGTTAAACTAAAACTCTTTGGATACAATGATCAAAGGTATGTGTGGAGAAAAAAGGGCACAATTTCAGGAAAAAAAGTCTCACCAACCATTAAGAATGGGGGTGGATCAATCATGCTTTGGGTTTTTTTTTCAGCTAATGGCACAGGCAACATTTCACAGGTAGACGGAAAAAGAGATTCAATTAAATTGCAACAAATTCTTGATGCAAACATAATACCATCTGTAAAAAAGCTGAAGCTGAAACACACATCAAAATCCACAATGGATTTCCTCAAAAGATGCAAGCTAAAGGTTTAACATTGACCCTCACAGTCCCCTGATCTGAACATCATTGAAAATCTGTGGCTGGACCTCTAAAAAGCAGAGCATGCAAGACAACCCAGGATCTCACAGAACTGGAAGAATTTCCAAAGAAAGAATGAATGAGGATGAAATGATGATGGAAATCCCTCAAGCTGCAATACTTTCAAAAGGGGGTGCTGCTAGATACTAACCATGCAGGGGGTCCAAACTTTTGCATAGGCCCATTTTCCTTATAGCAATTTTTAAAGTGTAAAAGATGAAAATATATATATTATTATTTTTGCCTAAAATACAGGGAACGTGTCATCTTTAACTTTAGGTCTTTAAGAGATCATTTCATCTTTAATTTGTTTAATTGTTCACAATAACAATAATTGTGACCAGAGGTGCCCAAACTTTTACATGCCACTGTATTAATGACCAGGTAGAGGGCATACAGAGTACTGTAGTATTTTAATATTTGCAGATGATACGATATTCTGCAAGGTAATCAACACAGGGGAAAATAATTTATTATTACAGAGAGATTTTTATAAGATGTACTGTAGACTTGGTGCTGAGAACTGTGAATTGAAGTTTAAAGTAAATAAATGTAAGGTTATGCATATGGGCTCAGGAAATGTTCAATTATGTACTAAATTGTAAAGCACTGGGTAAAACTGTCAATAAAAACATTTGGGCACATAGGTTCAGCGTCAGACTGGAGCACCTTGTGCCCACCAGAGAAAATCATTCTTTGGGCCCACTATGTAGCTACATAGAAATAAATACAAGACCACCAATTGTGTGGTAAAATGCACTAATATCAGAGTATAAATAAGGTAGTACACGTCTTAATTATGTAGCGGGGGGGGGGTAGTCCCCATCATAGAATGTAAAGTAGCCCCCTCATAGAATATAATGTAGCCCCCTCATAGAATATAAAGTAGCCCCCTCATATAGTATAATGCAGCCCCAACATAGAATATAATGTAGCCCCTCACAGAATATAAAGTAGCCCCCTCATAGAATATGATGTAGCCCCCTCATAGAAGATAATGCAGCCCCTCCACAAAATATAATGTAGTCCCCTCAGAGTATAATGCAATCCACTCTTAAGGTATAATGCAGCCCCCCATAGATTATAATGTAGCGCCTCATAGGGTGTAATGCAGTCCCCCTCATAGGGTATAATGCTGCCCCCTCATAGGGCATAATGCAGCCCCTCATAGGATATAATTCACCCCCTCATAAGGTATAATGCACCCCCTCATAGAGTATAATGCATCCCCTTCATAGGGTATAATGCACGCCTCTCATGGGGTATAATGCAGCCCCCTCATCGGGTATAATGCATCCCCCTCATAGGGTATAATGCATCCCCCTCATAGGGTATAATGCAGCCCCCTCATAGGGTATAATGCAGGCCCTTCATAGGGTATAATGCACCCCCTCATAGGGTATAATGCTGCCCCCTCTATGGGGATAATGCAGACCCCTCACGCCTCATAGGGTATAATGCACCAACTCATAGGGTATAATGCACCCTTCTCAAAGGGTATACAGCCCCCTCCTAGGGTATAATGTAGCCCACTCACCCCTCATAGGGTATAATACAGCCCCCCTCATAGAGTATAATGCAGCCCTCCCTTCATAGGGTATAATGCACCCCTCATAGGGTATAATGCATCCCCCTCATAGGATATAATGCAGCTCACTCACCCCTCATAGGGTATAATGCAACAAGGACTCACTGATATATATATATATATATATTATATATACAGTAAATATATATATATATATATATATATATATATATATTTATATATATATACACTACTCAAAAAAATAAAGGGAACACTTAAACAACAGAATATAACTCCAAGTAAATCAAACTTCTGTGAAATCAAACTGTCCACTTAGGAAGCCACACTGATTGATAATCAATTTCACATGCTGTTGTGCAAATGGAATAGACAACAGATGGAAATTATTGGCAATTATCAAATAACACTCAATAAAGGAGTGGTTCTGTAGGTGGGGACCACAGACCACATCTCAGTACCAATGCTTTCTGGTTGATGTTTTGGTCACTTTTGTATGTTGGTTGTGCTTTCACACTCATGGTAGCATGAGACGGACTCTAAAACTCGCACAAGTGGCTCAGGTAGAAGCTTTGCTGTGTCTGTTAGCGCAGCGTCCAGAGGCTGGAGGCGCTACCAGGAGACAGGCCAGTTCACCAGGAGATGCAGAGGGAGCAGTAGGAGGGCAACAACCCAGCAGCAGGACCGCTACCTCCTCCTTTGTGCAAGGAGGAACAGGAGGAGCACAGCCAGAGCCCTGCAAAATGACCTCCAGCAGGCCACAAATGTGCATGTGTCTGTACAAATGGTTAGAAACCGACTCCATGAGGATGGTCTGAATGCCCGACGTCCACAGATGGGGATTGTGCTCACAGCCCAACACCGTGCAGGATGCTTGGCATTTGCCACAGAACACCAGGATTGGCAAATTCACCACTGGCGCCCTGTGCTCTTCACAGATGAAAGCAGGTTCACACTGAGCACATGTGACAGACGTGCCCACTATTAAAGTGAAATAAATATTCACTCCTCTCCACGCCCATGGAGGCATGGGGAAGAATGAATATTCATTTCTCTTTAGCAGTGGGGACAGGTTTTAGCTGCAGCAGCCGGCTTCTGCCTCCTGTCACCCGCTGCTGCTCCACTGGCACTGGGGGCCCCCATAGCAGCTGCGTGTCGCTATTAGGGACTTGACACTGGCTGGGGGACCCTGGAGCAGCGAGCATACCCCTGTATGCCAGCAGGTGTCAGTGCCTGGACCCACCGGACAATCCTCCGATTCTCCGGTGGGCCAGTCCGACCCTGCATAGGTTGATGGCAAACTCAAGTTTAGTGACCACTGGGATGTATTATCAGAAGCATAAATGCTCTTGATAAGAACATAGTTCTGCCTCTATATAAGTCGCTAGTATGGCCACATTTAGAATATCATGTGCAATTTTCGATTCCATTGTATAAGAACAAAGCTGAATTAGAGCGAGGAGAAAGACGTGTGATCAAGACTATTAAGACTGGGCGAACTGCAGTGACTAGACAGGTTATCAAACTTGAGGCCATTCAATTTGGAAAAATGAGCGCTTAGGAGCGGTCTTATTACAATTTACAAATGTTTGAATGGACAGAACAGAGATCTTTTAAATGATCTCTTTACACATAGGTCTGCAACAATGACAAGAGGGCATCGCTTACATCTAGAGGAAAGAAAAAGTTTAATCATCACAGAAGGCGACGTATTACTGTATGAGAAGTGACGAATTCTGTGCTATCAGCTGTACACAGAGCTGGTGATAATGATACTTCTGAAAACTGTTCTTGAAATAGCAGAAAGTATGAGTTCAAAATAGCACAAGTTGCGAGTGTAAACATTACAAGATTTCTAACAATTTTTACATAGATGGTGAAAAAAAATCGGCAACATTTTTTTTTTCAAGAATCCATTCAATAAAAGAATCTGTCTTAAATGATAGATCATTAAATTATTATACAGTATATCCTCTTCTCCAGTTTAATTAATTAAGAACCCTTATTAAAATAAAAACACTCACTTCCTGCAGCAGCGCCTTCCAGTGATGTCAGCGCTAGTGTTGAGCGATACGATACTGCAAATATCGGGTATCGGCCGATATTAGCTGTATCGGGCTTTCGATTCCGAGTACCGATATTTTCGTCATATCGGATACCAGAATCGGGATTGTCACTGTCACTGTGAGTGTCCGTCGGTCGGGTCTGTCAGGAGTCAGCGGCACTTACCTGGCAGAAGATCTCCGGCGGTCACGGGCTGGACTGCTTCATGGCCGCCATCATCTTTCCCCGGCGGTCACATGCAGTTTCTCGCGATAACTGCAGTGACTGCTGGGTAATCCCGGCCGTAAAGCAGTCAGTCCGATGACGTCACCGCCGGGGAAGCAGGTAATCAGCTGTGCTGCGTTGCGATGACAGGCTCTGCCTGTCATTGCGATGTAGCAGAGCTGGATCGTCGTGGGACTGTCGTTACTATGGACTGCGTCGGACAGGTGGTATACTGTTGGTTTGTTTTTTTTCTTTTTTTACAGGAGATCGATGGCGTCGCAGGAATGAGTGTATAATAAAATTAATGAAAACTGTGTTGTCTCTTTTATTTCATTAAAAGACTTTTTTCTTGCTTTGTCTTTTTTTATACATTTAATAACTTTGGGATTAATAATGGATCGGTGTCTTATTGACACCTCTCCATTATTAACCGGGCTTATTGTCACCGTGCAATCAACGGTGACATTAACCCCTTATTACCCCACTTGCCACCGCTACAGGGCAGTGGGAAGAGCCGGGTAAAGTGCCACAATTGGCACATCTTTTGATGCGCCAAATGTGGGGCTGCTGTAGCCTGGTATTATCAGGCTGTTGAGGGCCAAAATCCATGGGCCTTGACAGTCTTTTAATACCAGGCCGCAGCAGTCTGCATTTTACTTGGCTGGTTAACAAAAATAGGGGGACCCCTACGCCGTTTTTTTTTTGAGGGGATCCCCTATTTTTGTTAACCAGCCAAGGTAAGCAGACTGCTGTGGCCTGGTATTATCAGGCTTGCAAGGTCCATGGATATTGGATCCTTACCAGCCTGAAAAACCAGGCCTCAGCGCTCTGCTTCATCTGGCTGGTTAACAAAAATATGGGGGACCCCACGCCAATTTTTTTCGAGGGGATCCCCTATTTTTGTTAATCAGCCAAGATATGCAGACTGCTGTGGCCTGGTATTATCAGGCTGGCAAGGTCCATGGATCTTGGCTCCTTAACAGCCTGAAAATCCAGGCCTCAGCGGTCTGCTTCATCTGGCTGGTTAACAAAAATAGGGGGGACCCCACGCCAATTTTTTTCGAGGGGATCCCCTATTTTTGTTAATCAGCCAAGATATGCAGACTGCTGTGGCCTGGTATTATCAGGCTGGCAAGGTCCATGGATCTTGGCTCCTTAACAGCCTGAAAATCCAGGCCTCAGCGGTCTGCTTCATCTGACTGGTTAACAAAAATAGGGGGGACCCGACGCCATTTTTTATTCGAAGGGAACCCCTATTTTTGTTAATCAGTTCCCTCTGACGTCACTGATTGTGTCCCTGGCTGACCTGAAGTGAAAGTGGAAAGCAATCAATTAAGCTTTCCACTTCCTCTCCTGTCAGCCAGGAGAGGAACTCATTCATTTGGGGGTTTACTGTGAGGCTGCAGCATTAGCTGCGGTCCCTGCAGTAAACATTAACCCTTTCTGAAGGATTACACCGTGGGACCTGACTGTGCATGGGATAGGTAAGAATAATTTTGCTTTTTTATTTTATTTTTATTACAGGAAATGGTTTTTGCAGTCAAATAAAAGATGGTCAAAAACATGTGTCTTTATTTCATTAAAATGATTTTTAATTAAAGTGTGTCTGTTTTATTTTTATTTCATGCAATAGGATTAATAATTGATAGTTGTCTAATTGACAGCTCTCAATTATTAACCTGGCTTAAGGTCACCTTTCAATTGCAATGTGGCTTTAACCCCATATTAACCCATTCGCCACCGCTACAGGGCAATGGGAATAGACAGGCAAAGTGCCAGAAAGGGCGAATCTAATTATAGATTTGTCTTTTCTGGGGTGTCTGGGGGCAGATGTTAGTAGCCAGGGGAGGCCAAAAATAATGGTCCCTCTCTGGGCTATTATTATCTGCCCCCATTCGCTGGCTTTGTCTGTCTGGTTGCGAAAATAGGGCGGGAGCCCACGCATTTTTTTTAAAAAATTTTACACCTCGTATATATATATATATACATGTCATTGAATTTGTGACACATATATATATATATTTATATTTATAGTTCATACACTTCTACATAGTATAATAGCTGCTAATTCAATTGCAGGCTTTTGTGAAAATGCAGAACCTGACATGAAATGACACTTGGTGTACATAGGGTTAACCATGTCTTTTCATGTCCTTTGCTATCTGATTTGCACAAACAATTACATCAGTTTATGTGTGCAAAATTTCACACCTGTAGGGGTTAATTAAAGGTGTAAATTCGTAGCAAAAAAGTCCGTTTTTTTTACAACGAATTTACACCTTTAATTAACCCCTACAGGTGTGAAATTTTGCACACATAGACTGATGTAATTGTTTGTGCAAATCAGATTGCAAACAACATGAAAAGACATGGTTAACCCTATGTACACCAAGTGTCATTTCATGTCGGGTGCTTCTGTCTTTTCACAGAAGCCGGCTTTACCCGGCAATTGAATCAGAGGATATTTTACTATGTAGAAGTGTATAAACTATACATATATGTATATATATATATATGTCACAATGACATGTATATATATATATATATATATATATATATATATGTATTCTATGTGTGTATATTTAGTGTTTACAAGGAAATAAAGGTTTTTTTTAGTTGCGATATTTTGTTCCCATAGACTTACATGGGACTTCCGGTATCGGAATCGGATATCGCCGATATTTAGTGATATCGGCGATACCATTCCGATCCGATATTTTTAGATATCGAGCAGTATCGCTCAACACTAGTCAGCGCTGCTGACCCGGGTGAGTGACATGACTGGTGTGGACATATGCAGGCTGCTGCTGTTTGGCTGCAGCTCATAAATATTTCATCAGAGTTGCCATCTACTCTGTTGAAATAGTGAAGGCTACAGCTGATGAGCTGCAGCCTGCAAGTGACATAGCAAGTCACATCACACTCAGGAAAAAGTGACGCATGCATAATTGGAATGGTGCTGCTGCAGGAGATGTATGTACTCTGCTGTTTTTAAAAAAAAATTAGGCTCCTAAATCTATTAAGCTAGGGTTGTCCGGTAGTAGATAACCACTTTAAGTAATGTAATTAAGAGAATAGTCGATCATCGGAATATAACCTGATTTTCTATGCTTTTCACCAAGGACGGAATGTCCCAGAAAAAGCAGCAACTGAAGATGACTGAAGTAAAATTGAACCTTGACATTTGGTGATGTCCATGCATTTTAGACTTCAGACAGTGACTGATAGCAAAGTAATATCTAAATACTTTTGCGCCTTTGTAAATGGTGGAATTATATATTTATACATTTCTAAATGGTTTATTTTTCTAATTATGCTGAATCAAATCTTAAAATCTAAACTACAACCACCTTTTGAAAGCTTTGTGTCAAGTGTATTTTACTGATGCATAGAGGGAAAATGATAAAAAATCTATCACCGTCTAAAAGCTTCTGGACCCAACATTCATTGCATAGCTTTCATACACACAAATTTACCTTCACACTTGCAGTCACTTGGTCACTTGCATATACCGTAATTACTACTACTAGGTTTATCACACATGTAATATACTCGTATATACCCGGACGTCACTGATGACGCTTCTTTTCAGGGTGGGAACAGAGGTGGAGGCAGTGACTCCAGCCACTTTCCCCTGATGATGTCTCATTTGAGTATCCCAGCATGCAATGGGGATTCTCAATCAAAACATAATCAAACAGGAAGTTAGTAAAAAAAAAAAAAAATAAAAAATAAAGATGTTAGTGTATGTTTCCATGGTCAGGAAATGCTGCGTGTTTGACGCTGTGTACAGCCGCAGTGTCAAACAGGCAGCGTCCAGATGTTACAGCATAGTGGAGGGGATTTCATGAAATCCCATCTCCACTATGTGTTATAAGACGCTGGCGTCAGACCTGCGTAAACGGACATGTGGCGCGTCTTTTCAGTATGTCTATTTACCTTGCGGCAACGCTCTGTCGCCGCAAGGTAAATATAAGTGTCCTATGTAGGGGTACGGTGATTCCGGATGTGTTCAATGAACACATCCGTATTCACTGCGCGTTCTGAAGGGGGTGGGGATTTTGGGCGGAGCTCTGTCCAAAACACCAGCATTCTGGAACGTGGAACCATACCCTTAGATAGTGTAGTGAGGGAATGGTGAGGACTTTTTAGTTAAAACATATTAGAAAAGAGACTAGATTATTACATTAAAGGGAACCTGTCGCCCCCCAGAGCCTTTTTAAGTAAAAGAGCCACCTTCAGCAGCACTAAGGCTGCATTCTGTGAAGGTGTCTATTAGGTTTCTGATCGCTAGGAATGCGAAATACACAGTTTTATAATTTGTCCGACATACCTCTGTTGTGTCCTGAAGGTATGTCTTCTCCTGCTGTGTCAGCGGCTTCAGAGGAGTCATTCATCTCCCTCTTGCGTCTGTGCGCCTCCTCCTGTGTTCCAGTTACATGCCCAGCAGCTGCGCTCTGCCAACTTTTCACCTGATGTAAGTTCCCGGCCAGTGCACATGGAGCATGCCCAAGAACTTTAGGCAGAGCTCAGGCGCCGGGCATGTAACTGGCGGACAAATTATAAAACTGTCCATTTCAGTGTTCCTAGCAATCAGAAACCTAATAGACACCATCACAGAATGCAGCCTTAGTGCTGCTGAAGGTGGCTCTTTTACTTAAAAAGGCCCTGGGGGGTGACAGGTTCCCTTTAAATAAACAGAGATTCATCCCATGGGATCACCCCATTAACTGTAGTTAGGAGTCATGAATAGAAGATGAAAAGGAGGAGCCAAAGAGAGGAAGTTAGTTTATCAAGCAGAATGCCAGAAACTGGCTCTTTATGCTGATGGCACACTGCAATATTGCTTTGCATGAGCAGACACTAGAGGTTCTCTTACTGTTTAACATTAAAGGGTTGTCCGGTCCAAATCGGTGCTGCCTTCATTAGTAGCTCAGGCTATAATGAATAGTTATATGACTGCAGACTTATGAATCCCCCAGAGCATGCACTGTTCTCTGCAGGGATTTGCTGGTTTGTGACCGGACAGGATGGTACAGTATGTATGAGTTATACATACTGCCAGCCAGGGTCCGTTACCTCGCTCCAAACATTTGTATTGAGCAAGGCTGCGCCCCGTCTATTGTCACGGCCATCCAGTGGGAGTGTCTGATGAGAGGGTGTGACCTTGCTCCATACAGATGTATAAAAGTGAGGCAACGCACACTGGCCAGGAGTATTTAGAACACAGACATGCCCCCTGCTCCTGGATCAGAAACAGGCGATTCCCCGCAGCACACAGTACGTGCGCTGGAGGGAATTCATAATTCTGCAGTAACACTGAGTGACTGTGGACTTATCGATTTGGACAGGAGGACCCCTTTAAAATGGTGTCTCACAAAATCCTTCCAACAAAAAACAAGCCCAATTATGGACAAGCCAATGGAAAATAATCAGGTAGTCTGCTATGTCTCTAGGAACACAATCATTAAAACAAACAATAATAAAAACTGTCTCCTGGAGGTCCAAAATAACTTCATCCTTAAGGGGTTAATAATTATTAAAATCTTAAGTCTTTATACTTGAAGTACCGAATGCAATTATATTGGTTTCTTATCCAGAAGTAAAATCATGGCACATGGATTATTTTTGTGAAAATAGACACAATAATTTCAATGGCGATAAGCACTTTTCTACATATTACACCTAGTAAATATTATCAGCATTAGACAATAGTTTGTACAGTTCAAAGGTTGAGTTCCTTGCATATTAAACTAAAAGCAGCTTGATGATAGTGTATTTTGTTCTAATTGTCTCTCTTATGCTTTGCCGGAAATCGATGCAAGTTCAAAACATGTTAGATTTAAGAGGTCGGGACTTTTTCAGTCTAAACATGTTTTCTTTGATTTAAGAGCTTTAAAAAGTTCTGTTGATTTTTTTTCTCTATTGCACGATGGGTAAAAAATACGAAAAAAAATTTAGTTCTATTTGGTCAGATTAAAAGAAATTATGATAATTATTTAAGTTGTATTTAATAAATGCAAATATTGAGTATATAACAGATACATTCATAGAGATAATATTAAAAGTCTATAGCAGATACATTCATAGGGTTAACAGTAAAAAAGAAAAATACATTATTATTACATGTCTACTGACTGGCAAAATCCTTCTCCAGCAACACAAAAATCCAGACCCCATACCCATAAGCCACCTATTCATGCTACCTATCTTTAGCCCGCTGCTTATAAAAACATTCATATTTAGTGATGTGGTTTAGTACATTCCCCTATTTGGTAACTGTAGGACCATTTGTTGACCCCCAACACCTAGCCACTAAAAGTCAAGCTATAAACAGAAGATTCTTCATCAGAACTTTCAGTGCAGGTATCAATTTATTATTTTTAAAATAATATAGCAGCTTAAAACCTGTACTCAGTTGAATAATTTGGAAAATTGCTGAGTGCTTCGTCCTGGACAGGAGCAGAGGAGCTATAATCTCCTCTGCTGCTCCGGGATCACCAGCAAGATGCAGGCCACTTCCAGCTTGCTCCTTGTTGAAGGAGAACACTGGGGGATGTTGGATGGCGCGATGGAGTGACGTTATCGCACCGTCCAGTGTCCACTGCAACACTTCACAGAAGAGGAGACAATGGAGGGAGCCTTGATTAGTATAAGTTGCTTTTTTTATTCTTTTTACTTAAATCTTATATCACTGTGCATGGGGGCATAAAATGAGGGAATGTGGCTATGGGGCAATAAAATAAGGGACTGTGATGATGGGGAGAATAAAATGAGGGGTTGTGCTAATGGGGGAATACAATGAGGGGCTGTGCTGATTGAGGGAATGAAAGGAGGGGTTTTGCAGAGGGGGGAATAAAAGGAGGGGTTGTACAGAGGGGGGACTAAAATGTGAGGCTGCCCTGATGAGTAGGAATAAAATGGTGGGGCTCTCCTGATGGGGAATAAAATAAGGGGCTGTGCTAATGGGGGGAATATGAGTAGCCGTGCTAAGAGAGGGTAATAAAATGAGGGAATGGCTGTTAGAGTTGAGCGATACTTTCCGATATCCAAAAGTATCGGAATCGGAATGGTATCGCCGATACCCAAAAAATATCGGCGATACCCGATACCGATACCGGAAATACAATGTAAGTCTATGGGAACAAAATATCGGAATTAAAAAAAACCCATTCTTGCCTTGTTGGTTAATTGTACATGAAGGAAAACAACAAAGAGTAATGTAGAATGTATTGGGGAAGGTTGAGGAGACATTAAAGGCATAGATGTTTAACCCAATCAAATGGAATAGCATAAATATTTTTTTTTTAAAGATGTTCGGATTGACGAAGAAATTGACAATGTTGTTCACGTTTTTTCTATTTTGGCAAATAAGTATATTTCACAACTTCCATGCTTTTCACCTTTTTAACTTTTGACACACTTTCTCCTTCATAATCTTCAGCAGCATCATCTTTTTCATCAAATTATTCTTCATCTTCACCTTCTTTATCTTCTTCTTAAACTTCTTGCTATTCATCTTTTTGTTAACATTACTCATATTCTTCTTATTAAACTATTATTCTAATTCATATTGTACTTCATCTTCTTCATCATATTCTTATTTGTGACAGAGAATCCTGTACTTGTAATCTGTCAAAGTATGAATTTTTCATCCTTCCGTTCTTGCTGTCACAAAAGATTTAAATTACAACAGTATTTGTCCGTGTTCAGTTTAGCCTGCAGCAGCAGCAGGCATTTTCCAGGGGCACCACGAGGAGGAACGGACTCACCCCCATACACTGCTTAGTCTTCTTCTGCTTATAATTTAGAGCATATATTTTGCTCTTCATTTTGGTCTTATACTTAATGTTCTTCTGCTTTTTGATCTTCTGCTTATTGTTCTTCTGTCTCTTGTTCTGTATCTTGTAGTTTGTCTTAACCTTCTTTGTCCTGTTGGTGATGGTACAAAAGCCAATGGAAGTAACGAGGACCAGCTGACTGTGCTGGAACCCGGAGGGTCAGCAGAAGGAAAAGAGCCAATGGCACAACCGAGGACCAGCTGACGTTACTGGGACACGGTTACTAAGCAGGAGGTACCTGTGCTCCAAAGCACTACCAAGGACCAGCAGACGTTGCTGGAACTCGGATACCGACATGGAGGCACTTAGGCCAAAGGCACTGCGGAGAACCAGCTGACGGTACTGGAACCCGGATGGGTAGCAGAAGGTACAAGAGCCAATGAAAGTAACGAGGACCAGCTGACTGTGCTGGAACCCGGAGGGTTAGCAGAAGGAAAAGAGCCAATGGCACAACCGAGGACCAGCTGACGTTACTGGGACACGGTTACTAAGCAGGAGGTACCTGTGCTCCAAAGCACTACCAAGGACCAGCAGACGTTGCTGGAACTCGGATACCGACATGGAGGCACCTAGGCCAAAGGCACTGCGGAGAACCAGCTGACGGTACTGGAACCCGGATGGGTAGCAGAAGGTACAAGAGCCAATGAAAGTAACGAGGACCAGCTGACTGTGCTGGAACCCGGAGGGTTAGCAGAAGGAAAAGAGCCAATGGCACAACCGAGGACCAGCTGATGTTACTGGGACACGGTTACTAAGCAGGAGGTACCTGTGCTCCAAAGCACTACCAAGGACCAGCAGATGTTGCTGGAACTTGGATACCGACATGGAGGCACCTAGGCCAAAGGCACTGCGGAGAACCAGCTGACGGTACTGGAACCCGGATGGGTAGCAGAAGGTACAAGAGCCAATGAAAGTAACGAGGACCAGCTGACTGTGCTGGAACCCGGAGGGTTAGCAGAAGGAAAAGAGCCAATGGCACAACCGAGGACCAGCTGACGTTACTGGGACACGGTTACTAAGCAGGAGGTACCTGTGCTCCAAAGCACTACCAAGGACCAGCAGACGTTGCTGGAACTCGGATACCGACATGGAGGCACCTAGGCCAAAGGCACTGCGGAGAACCAGCTGACGGTACTGGAACCCGGATGGGTAGCAGAAGGTACAAGAGCCAATGAAAGTAACGAGGACCAGCTGACTGTGCTGGAACCCGGAGGGTTAGCAGAAGGAAAAGAGCCAATGGCACAACCGAGGACCAGCTGACGTTACTGGGACACGGTTACTAAGCAGGAGGTACCTGTGCTCCAAAGCACTACCAAGGACCAGCAGACGTTGCTGGAACTCGGATACTGACATGGAGGCACCTAGGCCAAAGGCACTGCGGAGAACCAGCTGACGGTACTGGAACCCGGATGGGTAGCAAAGGTACAAGAGCCAATGAATGTAACGAGGGAACAGCTGACTTGCTGGAACCCGGAGGGTTAGCAGAAGGAAAAGGAGCCAATTGCACAACCGAGGACCAGCTGAGTTACTGGGACACGGTACTAAGCGGAGGTACTGTGCTCAAGCACTACCAAGGACCAGCAGACGTTGCTGGAACTCGGATACCGACATGGAGGCACTAGGCCAAAGGCATGCGGAGAACCAGCTGACGGTATGGAAACCGGATGGGGTAGCAGAAGGTACCCATGGAAATAAAGTTGAGGCAGCAGGACTTTTTGCCGTTAACACAGCAGGGGAACAGCTGACATTACTGAACCCCAGTAACACAGGAGCAAGTGTAGACTGTGCTAACAGCACTTCCGAGAAACAACTGGCGGTGTTGTAACCCAGGGATGAGAAGAGAACATGGTGGAGGCAGCAGGACTGTTTGCCGTTCACACAGCAGGGGAACAGCTGACATTACTGAACCCCAGTAACACAGGAGCAAGTGTTAACTGTGCTAACAGCACTTCCGAGAAACAACTGGCGGTGTTGTAACCCAGGGATGAGAAGAGAACATGGTGGAGGCAGCAGGACTGTTTGCCGTTCACACAGCAGGGGAACAGCTGACATTACTGAACCCCAGTAACACGGGAGCAAGTGTAGACTGTGCTAACAGCACTTCCGAGAAACAACTGGCGGTGTTGTAACCCAGGGATGAGAACAGAACATGGTGGAGGCAGCAGGACTTTTTGCCGTTCACACAGCAGGGGAACAGCTGACATTACTGAACCCCAGTAACACAGGAGCAAGTGTTAACTGTGCTAACAGCACTTCCGAGAAACAACTGGCGGTGTTGTAACCCAGGGATGAGAACAGAACATGGTGGAGGCAGCAGGACTTTTTGCCGTTCACACAGCAGGGGAACAGCTGACATTACTGAACCCCAGTAACACGGGAGCAAGTGTAGACTGTGCTAACAGCACTTCCGAGAAACAACTGGCGGTGTTGTAACCCAGGGATGAGAACAGAACATGGTGGAGGCAGCAGGACTTTTTGCCGTTCACACAGCAGGGGAACAGCTGACATTACTGAACCCCAGTAACACAGGAGCAAGTGTAGACTGTGCTAACAGCACTTCCGAGAAACAACTGGCGGTGTTGTAACCCAGGGATGAGAAGAGAACATGGTGGAGGCAGCAGGACTTTTTGCCGTTCACACAGCAGGGGAACAGCTGACATTACTGAACCCCAGTAACACGGGAGCAAGTGTAACTGTGCTAACAGCACTTCCGAGAAACAACTGGCGGTGTTGTAACCCAGGGATGAGAAGAGAACATGGTGGAGGCAGCAGGACTGTTTGCCGTTCACACAGCAGGGGAACAGCTGACATTACTGAACCCCAGTAACACAGGAGCAAGTGTTAACTGTGCTAACAGCACTTCCGAGAAACAACTGGCGGTGTTGTAACCCAGGGATGAGAAGAGAACATGGTGGAGGCAGCAGGACTGTTTGCCGTTCACACAGCAGGGGAACAGCTGACATTACTGAACCCCAGTAACACAGGAGCAAGTGTTAACTGTGCTAACAGCACTTCCGAGAAACAACTGGCGGTGTTGTAACCCAGGGATGAGAAAGAACATGGTGGAGGCAGCAGGACTGTTTGCCGTTCACACAGCAGGGGAACAGCTGACATTACTGAACCCCAGTAACACAGGAGCAAGTGTTAACTGTGCTAACAGCACTTCCGAGAAACAACTGGCGGTGTTGTAACCCAGGGATGAGAACAGAACATGGTGGAGGCAGCAGGACTTTTTGCCGTTCACACAGCAGGGGAACAGCTGACATTACTGAACCCCAGTAACACGGGAGCAAGTGTAGACTGTGCTAACAGCACTTCCGAGAAACAACTGGCGGTGTTGTAACCCAGGGATGAGAACAGAACATGGTGGAGGCAGCAGGACTTTTTGCCGTTCACACAGCAGGGGAACAGCTGACATTACTGAACCCCAGTAACACAGGAGCAAGTGTAGACTGTGCTAACAGCACTTCCGAGAAACAACTGGCGGTGTTGTAACCCAGGGATGAGAAGAGAACATGGTGGAGGCAGCAGGACTTTTTGCCGTTCACACAGCAGGGGAACAGCTGACATTACTGAACCCCAGTAACACGGGAGCAAGTGTAGACTGTGCTAACAGCACTTCCGAGAAACAACTGGCGGTGTTGTAACCCAGGGATGAGAAGAGAACATGGTGGAGGCAGCAGGACTGTTTGCCGTTCACACAGCAGGGGAACAGCTGACATTACTGAACCCCAGTAACACAGGAGCAAGTGTTAACTGTGCTAACAGCACTTCCGAGAAACAACTGGCGGTGTTGTAACCCAGGGATGAGAAGAGAACATGGTGGAGGCAGCAGGACTTTTTGCCGTTCACACAGCAGGGGAACAGCTGACATTACTGAACCCCAGTAACACGGGAGCAAGTGTAGACTGTGCTAACAGCACTTCCGAGAAACAACTGGCGGTGTTGTAACCCAGGGATGAGAACAGAACATGGTGGAGGCAGCAGGACTTTTTGCCGTTCACACAGCAGGGGAACAGCTGACATTACTGAACCCCAGTAACACGGGAGCAAGTGTAGACTGTGCTAACAGCACTTCCGAGAAACAACTGGCGGTGTTGTAACCCAGGGATGAGAAGAGAACATGGTGGAGGCAGCAGGACTGTTTGCCGTTCACACAGCAGGGGAACAGCTGACATTACTGAACCCCAGTAACACGGGAGCAAGTGTAGACTGTGCTAACAGCACTTCCGAGAAACACTGGCGGTGTTGTAACCCAGGGATGAGAAGAGAACATGGTGGAGGCAGCAGGACTGTTTGCCGTTCACACAGCAGGGGAACAGCTGACATTACTGAACCCCAGTAACACGGGAGCAAGTGTAGACTGTGCTAACAGCACTTCCGAGAAACAACTGGCGGTGTTGTAACCCAGGGATGAGAACAGAACATGGTGGAGGCAGCAGGACTTTTTGCCGTTCACACAGCAGGGGAACAGCTGACATTACTGAACCCCAGTAACACGGGAGCAAGTGTAGACTGTGCTAACAGCACTTCCGAGAAACAACTGGCGGTGTTGTAACCCAGGGATGAGAAGAGAACATGGTGGAGGCAGCAGGACTGTTTGCCGTTCACACAGCAGGGGAACAGCTGACATTACTGAACCCAAGTAACACGGGAGCAAGTGTAGACTGTGCTAACAGCACTTCCGAGAAACAACTGGCGGTGTTGTAACCCAGGGATGAGAAGAGAACATGGTGGAGGCAGCAGGACTGTTTGCCGTTCACACAGCAGGGGAACAGCTGACATTACTGAACCCCAGTAACACGGGAGCAAGTGTAGACTGTGCTAACAGCACTTCCGAGAAACAACTGGCGGTGTTGTAACCCAGGGATGAGAACAGAACATGGTGGAGGCAGCAGGACTTTTTGCCGTTCACACAGCAGGGGAACAGCTGACATTACTGAACCCCAGTAACACGGGAGCAAGTGTAGACTGTGCTAACAGCACTTCCGAGAAACAACTGGCGGTGTTGTAACCCAGGGATGAGAAGAGAACAGGGTGGAGGCAGCAGGACTGTTTGCCGTTCACACAGCAGGGGAACAGCTGACATTACTGAACCCCAGTAACACGGGAGCAAGTGTAGACTGTGCTAACAGCACTTCCGAGAAACAACTGGCGGTGTTGTAACCCAGGGATGAGAACAGAACATGGTGGAGGCAGCAGGACTTTTTGCCAGACACACAGCAGGGGAACAGCAGGCGTTACTGAACCCCAGAAACACATCAGCGATTGTTTTCATCTGTGCATCTAACACTTCTGAGCAGCAACTGGCGCTGTTGAAGCCCAGGGTCAAGGAGGGTGTAGGCATAAAATATTGAGTTATTGCCTTGTTACGTGGCCATTGCAAATGTATGTACTTCAAACAAGAATAAATGAAGTTTTACTACGACAATAAAATGATGAATTTCAATTACAAGAATAGAAAAATATTTATACTTGACAGTCCTCTGTGGTTGATAACGTTTAATGGCTAACTGAAAATATGGTAACAAATTCAAAGCTTTCGAGACTACTCAGGTGTCTTCATCAGGCTAAGAGTAAAGCCAAAAATGAAGAATCACATATTTCTACACACAACAGGACACAGGAATAGCTAAGACAAGTGAGGGAGGGACAAGTGAGGGGAGACCGGCAACAAAAAGGAGAACAAGGATGAATTATCAGCGCCACACAATCACAGATAAATTAATGAATTTACCTGTGGCAAAAGACTTTTGTATGCCCGGTCATAGCATGATGGATATGGAATTACTGGTATTAAAATATAACTTCAAATATGAGAAACGTACAAAGGTTTCAGAATATAAGCTCATCATGACCTTTGACACTGTTAGTGATGGAATGAATAGATCACATGGATTTATGTCATTCTATATCAATTAAGGAATCTGCGTCTATGCCCTTCCAGGGTCATGAAAACCCAAAAAAAGACGCCAATGAGAGGGCAATCAAACTTTCTATCCTTATCTAGGAACTGTTCCAATATTTATGTTCATCCCTGTGAGATAATGACAGTTCTGATACACGTCACTTACTTGTCTTACCTATTGCACTATTCCTGTGTCCTGTTGTGTATAGAAATATGTGATGCTTAATTTTTTTATTTAGTCTTTGCCTGATGAAGAGACGTGAGTAGCCTTGAAAGCTTGCAATTTGTTTCCATCTTTTCAGTTATCCATTAAAAGGTATCAACCACTGCTGACTCTGAAGTCTAAATATTTTTCTATCTACTGGCTAACACGGTACAAAGATACACATGTTTTCTAATTTAAAGAAGGAAAAATAAAGAAAATACAAATATAAACGCATATATGCACATGCCAAAAATAAATGGAACAACACAACACCCAAAAAATTGGTAACAAAATATAGTGTTGTAAATTTAAGAATAAAAGTCCATTTTTTTTTTTTAGAATAATGCTTAAGGAACGCTATGTTAAACCATAACATAGTGAAGACAATGGATTTTGTAATAGTCACTCATCATCATCATCGCAAATTTTATGTGACAGTCACAGACATTTCAATTATTTAAGTTCATAAAATCGTAACTTTCTATAGCATGTATGACATGTCCAGCATGGACTCATCAATGTGATGATTGATGACACAATAATGTACGATAAAAAATAACCATTTAAAAAAACATTAGGCATTGTTTGTCACAATTTAAGTGTGTGCCTGCAAGTGTAGGTGAAACAAAGGCTACGGATAGCAAAGGTATATTCTATGTCTGTATCAGACAGTGGACAGCCTCTGATGGGTAATGCCGATGTTATACTGTACGTCAATAAAGTCTGCGGCTGAAATCATGCATTTTTTGCTTGTAGAGTGTTGAAGAGGGTAAAAGAATGTCTGGTTGCGCAAAGCTTTATCCGTCAACACTACCTTCCTACTGTCACGCGTAGGGTAGGGTAGCGTGTGGCAATTAGCTGACTATAAAATGTGAGGTTAGGCTGCGTTATTGCGCACTAGGGACGCAAAAAAAAATACAGCAGTAATAATTTAATGTGTAATACTCCACCTATGACAAACAAAAAAATTACGTTCCCTCTTTAACAATGTACAAGACTAACAAGCCTAATGGTTGACGCTGACTTAATTGAGATACAGTATTACATCAACATTGTCCATGAGTAACTATGCACTGTGATACCTATATACCAGTATTAATTTATATCTCTTGTGGTTGTTTCAACAGCACTTGCAGGTATAACTACCTATTGTCAGTATGCATGATGCACTTTCTAGATGTAATAATTTATTATTGGACATTATTACCATGTTTACATGCTGGCCATTTCATATATGGTGTTTGAAGTTACAGTTGGCATCAGTATGTGTATTTTATAATGTCTGTCATAAATAAAAGTCGTGATGATGATGATGAGGATTTAATGATTCGTACATCCATTGACTGCATTATCTTACAGGTACAGATAAAGTTCCTTAAAAAGCATTAATTCATAAGTATGAAATGTACTTTTATGCATTAATTTCAAAATGTGAAGAGTAGACTATGTTTTATTTTTTGTTACCATTTCTAATAGACATGTGCAGATATGCGCTGTGATGACAAATTATTATTTGTCCATATTTGTCATAAAAATTTATCATTCTAGGCCTGCAAAACTTCACAATTTCATGTTTTCAGCATAACAAGCAGGGTGACGGCTCTTCCCTATTTGGAGCATGTTGGTCATGTGTTTTTCTGTCCATGTGTCGGGAACAGGAGACTTCTTGCCGTTCACACAGCAGGGGAACAGCTGGCGTTACTGAACCCCACTAACAGTAGAGCTTGTGTTTTGTTCTGTGGACACGACACTTCTGAGCAGCAACTGGCAGTGTTGGAGCCCAGGGAGTAGAGTTCAGGTGGTAGAAAGATGAACATAACAGGAGACATGGATAACGTTGCGAACCAGTTATTTAATCTGAAAACGGACAGACAAATTCTGCCAAGATCCATGCCTTGTTCATTTTCAGAAAAGTAAGCCGGTCTACATTATCGGAGGATAGTCGCATGCGACGGTCTGTTAGTACACCACCTGCAGCACTAAAGACGCGCTCCGATAATACACTGGCAGCAGGGCAAGCCAGCACCTCCAATGCATACTGGCTAAGCTCTGGCCATGTATCCAGCTTAGAGACCCAAAACTTGAATGGGGAAGAGCCATCTGGGAGTACACTGAGAGGCAAAGCCAAGTAGTCTGTCACCATCTGACGGATACGTTGCCTCCCGCTGACTGGAGCCCTCTCGGATGGTGTAGACATTTGTGGCGCTGCCACAAAACTTTGCCACATTTTTAACATACTGGTCTTTCCCTGTGCAGAGGCACTGCGTGTGCTCCCTCTTGTTGCAGAGCTCTCTACACTGCCTCGACGCACAGAGCTGCTTTGTAAAGCAGTAGCAGCAGCAGTGCTCTCGGCAGTAAGGTAGAACATTAGGGATTGCACCAGTGTGTCTTGGTACTCCCGCATTTTACGCTCCCGGTTCAACGGTGTGATGAGGCTTTTGACGTTGTCCCGGTAGCGAGGGTCTAGGAGGGTGTACACCCAATAATCAGACGTCGTGAGAATGTGGGCGATGCGGCGGTCGTTTCTTAGGCACTGCAGCATGAAATCAACCATGTGCTGCAGACTCCCAACTGGCAAAGAAACGCTGTCCTCTGCAAGAGGCGTCATCTCTGCCTGCTCTGCATCACCCCACCCTCGCTCTACATACTGACTAGAGCGTTGTGTACCTCCCTCTGGAGCGATGTCTTCCTCCTCCATTGACTCCTCCTCCTCATCCTCCTCACAAAGTGAGCCCTGCCCAGCCCTTTGTGAGGAACCACGTTGCGCTGACTTTCCAGAAGGTGATGGAATTTGTGACTCCTCATCCTCCACCTCTTCCAAAACCTCATCCCTTATTGCTTGCAGTGTTTTTTGAAGCAGGCAGATAAGGGGGACAGTCAGGCTGACTAGTGCATCATCTGCACTCGCCATCCGCGTTGACTCATCAAACGCACGCAAAATGTGGCACATGTCCTTCATAGTGGCCCACTCATTAATGGTGAAGTGTGGACGGCGCAAATTGGTGTTGATTGCGCCTGATGCAGCTGATACTCCATTACTGCTGGCTGCTGCTCACACAACCGCTCCAACATATGTAACGTTGAATTCCACCTGGTGGATACGTCACATATGATGCGATGTTCAGGAAGGCGCAATCTGCGTTGCAGAGCTGCAATGCGCGATCTGGCCATGCTGGAACGTCGCAAGTGAGCGCACTCTAGGCGGACCTTGTGCAGCAGTGCATCAAGATCCGGATAGTCCCTCAAAAAACTCTGCATGACCAAGTTGAGCACATGTGCCAGACATGGTATGTGAGTGAGTTTGCCAAGGCCCAGAGCTGCCACCAGATTTCGGCCATTGTCACACACTACCAAGCCTGGCTGGAGATTCGCTGGCAAAAACCACACGTCGCTCTCCTGCTTGATGGCATTCCAGACCTCCTGCGCTGTGTGGCTTCGATTCCCCATGGGAATTAATTTCAGAACGGCCTGTTGCCGTTTGGCCACGGCTGTGCTCATATCGGTCGCATCAGGTAAGCGTCCACGGGTCCATGTGGAGGTAGACCGTGACGGCTCCTGCAGCGATGATTCTGAGGAACTGGAGTAGGAGGAGGAGTCAATGTGGACAGACTTGATTCCGGCAATCCTTGGAGTTGGCAGAACACGTACAGCGCCACTCGCAAGATCTGTACCCGGCTCCACAACATTCACCCAATGGGCAGTGAGTGAAAGGTATCGTCCCTGGCCATGGGTACTGGTCCACGCATCGGTGGTCAGGTGGACCTTGCTACTGACGGCGTTTAGTAGCGCATGTTTAATTTTTGCCTCAACATGCTTTTGCAGACCAGGGACGGCTTGCCTGCTGAAATAAAATCGGCTGGGCACATTGTATTGTGGGACTGCCAATGCCATTAATTCACGGAAACTGTCAGTCTCCACCAGCCTGAATGACAGCATTTCAAGGGACAGGAGTTTTGCAATGCCAGCATTCAGAGCCTGTGCTCGTGGATGGTTTGCCGAGTATGGCCATCTTTTATCCCATGCCTGTGCTACCGATGGCTGTTTTGTGGCCTGGGTGTGTGAGGATGACAGGGAACTTGCAGCTGTGGGTGGAATAACACTGTGTCTCTGGACAACAGTGACAGAGGTTCTTCCATGGCGATCCTTTGAGGAAGCCGAACCAGCTGTGTGTGAACTGGAGGAAGAGGCTCCAACACGAGCTGAAGATGTAGGTGCTGCTGTAGGTTGGCCTACATCTCCAGTGTGTCTTTGTAACTCAACAAAGTGCTTTGACCGCACATGTTTCCACATATTTGTTGTATTAAGGTTACTGACACTTTTACCTCTTTTAATTTTTTGATTACACAGCTTGCATTTGACATAGCAAATATCATCTGCAACTGTATCAAAAAAGGACCACGCAGAGCAAGTCCTGGGAGCGCCCGGTTTGGCTGTTGGAAGAGAACTGCTCCGAACGGGTGCCAAACTGGAGGCTACAGGCAAGCGAGTCTGCAGCCTACCTCTCCCTACTGTTTGGACCGTTGGGGCAATCTCTTCCTCAGAGCTGCTCCCACCACCTTCCTGTTCCTCACGCCATGTTGGGTCTTGGACCTCATCATCTCCACCACTACCCTCTTCCAACACCTGCTGTTGTTGGGTGGTCTGGCCAGCACCATGCTCAACAGAAACTGGCAACTGAGTCTCATCATCATCAGATGCGTTCTGCGGTGTGCTGACCATCGGCACTGGCTCACCCGCCTCTTCAGATTCAGAGAGACACAGCTGTTGCGCATCACTGCATACTGCCTCTTCTTCACATTCCAGAATGCTGCTTGGCTGGGCCCCTGTTTGCAAGCCAACAGATTCTGAGAACAGAAGCAGAGACTCAGCTGGCTCCTGTACAGAGCTCTCTGACTGCCTGGGCAATTTGGCAGGCGGTGAAGAGACTGATGGTTGTTCAACAGTGCTGTGGTCCTGAGAGGAGGTGGAAGCTATTGAAGTCGATGCATTGGCTGCCATCCAACCAACAACGGCTTCAATTTGTTCTTCACGCAGCAGGGGGGTACGCTGAGCTCCTACAAAAGTGCACATAAAGGAACGCTCACGGGGAAAACTGGTGGATGCTGTGTCACTGGGTACGGCAGCAGCCACAGAATCCCCACGTCCTCTCCCTGCTGCAAATCCACGGCCACGACCACGACCACGTGCCTTACTCACTGACTTCTTCATCTTGGTAGATTGATAAAGAAAGTCAGAAAAGTTATAAGGCCTAAGTGTGGTTATTCCTCACAGACTACAGTGAACCCTGCAGACAACTGTTCAGTATCTGTGAAAGGCCCCTTTGTGTACTTCTATAGTGTTTGCAACCAATGTATTGTATACGGATGGAAGCGCGTCACACTAATAGATTAGATTTTTTTCCACTAAAATGGAGCAGCACCAATTAGAGAAAAATGTGAAGGATGAGGCAGTGACACACGCTCAGCAGACTACAACTGGCAGTGGTTGAAGAACAAACTGGAGCGTAATCTGCACTCACAAAATGAAAAGCTCACAGACTACAGTGAACACTGAAACACAACTGTTCAGTAGCTGTTAAAGGCCCCTTTGTCTACTTCTATAGTGTTTGCAACCAATGTATTGTATACGGATGGAAGCGCGTCACACTAATAGATTAGATTTTTTTCCACTAAAATGGAGCAGCACCAATTAGAGAAAAATGTGAAGAATGAGGCAGTGACACATGCTCAGCAGACTACAACCGGCAGTGGTTGAAGAACAAACTGGAGCGTAATCTGCACTCACAAAATGAAAAGCTCACAGACTACAGTGAACACTGAAACACAACTGTTCAGTAGCTGTTAAAGGCCCCTTTGTCTACTTCTATAGTGTTTGCAACCAATGTATTGTATACGGATGGAAGCGCGTCACACTAATAGATTAGATTTTTTTCCACTAAAATGGAGCAGCACCAATTAGAGAAAAATGTGAAGAATGAGGCAGTGACACACGCTCAGCAGACTACAACCGGCAGTGGTTGAAGAACAAACTGGAGCGTAATCTGCACTCACAAAATGAAAAGCTCACAGACTACAGTGAACACTGAAACACAACTGTTCAGTAGCTGTTAAAGGCCCCTTTGTCTACTTCTATAGTGTTTGCAACCAATGTATTGTATACGGATGGAAGCGCGTCACACTAATAGATTAGATTTTTTTCCACTAAAATGGAGCAGCACCAATTAGAGAAAAATGTGAAGAATGAGGCAGTGACACACGCTCAGCAGACTACAACCGGCAGTGGTTGAAGAACTAACTGGAGCGTAATCTGCACTCACAAAATGAAAAGCTCACAGACTACAGTAAACCCTGCAGACAACTGTTCAGTAGCTGTGAAAGGCTCCTTTCTGTACTTCTA
Source organism: Oophaga sylvatica (assembly GCA_033576555.1). NCBI lineage: Eukaryota > Metazoa > Chordata > Amphibia > Anura > Dendrobatidae > Oophaga > Oophaga sylvatica. The sequence continues at coordinate 485,689,802 of JARQOD010000005.1, forward strand.
TATGTGTTTGCAACCAATGTATTGTATACGGATGGAAGCACGTCACACTAATAGATTTGATTTTTTTCTAATATAATGGAGCTGCACCAATTCCACTAAATAAAATAAAAAAAAAAAGAGTCAGTGACACGTGCAGATGCCTACAAACAGCGGTGGATGCAGAGCAAACTGCAGCGTCACCTGCACTTTCACACACACACCTTGCACAGAGCTGTTAAAACAACACTGACAAAATGAAGCTTTACACAGCGGTTGGTAAACTAGCCTGCCTAAAGCACAGTAGTACACAAAATCGCTATATCTAACTGTCCCTCAGAGTGAGCAGAGTAGCGTTCTGTCCCTAACTGAGTTCACAGCACAGTGACGCTAAAATGGCTGCGGCGCCTTTTATAGTGCATTCTGACATCATTTCAGCAGCCAATCACAGCCATGCCATTAGTTAAGATGACCGCAGCATTACAGGATGTGCCCACACTTCATAAGATTCATCATTGGCTGACTAACATCACATTGCCTCTCAAAGAATTATGGGAACTTCCGATTCCGGTATACGATATTGAAAAAGTATCGGAATTAAGTATCGGAATTCCGATAACGCGAATATCGGCCGATACCCGATACTTGCGGTATCGGAATGCTCAACACTAATGGCTGTGTTTATGGGGGATAAAATGAGGGGTTGCACAGAGAGGGAGGAAGCAATGAGGGGCTGTGCAGATGGGGGAATAACCTGAGGGCCTGCACAGAGGGGGGATAAAATCAGGGACTGCACTGATGGGGGGAATAAAAGGAGTAGATGGGCTGTGCTGATGAGGGGAATATGAGGGGCTATGCGGAGGGAAGGGGATAAAATGAGGGGAGGGGTTGTGCTGATGGGGTGGGAAAAAATGAGGGGCTGTGCAGAGGTGGGATAAAAATGAGGGGCTGTGCAGATGTGCCATGGTAGAGGCTGTGATTCATAAGGGCGGATGGTGTGATGGTTGTAGCAGATAGTGATGGACAGTGTGACCATATACCATAGGAGGCTTATTTAACTCATAATATGAATGGATATTTTTATGCGATGGTCAGTGGCGTAACTACAAAGTTATGGGTCCCGGTGCAAACGTTCAAATGGGGCCCCCATGCCAAAATATTTTCCACCCAAATTTACATTTTCCCTATTCATTTCGCACACTATAGCTTTGTTGCAATGTTGTATAGTCTGACCTCAGTGGCGTAACTATCCGGTGCCCTATCCTGGTATATATTTGTCCCCTGTACTGCCATTGTTCTGTAATTTATAAAAAGAAAAAAAAAAATATTATACTCATCAGGGGCTTACATAGAAGTCATGGGGATCCATATAAGAAGTATAATGCACACCCATAGTCCTCCATATAATATAATGCACCCCAATAGTCCTCTATATAATATACTGCACAGTTCATAGTCATCCATGTAGTATAATCAAATGCACCTCCATAGTCATCCATAAAGTAAAATTCACCCCATAGTACTTCATAGTAGTATTATGCACCCCAAAGTCATATTTAGTATAATGCAGCAGCGCCATAGGAGTAAAAAAAATGCAGTAGCCCCATAGCAGTAAAATGCATTCTCTTCCCCCCCTACCCACCATAGTAGTACTGTATAATGCACCCTCATACCGGTATAATGTGCCCCATACCGCGGCTTTACAAAAAAAAGTTTTTCCTTACCTGGCCGAGCTCCAGCGATGTCCTCACCCACGATTCTGCAAATAAATAAATAAAGGGTGCACTACTATATAAGAAAAATGTTTTTATATATGTATATAAATAAGGGGGTGCTGCAATGCACTAAGGATGCAATGGAAGGAAAAAAAAAAGAAAAAAGAAAATGCAATAAATAGCGCACACCCCTCAATATGAAAAAATATATTATATGATTGAAATGAAAGAGAATAAATGATGAAAAAACACAATATTTATTACAAAAGGACTGAACACAGCAAAACATGTAGGACAATACATTTAAAAATTACATGTAATACAAGGAAGATATTAATAAAACAACCCCCAAGGTCCAAAGTGTGTGGGACCACGAATGAAATATTCCCCAACAAATAGATAATGTAATATTATAATAATGTACACATTATGCTAAACAATGACCATTAATGTCAAAATACAGGATCGAAATATCCCCATAGGTTAGGTAAATAGAAAGCACGACACATATCAAAACAATCAAAAAATATCTGTATACAATTGGACTAGCATATTTGGACCACCAATACAATGTATCCCAAAAGAAAGGGCAGTATAACAATTGGCAACCTGAAGAGAATAAGGTATGTGGAAAATAGATAAATCTCCACGTGGAGAATAAAGATATAATAATCTAGGTGAAATCTCAAAAGGAGATATATAGAGCTGTCCAAATGAGGACAAAGTATGAATGAAGAGAACCGGTAACGTTACCAAATAAGGGTCCAAGTAGAAAATGTCGGAATAAGCAAGTGAAGCAAAAGTATGGGGAGCGGTCCCGGGACCCGGGGTGTAAAAAAGTTTTTCCTTACCTGGCCGAGCTCCAGCGATGTCCTCACCCACGATTCGGCTGAGGAGTGCAGCGTCGCTCCGGCGTATGACAGTGAAGTCATACATCGGCGATGTGCGCACTGACGGCAGCTGCCGGCCTGTGATTGGCCGTCGGCTGTTAACTGTTGCCAGAGGTATATCTAGGTTTTCTGGCCTGCCCTTGCACCACCTTCATCAACTGCTTTGCTCAGCATGCATCCCCTGTGTTGTTCCGCCTGCATCCCCTACCTTGCTCTGGCTTCTGGAAGGCCACAGGCTGGGAGCAGTGTATGGTCGGCCCAAGTTAAGTAATGGTAGTGGACCAAGGAGCCGACAGCTCTCTAATCTGCTACAATTGTCAAGAATATCCACTTTTTGAGATGTCGATACTGCTATGAGTGTTGTCAGACCACCTATCTGGCATTTGCCAGTATTTCCAGATGACCAGTCCGTTGTTGATTTTAACGGAGCGGCGGTCATTGAATGGAGGAATGACAGTGACGCAGATGACAAATTGGATGGAATCGAGAGTGAACGCCTTGTCACGTTTGGATAGCCCATGATGTGCCTAAACAGTGGAAACCCCCCAACCCTAACCTTAACCCTAACCACAAATCTAACCCTAACACACCCCTATCCCTAATTCCAACCTTAACCCTAATTCCAACACTAACCCTAATTCCAATCCTAACCCTAATCCCAACCCTAACCCTAACTTTAGCCCCAACACCAACCCTATCCCTAACCCCAGCCCCAACTCTAACCCTATCCCTAACCCTAACCTCAACCCTAACCCTAACCCTAATGGGAAAATAGAAATAAATACTTTTTTATTTTATTATTTTTCCCTAACTAAGGGGGTGATAAAAGGGGTTTGATTTACTATTTATAATGGGTTTTTACAGTGGGTTTTAATGTTTGACAGCTGTCACAAACTAAAAGATGCTTTTTTGTAAGAAGTTTTTGCATTGCAGCATTTTGAGAGCTATAATTTTTCCATATTTCGGCTGACAGAGTCATGTGAGAGCTTGTTTTTTGCGGAACAAGATGGCGCTTTCATTGATGCTATTTTTATTACCATTCTTTTTTATCACGTTTTTTTCCACTTTTTCCAAGTGGTATGATGATACCACTTGGAAAAAGTATAATTTGCTACTTTTTGTGTTTTTTTTTACGATGTTCACTGAAGGGGATAGCTAGTGTGACACTTTTATAGATGGGATTTTTACGGACACGGTGATACCAAACGTGTACTTTTTTGTTTATTTAATTTTTTTTACATAAAAATGTGTGTTTATTAGTGGATTTTTTAAAATTATATTTTTACATATTTTTTTTAACCCCTTCACCCCCAAGGGTGGTTTGCACGTTAATGACCGGGCCAATTTTTACAATTCTGACCACTGTCTCTTTATGAGGTTATAACTCTGGAACACTTCAACGGATCTTCGCGATTCTGAGACTGTTTTCTCGAGACATATTGTACTTTATGTTAGTGGTAAAATTTCTTCCATATAACTTGCGTTTATTTATGAAAAAAACGCAAATATGGCGAAAATTTGGAAAATTTAGCAATTTTCAAACTTTGAATTTTTATTCCCTTAAAACAGAGAAATATGTCACAGAAAATAGTTAACAAATAACATTTCCCACATGTATACTTTACATCAGCACAATTTTGGAACCAAAATTTTTTTTTGGTACGAAGTTATAAGGGTTAAAAGTTGACCAGCGATTTCTCATTTTTACATCAAAATGTACAAAGCCATTTTTTTAGGGACCATCTCATATTTGAAGTCACTTTGAGGGGTCTATATAGCAGAAAATACCCAAAAGTGACACCATTGTAAAAACTACACCCCTAAAGGTACTCAAAACCACATTCAAAAAGTTTATTAACCCTTCAGGTGCTTCACAGGAGCTGAAGCAACGTGAAAGGAAAAAATGAACATTTTACTTTTTAGTCACAAAAATTATCTTTTACAAACATTTTTTTTATATTCACAAGGGAAAAAGGAGAAAATGGACCTATAATGTTGTTGCGCAATTTCTCCTGAATACGCCGATACCCCATATGTAAGGGAAAACCACTGTTTGGGCGCACGGCAGAGCTCGGAATGGAAGGAGCGCAGTTTGACTTTTCCAAACCAAAATTGGCTGGAATTGAGAACGGACGCCATGTCGCGTTTGGAGAGGCCCTGATATGCCTAAACAGTGGAAACCCCCCACATGTGACCCCATTTTGGAAACTAGACCCCCTAAGGAACTTATCTAGATTTGTGGTGAGCACTTTGAACCCCCAAGTGCTTCACGCAAGTTTATAATGTAGAGTCGTGAAAAAAAAATCATATTTTTTCAACAAGCATGATGTTTTAGTCCACAATTTTTTATTTTCCCAACGGTAAGAGGAGAAATTGGACCACAAAAGTTGTTGTCCAACTTGTCCTGAGTACGCTGATACCCCATATGTGGGGGGAACCAATGTTTGGGCGCATGGCAAGGCTCGAAAGGGAAGGAGCGCCGTTTGAGTTTTCCAAACCAAAATTGGCTGGAATTGCGAACAGACGCCATGTCGCGTTTGGAGGGGCCCTGATGTGCCTAAACAGTGGAAACCCCCATATGTGACCCCATTTTGGAAACTAGACCCCCTAAGGAACTTATCTAGATGTGTGGTGAGCACTTTGAACCCCAAGTGCTTCACGCAAGTTTGTAATGTAGAGCCGTGAAGAAAAAAAAACATATTTTTTCCACAAGCATGATGTTTTAGTCCCCAATTTTTTATTTTCCCAAGGGTAAGAGGAGAAATTGTACCACAAAAGTTGTTGTCCAACTTGTCCTGAGTACGCTGATACCCATATGTGGGGGGGAACCACTGTTTGGGCGCACGGCAGGGCTCGAAAGGAAGGAGCGCCGTTTGACTTTTTCAAACCAAAATTGGCTGGAATTGCGAACGAACGCCATGTCACGTTTGGAGGGCCCCTGATGTGCCTAAACAGTAGAAACCCCCCAAATGTGACCCCATTTTGGAAACTAGACCCCCTAAGGAACTTATCTAGATGTGTGGTGAGCACTTTGAACCCCCAAGTGCTTCACGCAAGTTTGTAATGTAGAGCCGTGAAGAAAAAAAATCATATTTTTTCCACAAGCAGATGTTTTAGTCCCCAATTTTTTATTTTCCCAAGGGTAAGAGGAGAAATTAGACCACAAAAGTTGTTGTCCAACTTGTCCTGAGTACGCTGATACCCCATATGTGGGGGGGAACCACTGTTTGGGTGCACGGCAGGGCTTGAAAGGGAAGGAGCGCCGTTTGACTTTTGCAAACCAAAATTGGCTGGAATTGCGAACGGACGCCATGTCGCGTTTAGAGGGCCCCTGATGTGCCTAAACAGTGGAAACCCCCCACATGTGACCACATTTTGGAAACTAGACCCCCTAAGGAACTTATCTAGATGTGTGGTGAGAACTTTGAACCCCCAAGTGCTTCACGCAAGTTTGTAATGTAGAGACGTGAAGAAAAAAAATCATATTTTTTCCACAAGCATAATGTTTTAGTCCCCAATTTTTTATTTTCCCAAGGGTAAGAGGAGAAATTGGACCACAAGAGTTGTTGTCCAAATTGTCCTGAGTACGCTGATACCCTATATGTGGGGGGGAACCACTGTTTGGGCACACGGCAGGGCTCGAAAGGGAAGGAGCGCCGTTTGACTTTTCCAAACCAAAATTGGCTGGAGTTGGGAACGAACGCCATGTCGTGTTTGGAGGGCCCCTGATGTGCCTAAACAGTGGAAACCCCCCACATGTGACCCCATTTTGGAAAGTAGACCCCCTAAGGAACTTATCTAGATGTGTGGTGAGCACTTTGAACCCCCAAGTGCTTCACGCAAGTTTGTAATGTAGAGCCGTGAAGAAAAAAAATCATATTTTTTCCACAAGCATGATGTTTTAGTCCCCAATTTTTATTTTCCCAAGGGTATGAGGAGAAATTGGACCACAAAAGTTGTTGTCCAACTTGTCCTGAGTAAGGGATACCCTATATGGGGGGGAACCACTGTTTGGGCGCACGGCAGGGCTCGAAAGGGAAGGAGCTCCGTTTGACTTTTCCAAACCAAAATTGGCTGGAATTGCGAACGGACGCCATGTCACGTTTGGAGGGCCCCTGATGTGCCTAAACAGTAGAAACTCCCCACATGTGACCCCATTTTGGAAACTAGACCCCCTAAGGAACTTATCTAGATGTGTGGTGAGCACTTTGAACCCCAAGTGCTTCACGCAAGTTTGTAATGTAGAGCCGTGAAGAAAAAAAATCATATTTTTTCCACAAGCATGATGTTTTAGTCCCCAATTTTTTATTTTCCCAAGGGTAAGAGGAGAAATTGGACCACAAAAGTTGTTGTCCAACTTGTCCTGAGTATGCTGATACCCCATATGTGGGGGGGAACCAATGTTTGGGCGCACGGCAGGGCTCGAAAGGGAAGGAGCGCCGTTTGACTTTTCCAAACCAAAATTGGCTGGAATTGCGAACGGACGCCATGTCGCGTTTGGAGGGCCCCTGATGTGCCTAAACAGTGGAAACCCCCCACAAGTGACCCCATTTTGGAAACTAGACCCCTAGGGAACTTATCTAGGTGTGTGTTGAGCACTTTGAACCCCCAAGTGTTTCACTAAAGTTTATAATGCCCTGGCGTGAAAAAAAAAATATTTTTTTTTCCAAAAAAGTGATTTTTTTAGTCCCCAATTTTTTATTTTTCCAAGGGTAACAGGAGAAATTGGACCCCAAAAGTTGTTGTTCAATTTGTCCTGAGTACGCTGATACCCATATGTTGGGGGGAACCACTGTTTGGGCGCACGGCAGGGCTCGGAAGGGAAGCAGTGACGTTTTGGAATGCAGACTTTGATGGAATGGTCTGCGGGCGTCATGTTCCGTTAGCAGAGCCCCTGATGTGCCTAAACAGTGGAAACTCCCCACATGTGACCACATTTTGGAAACTAGACCCCCTAAGGAACTTATCTAGATGTGTGGTGAGCACTTTGAACCCCCAAGTGCTTCACGCAAGTTTGTAATGTAGAGACGTGAAGAAAAAAAATCATATTTTTTCCACAAGCATAATGTTTTAGTCCCCAATTTTTTATTTTCCCAAGGGTAAGAGGAGAAATTGGACCACAAGAGTTGTTGTTCAAATTGTCCTGAGTACGCTGATACCCTATATGTGGGGGGGAACCACTGTTTGGGCGCACGGCAGGGCTCGAAAGGGAAGGAGCGCCGTTTGACTTTTCCAAACCAAAATTGGCTGGAGTTGGGAACGAACGCCATGTCGTGTTTGGAGGGCCCCTGATGTGCCTAAACAGTGGAAACCCCCCACATGTGACCCCATTTTGGAAACTAGACCCCCTAAGGAACTTATCTAGATGTGTGGTGAGCACTTTGAACCCCCAAGTGCTTCACGCAAGTTTGTAATGTAGAGCCGTGAAGAAAAAAAATCATATTTTTTCCACAAGCATGATGTTTTAGTCCCCAATTTTTTATTTTCCCAAGGGTATGAGGAGAAATTGGACCACAAAAGTTGTTGTCCAACTTGTCCTGAGTAAGGGATACCCTATATGGGGGGGAACCACTGTTTGGGCGCACGGCAGGGCTCGAAAGGGAAGGAGCTCCGTTTGACTTTTCCAAACCAAAATTGGCTGGAATTGCGAACGGACGCCATGTCACGTTTGGAGGGCCCCTGATGTGCCTAAACAGTAGAAACTCCCCACATGTGACCCCATTTTGGAAACTAGACCCCCTAAGGAACTTATCTAGATGTGTGGTGAGCACTTTGAACCCCCAAGTGCTTCACGCAAGTTTGTAATGTAGAGCCGTGAAGAAAAAAAATCATATTTTTTCCACAAGCATGATGTTTTAGTCCCCAATTTTTTATTTTCCCAAGGGTAAGAGGAGAAATTGGACCACAAAAGTTGTTGTCCAACTTGTCCTGAGTATGCTGATACCCCATATGTGGGGGGGAACCAATGTTTGGGCGCACGGCAGGGCTAGAAAGGGAAGGAGCGCCGTTTGACTTTTCCAAACCAAAATTGGCTGGAATTGCGAACGGACGCCATGTCGCGTTTGGAGGGCCCCTGATGTGCCTAAACAGTGGAAACCCCCCACAAGTGACCCCATTTTGGAAACTAGACCCCTAAGGAACTTATCTAGGTGTGTGGTGAGCACTTTGAACCCCAAGTGTTTCACTAAAGTTTATAATGCCCTGGCGTGAAAAAAAAAATATTTTTTTTCCAAAAAAGTGATTTTTTTAGTCCCCAATTTTTTATTTTTCCAAGGGTAACAGGAGAAATTGGACCCCAAAAGTTGTTGTTCAATTTGTCCTGAGTACGCTGATACCCCATATGTTGGGGGGAACCACTGTTTGGGCGCATGGCAGGGCTCGGAAGGGAAGCAGTGACGTTTTGGAATGCAGACTTTGATGGAATGGTCTGCGGGCGTCATGTTCCGTTAGCAGAGCCCCTGATGTGCCTAAACAGTGGAAACCCCCCACATGTGACCACATTTTGGAAACTAGACCCCCTAAGGAACTTATCTAGATGTGTGGTGAGCACTTTGAACCCCCAAGTGCTTCACGCAAGTTTGTAATGTAGAGCCGTGAAGAAAAAAAATCATATTTTTTTCCACAAGCATGATGTTTTAGTCCCCAATTTTTTATTTTCCCAAGGGTATGAGGAGAAATTGGACCACAAAAGTTGTTGTCCAACTTGTCCTGAGTAAGGGATACCCTATATGTGGGGGGGAACCACTGTTTGGGCGCACGGCAGGGCTCGAAAGGGAAGGAGCGCCGTTTGACTTTTCCAAACCAAAATTGGCTGGAATTGCGAACGGACGCCATGTCGCGTTTGGAGGGCCCTGATGTGCCTAAACAGTGGAAACCCCCACAAATGACCCCATTTTGGAAACTAGACCCCCTAAGGAAATTATCTAGGTGTGTGGTGAGCACTTTGAACCCCCAAGTGTTTCACTAAAGTTTATAATGCCCTGGCGTGAGAAAAAAAATAATTTTTTTTTCCAAAAAAGTGATTTTTTTAGTCCCCAATTTTTATTTTCCCAAGGGTAACAGGAGAAATTGGACCACAAAAGTTGTTGTCCAACTTGTCCTGAGTAAGTGATACCCTATATGTGGGGGGGAACCACTGTTTTGGGCGCACGGCAGGGCTAGAAAGGGAAGGAGCGCCGTTTGACTTTTCCAAACCAAAATTGGCTGGAATTGCGAACGGACGCCATGTCGCGTTTGGAGGGCCCCTGATGTGCCTAAACAGTGGAAACCCCCACAAGTGACCCCATTTTGGAAACTAGACCCCTAAGGAACTTATCTAGGTGTGTGGTGAGCACTTTGAACCCCCAAGTGTTTCACTAAAGTTTATAATGCCCTGGCGTGAAAAAAAAAATATTTTTTTTTTCCAAAAAAGTGATTTTTTTTTTTAGTCCCCAATTTTTTATTTTCCCAAGGGTATGAGGAGAAATTGGACCACAAAAGTTGTTGTCCAACTTGTCCTGAGTAAGTGATACCCTATATGTGGGGGGAACCACTGTTTGGGCGCACGGCAGGGCTCGAAAGGGAAGGAGCGCCGTTTGACTTTTCCAAACCAAAATTGGCTGGAATTGCGAACGGACGCCATGTCACGTTTCGAGGGCCCCTGATGTGCCTAAACAGTAGAAACCCCCCACATGTGACCCCATTTTGGAAACTAGACCCCCTAAGGAACTTATCTAGATGTGTGGTGAGCACTTTGAACCCCCAAGTGCTTCACGCATGTTTGTAATGTAGAGCCGTGAAGAAAAAAAAAATCATATTTTTTCCACAAGCATGATGTTTTAGTCCCCAATTTTTTATTTTCCCAAGGGTAAGAGGAGAAATTGGACCACAAAAGTTGTTGTCCAACTTGTCCTGAGTAAATGATACCCCATATGTGGGGGGAACCAATGTTTGGGCGCACGGCAGGGCTCGAAGGGAAGGAGCACCGTTTGACTTTTCCAAACCAAAATTGGCTGGAATTGCGAACGGAGCCATGTCGCGTTTGGAGGGCCCCTGATGTGCCTAAACAGTGGAAACCCCCACATGTGACCCATTTTGGAAACTAGACCCCCTAAGGAACTTATCTAGATGTGTGGTGAGCACTTTGAACCCCCAAGTGCTTAACGCAAGTTTGTAATGTAGAGCCGTGAAGAAAAAAAATCATATTTTTTCCACAAGCATGATGTTTTAGTCCCCAATTTTTTATTTTCCCAAGGGTAAGAGGAGAAATTGGACCACAAAAGTTGTTGTCCAACTTGTCCTGAGTAAGGGATACCCTATATGTGGGGGGAACCACTGTTTGGGCGCACGGCAGGGCTCGAAAGGTAAGGAGCGCCGTTTGACTTTTCCAAACCAAAATTGGCTGGAATTGCGAACGGACGCCATGTCGCGTTTGGAGGGCCCCTGATGTGCCTAAACAGTGGAAACCCCCACAAATGACCCCATTTTGGAAACTAGACCCCCTAAGGAACTTATCTAGGTGTGTGGTGAGCACTTTGAACCCCCAAGTGTTTCACTAAAGTTTATAATGCCCTGGCGTGAGAAAAAAAATAATTTTTTTTTTCCAAAAAAGTGATTTTTTAGTCCCCAATTTTTTATTTTCCCAAGGGTAACAGGAGAAATTGGACCCCAAAAGTTGTTGTTCAATTTGTCCTGAGTACGCTGATACCCATATATTGGGGGGAACCACTGTTTGGGCGCACGGCAGGGCTCGGAAGGGAAGTAGTGACGTTTTGGAATGCAGACTTGATGGAAATGGTCTGCGGCGTCATGTTCCGTTAGCAGAGCCCCTGATGTGCCTAAACAGTGGAAACCCCCCACATGTGACCACATTTTGGAAACTAGACCCCTAAGGAACTTATCTAGATGTGTGGTGAGCACTTTGAACCCCCAAGTGCTTCACGCAAGTTTGTAATGTAGAGCCGTGAGAAAAAAAAAATATATTTTTTCCACAAGCATGATGTTTTATGTCCCCAATTTTTTATTTCCCAAGGGTAAGAGGAGAAATTGGACCACAAAAGTTGTTGTCCAACTTGTCCTGAGTAAATGATACCCATATGTGGGGGGGAACCAATGTTTGGGCGCACGGCAGGGCTCGAAAGGGAAGGAGCGCCGTTTGACTTTTCCAAACCAAAATTGGCTGGAATTGCGAACGGACGCCATGTCGCGTTTGAGGGCCCCTGATGTGCCTAAACAGTGGAAACCCCCCACAAGTGACCCCATTTTGGAAACTAGACCCCCTAAGGAACTTATCTAGGTGTGTGGTGAGCACTTTGAACTCCCAAGTGTTCACTAAAGTTTATAATGCCCTGGCGTGAAAAAAAAAATAATTTTTTTCCCACAAAAGTGATTATTTTAGTCCCCAATTTTTTATTTTCCCAAGGGTAACAGGAGAAATTGGACCCAAAAGTTGTTGTCCAAATTTGTCCTGAGTACGCTGATACCCAATATGTGGGGGGAACCACTGTTTGGGCACACGGCAGGGCTCGGAAGGGAAGTAGTGACGTTTGGAATGCAGACTTGATGGAATGTCTGCGGCGTCATGTTCCGTTAGCAGAGCCCCTGATGTTCCTTAAACAGTGGAAACCCCCCCCAAGTGACCCCGTTTTGGAAACTAGACCCCCTAAGGAACTTATCTAGGTGTGTGGTGAGCACTTTGAACCCCCAAGTGTTTCACTAAAGTTTATAATGCCCTGGCGTGAAAAAAAAAAAAATTTTTTTCCCACAAAAGTGATTATTTTAGTCCCCAATTTTTTATTTTCCCAAGGGTAACAGGAGAAATTGGACCCCAAAAGTTGTTGTCCAATTTGTCCTGAGAACGCTGGTACCCCACATGTGGGAAAAAACTGTTTAGGCACACGTCGGGACTCGGAAGGGAAGTAGTGACGTTTTGGAATGCAGACTTTGATGGAATGGTCTGCGGGCGTCATGTTCCATTTGCAGAGCCCCTGATGTGCCTAAACAGGAAAAAAAAACCACAAGTGACATAATTTTAGAAATTAGACCCCCAATAAGCTTCTCTAGATGTGCCCCCCTTCTGGAACTAATCTTTCCTGTAAAGTAAATTAGTAGTGCATGGAGGTGTGGTACAATTTGAAGCAATCCTTCATACACAGGCCAGGTTTTTCGGGGCAGGTGTCGCACTGATAAATGGTGTCCTTGCGTATTCCCCTTTTGTAACACACTCGGCACCTTTTTTGCGACTTACCTTTTTTTGCAGTTTGCGGGACCTCCCCCGGGAAATGCTGGCCTGGTACAATACGAGCACCTTCAGTTCCGGAAGTACTGGGGCCCTCTCCTTCCTGAGCGCCAAACATCAGGGCCTTGATCACTACCTCCTGGAACTGAAGGTACAACGTATTGGTATGCCGTGCACATCGTGACAGCAGGAAAGCGTTGAGCATTGCCATTTGGACGATGTGCACGGACAGCTTCTTGTACCACACCTTGGCCTTTCTCAAAGCACTGTATGGTTGGAGGAGTTGATCAGAGAGATCAACACCCCCCATGTATTTGTTGTACCCAAGTACACAGTCCGGTTTGCGGACCTGTGTAGAGGTACCCCGTACAGTGCTGAGGGCGCTGCCATCACCGTGTATGGTGGTCAAGAGAAGGACATCCCTCTTGTCCTTGTACTTGACCACCAGAAGGTGGTCGCTACATTGGGCTCTGCTCTCACCCTTTCTGAGCATCTGCCCAAGCAGCGTCTTCGGGAGGCCCCTCTGATTTTTGCGGACGGTACCGCAGGCTGCGGTACCACGCGCAAAGAGGGATTTGTGGAGTGGGATGCTGGTATAAAAGTTATCGGTGTAGAGGTGATAACCTTTATCCAGCAGTGGGTGAACCAAATCCCACACAATTTTCCCACTCACTCCCAGGACAGGAGGACACTCAGGGGGTTCAATCCTGGTGTCCTTTGCTTCGTAAACTCTAAAACGGTGAGTGTACCCTGAGGTACTCTCACACAGTTTGTAGAGTTTGATTCCGTACCTTGCCCTCTTGTTGGGCAGGTACTGACGGAATCCGAGCCGTCCCTTAAAATGAACCAAGGACTCATCCACGCAAATGTCCCTTTTGGGCACGTACACTTCAGCAAACTTTTTGTTGAAGTGTTCGATGACCGGCCGAACTTTGAACAGACTGTCAAAGTTGGGGTCATCTCGTGCGGGACACTGTGCATTATCGTTATAATGCAAGAATTTCTGGATGGCCTCAAAACGCGTCGGGCCATGACCATTCGGAACACTGGAGCGTTATATAAAATATCAACACTCCAATATTGCCGAAGTTCTGGCTTCTTCAGGATCCCCGTGTGAAGGACCAGGCCCCAAAACTGCATCAATTCAACTGCGTCTACAGGAGACCAGTTAGAATATGATGAACGGGGGTTTTGCTCCAAAAATTGACTAGCGTACAAATTTGTTTGCTCCACCATGTGGTTAATAAAATCCTCAGAGAAAAAGACTTTGAAAAAGTATATTTCTGTGAGGCCAGTGGTGTCAAACCTGATTCCTGATTCTGCCACAAAATCAGGAATCAGTGGCTCGTAATTTTCGGGGGGCGAGGTCCACACGGGATCCGCAGTGGGGTGCGCTGGTTCGGCTTCGGCTTCATCTTCGTCTTCTGGAATGGCGGCAGATGCCTCATCTTCTGTCCTGGGGCGTCTGCGTGGTGGTTCCGCAGGACCCGAGGAGGAAGATGAGGAGGGGGACGAGGAAGAGGAGGAGGAAGTGGAATCTGAAAAATAAAGAAATGTGGGATCCTCTCCCTCGCTATCAGTGTCGGAGGCAAGAAAAGCGTATGCCTCCTCCAATGAATAGCGCTGTTGGGACGAACGGGACGGGTGGGACATTTTTTTTGTAAATGTGGTGCTTGGGTGTACTTTATTGATAACTGTGTATGTGTGGGGGGGGATAGTGCTTGGTGTAAACTATGCTGAAAAGAAAAATCTAAAAGAAAAAAAAAATGGGGAGAAAAAAATGCCTGTGAAAAGAAAAGTCTAAAACAGCAGGCCCTAGCTCTGATAAGTGAACTGCGTCACTTATCAAAGTTCGGCGGCTGCTAGATGTGGCGCAAGGAGGGGGTGAAAAAAAAAAAAAAGGGAAAACAGCCGGCACGAGATCTGATAAGTGAACTGCGTCACTTATCAAAATTCGGCGGCTGCTAAATGTGGAAACGGAGGCGGCGCAAAGGCGGGTGATAAAAAAGAAAAGGAAAACAGCCGGTGCGAGCTCTGATAAGTGAACTGTGTCACTTTTCAAAGTTCGGCGGCTGCTAGATGTGGCGCAAAGGGAGTGGCGCAGGGAGGGGGTGAAAAAAAAAAACAGGAAAACAGCCGGCACGAGATCTGATAAGTGAACTGAGTCACTTATCAAAATTCGGCGGCTGCTAAATGTGGAAACGGAGGCGGCGCAGAGGCGGGTGAAAAAAAAAAAAAGGAAACAGCCGGCGCGAGCTCTGATAAGTGAACTGTGTTACTTGTCAAAGTTCGGCGGCTGCTAAATGTGGAAACGGAGGCGGCGCAAAGGCGGGTGAAAAAAGAAAAAGGAAAAAAAAAGAAAAGGAAAACAGCCGGTGCGAGCTCTGATAAGTGAACTGTGTCACTTGTCAAAGTTCGGCGGCTGCTAGATGTGGCGCAAAGGGAGTGGCGCAAGGGGGGGTGAAAAAAAAAACAGGAAAACAGCCGGCACGAGATCTGATAAGTGAACTGAGTCACTTATCAAAATTCGGCGGCTGCTAGATGTGGAAACGGAGGCGGCGCAAAGGCGGGTGAAAAAAAAAAAAGGAAAACAGCCAGCGCGAGCTCTGATAAGTGAACTGTGTCACTTGTCAAAGTTCGGTGGCTGCTAGATGTGGCGCTACGGGAGTGGCACAAGGAGGGGGTGAAAAAAAGGAAACCCGCCAGATGCGAGCTCTGATAAGTGAACTGCGTCACTTATCAAAGTTCGCCGGCTGCAGGGTGTGCGCACGGAGGTGGCGCAAAGGGGGCTGAGAGCACGAGTGTTGATCGGTGAAATGCGTCACCAATCAACGCTCGGTGGCTGGGTGTGCGCACGGAGGCGGCGCAAAGGGGGGGTGGAGGGGGTAAAAAGAGGGGGAAGGGGATGGGGAGGGAGGAAGAGAGGGATCAACACTTACGGTTGTAGTCTCTCTTCTTTTTTCTATCTTCTTTCATCTTTTCTTCTGTCTTCTTTTTTCTGTCTTCAGCACTACAAGGCCCAGCACAGGAGGAGAGATCTGTTGTATGACCGCTCTGCAGGAATCCTCAGCAAGTGTGAGGACCCCTGCAGAACGGTCACTCACAGGTCAGAGCCAGGTGAGACAGGTCACAGAGCGGTCAATTCGCTTCTGTGACCTGTGATTGGTGGGATCCATCATAACAAGATCCCACCAATCAGAGCTCTCCTGGTTACCCTAGCAACCTGCCCTGCAGGTCACAGCCAGGGCAGCAGCCAGGTCACCTGCAGGGCACAGCGCGGTCACACAGCGATCAGACCGCTGCTGTGCCCTGTGATTGGCGCGATCGACGATGTCATCGATCGTGCCAATCAGCTCCTGCAGGCCCTGATGGGCCTGTCCTGAGCCTCCACAGCAGGATCGGTGCTATTACAGCACCGATCCGGCAGGTCAGCAGCAAGGCACAGCGCTCCTGCGCCGCGGCTGTGCCTTGCGATTGGCTCGATCGACAATAACATCGATCGCGCCAATCAGCTCCTGCAGGCCCTGCTAGGCCTGTCCTACGTTCCGGCCTAGGATCGGTGCTTTTATAGCACCGATCCAGCAGGAACCGGCAGGGCACAGCGCGGTAATACCGCTTCTGTGCCCTGCGATTGGCGCGATCGATATGATCGGCGATCGCGCCAATCCGGG
Source organism: Oophaga sylvatica (assembly GCA_033576555.1). Taxonomy (NCBI): domain Eukaryota; kingdom Metazoa; phylum Chordata; class Amphibia; order Anura; family Dendrobatidae; genus Oophaga; species Oophaga sylvatica. Next base: position 485,706,270 of record JARQOD010000005.1, read on the forward strand.
GGGGTCTGCATAGTGCTAGACCCAGGCCTAGGATCGAGTACATCGGTACTCGATCCTAGCCTGGGATCTCACTGTTTCAGCCCATCTGATTGGCTGAAACAGTGAGAAAGGCTGCGATTGGCTGTTCAGTATTGAACAGCCAATCACAGCGATCGGGAGGCAGGAGAGGGGAGGACGCAGTCCGGGATGCCGACGTCATCTTCCTAGAGGTAAGATGGCGTCGGAATTTTAATGCGATCACCGCGACTTAAGTCGCGATGTCGCATTAAAGGGCATGACGTACTATTCCGTCCATGGGAATTAGGTCCAGGGTCACATGGACGGAATAGTACGTCTGATGGCAGAGAGGGGTTAAAATTTTTTCCTTCTTTACCTAATTCTTTTTATGGGACTTTCACTTTTCTTTACTTTGATTACAGATATAATACATTGCAATGCTCCTGTGAGCATGGTCTCAGAGGCTTTCCCTGGCTTGATGACACGGCGGTCATGATGACGACCCCGGGGCATCATTGCAGAGATCGGGCCAAGCGATGACGTCATGGGGATGCCAATCAGAAGGCAGAGGGAGCTCCCGTCCCTCTGATTCCCTCCTGAACGCTGCGATCACGCTCAATCGCAGCAATTAGGGGGTTAACAGCCAGGGGCGGCGTGGACGCCGCTCCTGGCTGCTAGTGCAGAAGCTTCGCCACCGGCAGCACTGAGCTCCTGCACTGACCGGGCAGGAAGTGCTGATATTTCAGCATCTCCTGCGCGATCATGCTGCCGTGCAGGAGGAATCTGTTGCCGTGCAGGAGATTTCTCCTGAATGGCAACAGATGTGCATCTGACCTGCCGGGTCCCTGACCCGCCGGCCCGGTAGCAGTGGCGACCGCTGCAACCGCGGTAGTTACGCCCCTTGCGATGGCATTTTTAAAACACTCTTATTTTTAAGGGCTCCTTGTCACGATGTGCTGCAAAAGACTGGAGAAGAGGGAGGTCTGCAGAGACCAGCTGTGGATGGAAAAAGTCATCATGTCATCTAGACAAGATCGAGATGAAAAGAAAGAGATGACTCTTGAAAAGATGTAATCTATAAGGCACCAGGATGAAAATGTTTATTTATGATACTAAATTTTCATCAGTACTGTGGTTCCTGTATGGTCCGCAGTCTGATGATGGCTATTAATAACAGCTCCCAGTATCTCCTTACCATTGTTAAGGAATACTGGGAGTTATAGGATTGTAGGTTCATGTGGTACAATTGTTTATGGGGCTTACTTGATCTTACAATTAACCGTTGTACTAAACTTGGTTCTTGTATTCAAGTACTCTTGTTTCTCATCATATATTCATGTACTTATGGTGGTTCTAGTAATGCATTCATGTACTAATGGTGGTTCTGGTGATGAATTCATCTACTGATAGTGGTTCTGGTGCTCTAATTATCTGCTGGTGATGATTTTGGCTTCATATTCATGTACCGATAATAGTTCTGGTAAGGAGCATGTCACCAGAATCATCATCACTACTTGAATAAAGCAGCAGAGCAACCATCACTATATGAATTTATCAACAGAACCAGAATACATTACCAGAACCACCATCAGTTTTGTGTAAGTTGTTTTTGTTGCATGATGGATGCAAAAGCCATCAGACATGTCCCTTTATTTATGATGGGGGTCTGTTTATTTTCCTATAGTATCTGCCAAATGCTGGACACCTAAAATGAAACCAAACGGCCCGGATTACTTTTCATAATTATCCTTGAGTTCTACATTTAAAATATTGTGCAAGTGGTCCTCAAAAAAAAATCATTGATTCTGTATCTAACCTTGAAATTGCACTCCCTATTAAGTCACATCCCTAATGTACACTAAGTTTTTTTTTACTTTTGATTACATTTTCTTTTGAAAAATGTAACAATTCTAGTAGAAGTGGACATCAGAGTTTACTACCTAACCCATCAGAGGGGAAGGGGAGATGCGTTAGGGTTCCTGTTACCTTAATCTCTGAGCAATTCCTTTGCTATGGAGTTGGGGGCGCCATTGACTTCATCTTCTTGGAGCAAAAAAATACTTTGCCCCGGCTCTGGTTCACTATCATCATTAAGAATGGCCAAGTGATGCAAATATGCCAGCTTTATAAAAACCTAGCCTCTTCTAACCTTGTGCCAAAAAATTGTAGTCATGATTCTTCAAGTAGCTGCCAAGCAATCTGAAAATGAAAATGGTGGATTCCCACAAAGCAGGAGAAGGCTATAAGAATAAAGCAACAAGTTTTCAAGTTGCTCTTTCCTCGGTTCAAAATGTAATTAAGAAATGGCAGTTAACAGGAACATTGGAGGTCAAGATCAGGTTTGGAAAACAAAGCATAATTTCAGTGAGAGATGCTCAAAGGATTGCTACAGAGCCAAATCAGAACTCCCAGCTTGCTTTGGGGATATGTTGCAGCTCAATGGCACTGGGAACATTTAATGGGACAAGGGAAGAATGGCTTTAATGAAATCAACACATTTTTGATGCAAACATAACATCATCAATAAAAAAAAACTGAAGTTGAAAACAGGATGGCTTCTTCAAATGGATAATGATCCTAAACACACATCAAAATCCACAATAAACTGCCTCAAAAGGTGAAAGCTAAGGGTTTTACAATGGCCCTCACAGTCCCCTGGTTTGAACATCATTGAAAATCTGTAGCTAGATCTCAAAATAGCAGTGAATGCAAGACGATGCAGGAATCTCCCCGAACTGGAAGAATTTTTAAAGAAGAAGGTATGAAAATCCCTCAAAGAAGAATTGAAAGAATCTTGACTGACTATAAAAAGCATTTAGAAGCTGTGATACTTTCAAAAGTGGGTGCTATTAGGTAAGAGTCATGCTGGGTGTTAAGGTTGGCGGAACGCACCAAATAAAAAATAATAATAAGGTGCGTTCGCAACCCGGGGTCCACCGTGCAGAGATGTTAAACTGCAGCTACTGTGAACAATGGCGGAGCAAGGCAGCGAGCCAAATCTATAAACACTCTGAGTTGAACGTCACTCAGTGTGAACAGAAAATAAGTATAAAGCTCTGTTACTTCACAGAGCGGCAATATAGCAGGGCTCTAGAAGCAATACCCTGTTTGACATCACAGGCGTACAACAAGCGAGACGCTAGTGGGGTCCCTATCACTTAACCCCCCTGGAAGTCTAGGCTGGTGTTTGTTCTCGTTCTGTGACTCTGCTGTGCTAACCGTGCACAGGACGGGAAACAGATACCGAGCCAAGCGGGAGTTCCCATCTTACACTGCCTGACAAGAAACTAAGTCACACACGTGCACACAGAATAGCAGTGTATCCACTCACACTCAAACACAAATGATACTAGCGCACAGATGTGCGCTCCAGATGATCTTAAATACATACAGCTCAAGTCCAGACAGACAGGATCTTGGCTGTGGACTAATCTGAAGCTGCCACATAACCAGAGCATGTGATGTCTGAGCACCAATGGAAGGCACTAAATCCCGGACATGCTTAGTAGGATGAAATCTGGACTTAGGCTCCAGAGTACAACGCTGCATGTGTAAACCAGTAGTTACCATAGGCTTAGCTGGAGAGCCAGCAGCAGCTATTGATACAGCAGAAGCCTGGGAAAGGCGCAGGGGCTGGAGTCTTTGCTGAGCTGTTATCCCAGCGGCTGAGCCTGAATGGGAGACCACAGCGCCAGGCAGGGCTTGGGATCCATCCCAAACAGCAGAAAAATCCTGGCGCCTAACACTGGGTGCCGAAACCTTTGCAACTGCCCATTTTTCTTTTGCAATTTTTAAAATGTAAAACATTATTTTTTTTTGTCTGAAATACAAAGGAAATGTGGAAATGTGTCATCTTTAACTTTAGGCCTTTTTTAGATCATTTCATCTTCAACTTGTTTAACTGTTCACAATAAAATTAATTGCGACCATGAGTGGCAAAACGTTTACATGCTACTGTACAGGAATGGGAAATATATCGACCAGAATGGGGCCTGGGATAAGGGACATACTGTATATTACTTTATGGGGTCCAGGATAAGGGACATACAGTGATGAGAAAAAGGGTAACGTTTTAAACTTTTCAATTTCCGGCTGTATATCTCACCATCCACTATTGCTTCAAATGTGAGACTACCTTCATTTTATAGACAATCATCTTGGCTATCTCATACATAAATTTGACTTGTAACTACTTAGCATATGATTAGTTATGCAGATTCTTGTCATGTCACTGCACTGTTACTGTTTTGTTCCTAAAAAAATAAATTTAAATTGTGATTATTTTGTGATTTTTTATAAATCCACCTTTGGCTTTCAACTCTGCTTAATGCTTCTGGACATGTTCTCTATCGGAATCAAATATGTCTGGACTAAAATCTGATCCCAGGTCTCTTCTACACGTTCCCAAAGTTGGTGCATACTCATCGAGTCACTTGGGTATGTATACCGATTTTTCTTCATCTCTACCCACAACTATTCGATTGGGTTGAGGTCTGGTGTGTTGTGGTGTCCAATCCAGCAACTCTACTTCATTGCCATTGAACCATTTCTTTGCAAATATCACTGTGTATGCTTTGGGTCATTGTCCTGCTGGAAAATGATGTCGTCCATTTCATACCCATAGTACTCTAGTCTATGAAGTAACTCGCCTTGAAGGATACTCACGTATAGCTCAGCAATGAGCCCACCATCAATACAGGTCAAGTATCCAATTCCTTTGGCTGGAACAATTGTTTTTTGTTTTTTTTCTTCAGTCCAGTTCTTTGCTGCCTTTTTTAAAATGAGGTGCCCAGAACTGGACACAGTAATCCAAATGAGGTCTGAACAAGGAGAAGTAGAGGGGCATAATTACTTCACATGAGCTAAACTTTATGCTTCTCTTAATACATCCCATAACTGTGTTTGCCTTTTTTGCTGCTGCATCACACTGTTGACTCATGTGCAGTCTTTGATCTGTTAGTATACCCAAGTCTTTTTACACACTTCCTCTTACTTAGTTCTATTCCTCCCATTTTATAGATGTCATTTTCACCATTTTCATTTTCACTCAAGAAATAAACATGTCGCGCATTCCTTGGGTGATTGTCAACATGTTTACATGGCCCGATAATCATGAATGAGCTTTTGCAGTGAAGAACAGGTATATTAGGTATATTTTGGCATCTAGCTACTGAATTGAAATAGTGAATTGTAATATCAACCAAAGAGAACTGAACAACATTTTAATCAACAGAATGTTGATGCATCTGAGTTGATGGATGTTGATGCATCTGAGTTGTTTAAATTAAAAACCTTTACTCTTATAATTGAACCTTACTGTGCTACATAGACTCTGAAAGATCTGTTGTCTGATCCTCAACATGTGGAAAACACCACAACAGAGCGAAGTAAGGAGAAGGAAGAACCAGTAAGGAATGCAGATAGCAGGCAGAGAAGAAGACAAAATGTGTACCTTATAAAAGGGGGATAGATCGGATACCCACTTGTTCAGAGAAGAGGAGCAGGGATAAATACTAGGAGCATGCTCATGTAACACTAGTACTAGGTTTTCATTAGAGATAAGCGGATAATTCAAAATTCAAATTTGCCTGTTCACATGGATTTTCACTGAAAATTCAATTCACAGAAAAATTATTCTCCATTAATTTTATGTCCTTTATTATTCTCTGGGGTCTCTGTAGACCCCAGAGCACAATAAAGTATGATGTACAAAAATAAAAAAAATCCTTATACTCACTGTTCACTAGACATGAGCGAAGTTGTTCAGAAAACATACGCCAATCTGAAATTTTGACATGATCATTCGTATTTGGATTCCCAAGCTTTTTTCCTGAGAATCAGCAAAAGTCAGCCAAAATTTGGTAAATGACCAAGTTCACAAAGGGCTATTTCAGATGTCAATGTTTCTGGTAGCAACATGGGCCCCAAAACATCCCGCACATGTGCACACTGATGACACATGCATGACATCACTGTGTCATCAGTGTGACACATACCGGCGCATGGGAATCAGCAGTACTGTTCTCAATGTTCCCCGGAACTAGGTGCTGAAGAAGACAGGTCACATCACGGTCCCCTGCTCATGCTTGTTCTATCAGCCAGAGCAAGGGTACAATGCTGAGAGAAGTACTCTCATCAAGTGATGAGTGTGACCTGCGATAACGAACTTACCACAGATCGAAGGCGGTGTTTCTCGCACTACCACACAGATTACAGCATGGGAAACACCCAATGTTCGGGCTGCCAAACCCATACAATAGCATGGACTTCCTGCAGAAATCTGTGTTCGTGGTCCACGCGTGGACACTAGGTGTTAGGTATGGACCCCAAACTTTACCATTTGGGTTTGCCCATCACTACTAACAATGATAGTGAACAAAGCTATAAACCTAACAGGCTAATTAAGGTCTGAAACCATGGTCAAAGTTATCCAAGCACACAAATCCCCAAGGGTGCCCAAACTTTTCAATTGGACCATTTTCTTTTTTTTAATTTTTAAAATAAAAAAAAATGACAATAGGGTATTTTTTTTCTTACAATATAGAGGAAATGCATCATCTTTCACTTCAGGCCATTTAGAAATCATTTCATCTTCAACTTGCTTAACTGTTCACAATAACAATAATTTTGACTAGGGGTGCCCAAACTTTTACATGCCACTGTAGGTGATAAGGAGGGGCCCAAGAAGTAAGCAGTAAGGTGAGTATTACGATTTTTTACTTTTTAACATTAGGATGGTCTTTTATAGCTCAGAAAATAGACTGCTGCTTGATACCTGGCAGCTGCTTAGTACCTGTGAGAACAAACGATCAAACATATTGTAATCCAGCATGCCTTATCCTTATAAAGTTTGTATTTTTGCACTTTATTTTGGGTACCACTTTATGCTTCTTCTGGCACCGTAATAATACAGCATTTATCTTAGAAACAACTTTTGAACACAAAATACCACTAAAATAATATGGAAATACCAATCTGTAAAAAAAACTCTGTCTTTTTATAAAATAAGAGAAACCAATGGAAACCAATACTATCTGATGGCAAACCGCAATAATGGATTGCCTCCAACTGGGAGCCATCTAGTCAGGACTAATATTATAAACCCATCATCAAAGAGAAATATATGCTAGAGAGGTGATGAACGAAGGATTTCAATCCGAAACGCGCGTCGGGGCAGACGCGCTGATCCCGGCTCCTAGCCCTACATCTGAGAGAGAGGTAATTATTAGGCACTTGCCACCACCGGTAGCACTCATTGTGGAGCCTCTCCAGTAGTTGTCCTTATACATATTGTGTATATTTGTAGGTTTAGTAGCACAACCTTCTAAAGGGCTCCTTGGCTAATGGTCATAGACCTGGTAGTGGACACTGGTCCAAATCTGTCATAGGGAGCTTGCTTTCTCTATATCTAATTACTACCTCTCTTACCTTGTTATAAGGCAAGCAGTTACATTCCAGGGTGCTGGGATCAGTCTGTCTTCCTACAATCTAGGCTGTGTAATTGTCTTTGCCATCTATTTTGCTGTGCTTTGTCCTTGTCTTTTTAACTCTTGCACTGACTCTTGTGAATATCATAATAAAGATTTGTATTTTCATTATACCCTCTTTTCGTCTTTTCTGTGATTGCAACATCACCTCTCTAGCTTTTTATAAAATACAAGACCTAAGGAGGTTCAATATGGAAACCACAGATGTATGGACCCCTAACTTTTAATTAGAAAAAGTGCTGCACTTTATGTTAGGGGTGCATTAGGGTCTTAAGGGAAAGCCGTCAACGAGTGTAGGCGCCATACCATAGAAACTTAGGGTGCTAACCTCCGCCGGCAGGCAGTGAATCCTTTAGGGAATTCTAGGGCTTATTAGTCTACACACATTGTGATCTATTATCCCCTTTTAAAAACCCTTATTTTTTCATTTTCTTTCCTTTTTATGTATTGTATTTATGTCAGACTAACATAGACTTGCGAGTTCTTTTTTAAATTTCTAATTAAAAGTTATATTTTAGGGGTCCATACGTCTGTGGTTTTTCATTCTTGATTGGGACCTCAAGTTTTTAAATTTTTGGTTTACGTCGAGGTACAATATGAACCTGTAGCTTTCTATGGGTGATATATTATAGCTTCTTCCAATTTTCCCATTAGTGCATTCTATTATTAAAGAGAACTGAATTCCAGTTTAATGTACAAAACTTTGGCGCATTTGAATTGATCAGCGTGCTACCATCATTCACTTACGGTAAACTGGACAAGCCTTTGTAGCTGTAAAGTTATGACCGTGTATCTTTAGTAAATTTTATTGAGATCTTTTTTTAATGAGCGCATAGAAATCGCTTGTCACACCTGCATAGGAGATATTCCAAGCAGCGGACTGTTTTAGTTTAGCGGCTAATGTACTTTGCCAGCAGTTATTAGTATAAGAGAGTGCTGCATGTCACTAAAGCTGTAATGAAACAATGTAATTTCATCTTGTGTGTAGCCCGAAATAAATTTACTGATCACTGATGCAATGAATGTTAGGAAGAACCCAATCAGCAGGTGCTTTCAGCAACATTATCCTATTAAAGTGGGACAACTTCATATGGGGGTTTAAGAAATAGGCAGGAGCAAGTGATGGAGGGAAGGGATTGATAGAGAGACATGGTACACGTTAAACTAGGTTTTTTTTTGCTAAACTAAGCAGCAGAGAATTGATATGTTAGCAATGAAGTGCAATGACAATTAAATTGTAACTGACCTACATGTTACCATCATTATGCTTTCTCTTTTTACTGCTTTCCCTCTTATTTAATCACACAGTATGGGGTTTTTATTAGGCAGTAATGTTAAAATCTTCATCCATTTAGCCATAAATGTTTGACTGGTGATCTATCAGCGTTTCTTGTACTATACAAACAAAACCATTTTGCTGAATCATTGTTGACTTGTTTGTGGTCTAATTTAATGAGAGTAATAACTTACACTACTGCTGGTAGAGAAAACAGAAATCCTGCTAGCATGAGTAAGCTATATAATTTCTATTCATACCACTTCTATATTCATTGGTTGTACTGTGACAATATGCATATGCACGATTTTTTTTCTAACATTCTAGAGTTCAAGCTAAGTTCTGCTCCATTATAACAAAGCAGCCGATATAAATAACTCAATGATACAATTTCTACAGGCTTATTAATATAGTGAATGTAGAATGTGGCGGCCAGTGCAAATATGGACACTTTAAGGAATCACATTCTGTAATGTTTTGCTGTTTTGAAGAAATTGAGAGATTTAAAATATATATATATATATATATATATATTTTTATATGTGATTTTACAATACTTCAGTATTTCGTGCTTTATTTATTTTTAATTAATATTATGATTTTAATATATATTTTTTAATTTGCTTAAACCTACTTTTTCTAGTTTTTTAGACTGGAGAATGTATCTTTTGTTAGCAAATGTAAGATTAAATACAACTCAAATGTGAAATACAAAAGTTTCAAAAATATGACCGAAATAGGATTTCACAGTTAAATGATCAGTAAAAAGTGCTGTTTGTTTTGTGCAACCCGTTTAAAGTTCTCTTATTACATAAACTGCGCAACAGAACATTTCAGAGCCTTGGTCAGGATGGCCAAAACGAGGAGAAACAGCCTTAAATGGAATTGTATATGAGGCTTGTTCTTGTAAATTCACCTGTGTGTGGCGATTGCGTATGCAACAGAGCAGTCGGGGGAAAAAAAACTAAAGACATGAGAAAAGGAGTTAAAGCTTTAGGCTGGCGTCACACTAGCGAGTTTGATGCGAGTTAGTCGCATGACTTACTCGCATCAACACTCGGCACGGCCGCCCGCTCTCGGACCAGAGTGCGTGGCTGCATGTATTTCTATGCCGCCGCGCACTCTGGTCCGAGAGCGGGCGGCCATGCCGGGTGTTGATGCGAGTAAGTCGTGCGACTAACTTGCATCAAACTCGCTAGTGTGACGCCGGCCTTATTGTCATGGTGAAGAGAAGAGATGAGCGAATGTAATTCTGCTAAAATTTTACAAAAAGCTGCATTCATCAAAATGCAGATTTGCTTCCACGTGGATTATGATAATTGGCAGCCAGATGATCACCATTTTGCTGACCTGTAATGGGCCATTAAAAGGTTAGAAATAAAAAAAAGTATATTCATCTTACTGCTCACATCTTTGATCAAGTTGCTCCTCAGCAGTAGAGATGAGTGAACTTGACCGGAAAATGTTCGCCAATCTAAAATTCAACATGAACATTCGGATTCATGTACAGATTCTCAAGCTTTTTTCCTTAAAATCGGCAAAAGTTGGCCAAAGTTCAGTAAATGACTGAATTCACTAAGGGCTCTTTCATACGTCAGTGTTTCCAGTAGCAACACGGGCTGCAAAATGTCCCCACCGTGCACTACGATGACACACAGATGACATCCCTGTGTCATCAGTGTAACACGTACCAGGGCCTGGAAATCAGTGATACATTCGCGCTGTTCCCCGGCGCTAAAGAAAACAGCTCACATCACTGTCCCCTGCATGTGCTGTGACCAGCACTAGGAAGGGACAATTTTGAGAATTGTATTCAACTGTTAACAGTGAGAGCAGGCGGCAGCTGTTGGAAGTATTCATCTGCTGCCGCCTGCGCTGTAAATAAACAAATATTTTTAAAAAATTACGTGGGCTTTCCTTGTATTTTTGATGATCAGCCAGGCAAAATTGACAGCTTTGGGCTGCAACCCTCAGCTGTCAGCATTAGCAAGGCAGGTGATCAAGAATAGAGGGGTCCCCAAGCAGTATTTTTTTAATTATTTAAATAAATAATTTAAAAAAACAGCATGGGATCCTCTCCATTTTTGACAAGTCAAGCTAGACGAGACAGCTGGGGGCTAGTATTCTCAAGGTTTTAACCCCTTTACCCCCAAGGGTGGTTTGCAAGTTAATGACCGGAACAAGTTTTACAATTCTGACCATTGTCCCTTTATGAGGTAATAACCCTGGAATGCTTCCATGGATCCTGGTGATTCTGATTTGCTTTCTCGTGATATATTGTACTTAGTGTTGAGCGATACTGCTCGATATCTAAAAATATCGGATCGGAATGGTATCGCCGATATCACAAAATATCGGCGATATCCGATTCCGATACCGGAAGTCCCATGTAAGTCTATGGGAACAAAATATCGCAACTAAAAAAAACCTTTATTTCCTTGTAAACACTAAATATACACACATAGAATACATATATATATATATATACATGTCATTGTGACATATATATATACATATATGTATAGTTTATACACTTCTACATAGTAAAATATCCTCTGATTCAATTGCCGGGTAAAGCCGGCTTCTGTGAAAAGACAGAAGCACCCGACATGAAATGACACTTGGTGTACATAGGGTTAACCATGTCTTTTCATGTCGTTTGCAATCTGATTTGCACAAACAATTACATCAGTCTATGTGTGCAAAATTTCACACCTGTAGGGGTTAATTAAAGGTGTAAATTCGTTGTAAAAAAAACGGACTTTTTTGCTACGAATTTACACCTTTAATTAACCCCTACAGGTGTGAAATTTTGCACACATAGACTGATGTAATTGTTTGTGCAAATCAGATAGCAAAGGACATGAAAAGACATGGTTAACCCTATGTACACCAAGTGTCATTTCATGTCGGGTTCTGCATTTTCACAAAAGCCGTCAATTGAATTAGCGGCTATTATACTATGTAGAAGTGTATGAACTATAAATATAAATATATATATATATATGTGTCACAAATTCAATGACATGTATATATATATATATGAGAGGTGTAAAATTGTTTAAAAAAAATGCGTGGGCTCCCGCCCTATTTTCGCAACCAGACAGACAAAGCCAGCGAATGGGGGCAGATAATAATAGCCCAGAGAGGGACCATTATTTTTGGCCCCCCCTGGCTACTAACATCTGCCCCCAGACACCCCAGAAAAGACAAATCTATAATTAGATTCGCCCTTTCTGGCACTTTGCCCGTCTATTCCCATTGCCCTGTAGCGGTGGCGAATGGGTTAATATGGGGTTAAAGCCACATTGCAATTGAAAGGTGACCTTAAGCCAGGTTAATAATTGAGAGCTGTCAATTAGACAACTATCAATTATTAATCCTATTGCATGAAATAAAAATAAAAACACACACACTTTAATTAAAAATCATTTTAATGAAATAAAGACACATGTTTTTGACCATCTTTTATTTGACTGCAAAAACCATTTCCTGTAATAAAAATAAAATAAAAAAGCAAAATTATTCTTACCTATCCCATGCACAGTCAGGTCCCACGGTGTTATCCTTCAGAAAGGGTTAATGTTTACTGCAGGGACCGCAGCTAATGCTGCAGCCTCACAGTAAACCCCCAAATGAATGAGTTCCTCTCCTGGCTGACAGGAGAGGAAGTGGAAAGCTTAATTGATTGCTTTCCACTTTCACTTCAGGTCAGCCAGGGACACAATCAGTGACGTCAGAGGGAACTGATTAACAAAAATAGGGGTTCCCTTCGAATAAAAATTGGCGTGGGGTCCCCCCTATTTTTGTTAACCAGCCTGATGAAGCAGACCGCTGAGGCCTGGATTTTCAGGCTGTTAAGGAGCCAAGATCCATGGACCTTGCCAGCCTGATAATACCAGGCCACAGCAGTCTGCATATCTTGGCTGATTAACAAAAATAGGGGATCCCCTCGAAAAAAATTGGCGTGGGGTCCCCCCTATTTTTGTTAACCAGCCAGATGAAGCAGACCGCTGAGGCCTGGTTTTTCAGGCTGGTAAGGATCCAATATCCATGGACCTTGCAAGCCTGATAATACCAGGCCACAGCAGTCTGCTTAGCTTGGCTGATTAACAAAAATAGGGGATCCCCTCGAAAAAAAAACGGCGTAGGGGTCCCCCTATTTTTGTTAACCAGCCAAGTAAAATGCAGACTGCTGCGGCCTGGTATTAAAAGACTGTCAAGGCCCATGGATTTTGGCCCTCAACAGCCTGATAATACCAGGCTACAGCAGCCCCACATTTGGCGCATCAAAAGATGTGCCAATTGTGGCACTTTACCCGGCTCTTCCCACTGCCCTGTAGCGGTGGCAAGTGGGGTAATAAGGGGTTAATGTCACCGTTGATTGCACGGTGACAATAAGCCCGGTTAATAATGGAGAGGTGTCAATAAGACACCGATCCATTATTAATCCCAAAGTTATTAAATGTATAAAAAAAAGACAAAGCAAGAAAAAAGTCTTTTAATGAAATAAAAGAGACAACACAGTTTTCATTAATTTTATTATACCCTCATTCCTGCGATGCCATCGATCTCCTGTAAAAAAAGAAAAAAAACAAACCAACAGTATACCACCTGTCCGACGCAGTCCATAGTAACGACAGTCCCACGACGATCCAGCTCTGCTACATCGCAATGACAGGCAGAGCCTGTCATCGCAACGCAGCACAGCTGATTACCTGCTTCCCCGGCGGTGACGTCATCGGACTGACTGCTTTAAGGCCGGGATTACCCAGCAGTCACTGCAGTTATCACGAGAAACTGCATGTGACCGCCGGGGAAAGATGATGGCGGCCATGAAGCAGTCCAGCCCATGACCGCCGGAGATCTTCTGCCAGGTAAGTGCCGCTGACTCCTGACAGACCCGACCGACGGACACTGACAGTGACAATCCCGATTCCGGTATCCGATAAGACGAAAATATCGGAACTAAGTATCGAAAGGCCGATAGAGCTAATATCGGCCGATACCCGATACTTGCGGTATCGTATCGCTCAACACTAATTGTACTTCATGATAGTGGTAAAAATTTTTTTATATGACTTGCGTTTATTTCTGAAAAAATACTGTCTCCTGCCTCACAATCCTGTAGAATGTAAGCCCGAAAGGGTAGGGTCCTCTCCCCTCTGTATCAGTCTGTCATTGTTAGTTTGTTTACTGTAAGTGATACCTGTAATTTGTATGTAACCCCTTCTCATGTACAGCACCATGGAATCAATGGTGCTATAGAAATAAATATTAATAATAATAATAATAATAAATTGGGCAAAAATGTTGAAAATTTTGCAATTTTCAAAATTTTAATTTTGATGCCCTTAAATCACACAGATATGTCACACAAAATACATTTCCCACATGTTTACTTTACATCAGCACAATTTTGGAACCAACATTTTCTTTTGCTGGGAAGTTATGTGTAGGTTTCCACGTACCGTAATGTGTATGCTTTGGACGGAGCAGAAACCCTGCCCAGCCCAAAGCCCTGCCCCCTTCTGTACCCACTGTGATTCCGGATGTACTCATTGAACACATCCGGAATAACCGCAGCGTATCCATAGAGTAGGCTGCTTACCTTGCGGAGAATGAGCATCTCTGCAAGGTAAACAGACATGCTGCGGTCTAAAATGACACGCCGCATGTCCGGTTTAGCGGGTGTGTCACCCGCGTATTCAGATGCATAGTGGAGACGGGATTTCATAAAATCCCCTCCACTATGCTAGAACATCTGGCCGCAGCAAATACTGAATGTTTCCGCTATGTGGAAACATGCCCCAAGGTTAAAAGCTGACCAGTGATTTCTCATTTTTACAACACAATTTTTTTAAGACACCACATCACATTTGAAGTCACTTTGAGGGGTCTGTATGATAGAAAATACCCAAAAGTGACACTATTCTAAAAACTGCACCCCTCAAGGTGCTCAAAACCACATTTATGAAGTTTATTAACCCTTCAGATGCGTCACAGGAATTTTTTTAATGTTTAAAAAAAATTGAACATTTAACTTTTTTTCACAAAAAAATTACTTCAGGTCAAATTTTTTTATTTTCCGAAGGGTATCCGGAGAAATTGGACAGCAAAAGTTATTGTGCAATTTGTCCTGAATACGCTGATACCCCATATATGGGGGTAAACCACTGTTTGGGTTCATGGCAGAGCTCGGAAGGAAAGGAGCGCCGTTTGACTTTTTCACCGCAGAATTGGCTGGAAGCCATGTCCCGTTTGGAGAGCCTCTGATGTGCCTGAACAGTGGAAAGCCCCACAAATGACCCCATTTTGGAATCTAGACCCCCAAGGAACTTATCTAGATGTGTGGGGAGAACTTTGAACCCCCAAGTGCTTCACAGAAGTTTATAAGATAGAGCCATAAAAATAAAAAATATTTTTCAGCAAAAATGATATTTTCACCCCCAATTTTTTATTTGCCCATGAGTAATGGAAGAAATTGGACCCCAAGAGTTATTGTGCAATTTGTCCTGAGTACGCTGTTACCACATATGTGTTTGGGCGCATGGCATAGCTTGGAAGGGAAGGAGCACCGTTTGATTTTTTCAACGCAGAATTGGCTGGAATTGAGATCAGATGTTTGGAGAGCCCCTGATGTGCCTAAACAGTGGAAACCCTCCAATTCTAACTCCAACTCTAACCCTAACACATCCATAACCCTAATCCCAACCCTAACCATAACCCTTACCACAAACCTAACCCTAACACCAACACACCCTTAACCCTAATCCCTACCCTAACCGTAATCCAAACCCTAACCCCAACTCTAGCCCCAACTCTAACCTTAACTTTAGCACCAACCCTAACCCTAACTTTAGCCTCAACCCTTACCCTATCCCTAATGGGAAAATGGAAATAAATACATTTTTTAAATTTTATTATTTTTCACTAACTAAGGGGGTGATAAAGTGGGGTTTGCTTTACTATTAATAGCCGTTTTTTATGTTTGGCAGCTGTCACATGCTAAAAGATGCTTTTTATTGCAAAAAATAGTTTTTGCATCACCACATTTTGAGAGCTATAATTTTTCCATATTTTGACCCACAGAGTCATGTGAGGTCTTATTTTTTGCGGGATGAGTTGACATTTTTATTGGTATCATTTTTAGGCACATGACATTTCTTGATAGCTTTTTATTATGATTTTTGGGAGGCAGAATGAACAAAAACCAGCAATTCATGAATTTCTTTTGGGGGTCGTTTATACCATTCCGCGTGTGGTAAAGCAGTTTTATTCTTCGAGTTAGTATGACTACAGCGATACCTCATTGATATCATTTTTTTATGTTTTGGCGCTTTTATACAATAAAAACAATTTTATATATAAAATAATTATGTTTGCATCGCTTTATTCTGCGACCTATAACTTTTTTATTTTTTCGCTGATGATGCTGTATCGTGGCTTGTTTTTTGCGGGACAAGATGACGTTTTCAGCGGTGCCATGTTTTATTTATATCCATCTTTTTTATTGCATGTTATTCCACTTTTTGTTCGGCGGTATGATGATAAAGCATTGTTTTTTTGCCTTGTTTGTTTTTTCAATGTGTTCACTAAAGGGGTTAACTAGTGGGACAGTTTTATAGGGCGGGTCATAACAGACACGGCGATACTAAATATGTGTACTTTTATTTACATAAAAATAATGAGTTTATTGGGGAAATTTTTTTTTTTTATTTAGGTATTTTTTTTAAATATTTTTACACAGTATAATTTTTTTTTTTTTACATTTTTACATTGTCCCAAGGTGGGACATTACAATATAATGTCAGATCGCTGATCTGACACTTTGCAGACCACTGTGTCAGATCAGCGATCTGACAGGCAGTGCAGGAGGCTTGCCGATGCCTGCTCTCAGCAGGCACCGACAAGCCACCTCTCTGCAGGACCCGGAAGGACCTCGCGGCCATCATGGATCTGGGGGCCTGCAGGGAGGAGGCCCTCGGAACAACGCGATCGCATCGCGTTGTTCTGAGGGTCTCAGGGAAGCACGCAGGGAGCCCCCTCTCTGCCCGATGATTCCCTATGCCACCTCAACGCTGCGATCATGTTTTATCATAGTGTGCCGAGTGCTAAAGTGCCGGAGGCTGTTCGTGACCGCTCCTGGCACTTAGCGCTGGGTGTCATCTGTGAGAATCAGCTGACCCCCAGCCGCGATCAGCCACGCTCCCCCCATGAGAGCGGCTGATTGCATTTGACGCACTATCCTGTCCATGGTCATACGGGCCCAGGTCACATGGATGGGATAGTACATCCTATGTCAGAAAGGGGTTAATGGGCCATGGATATTCCCACCCCAGCCTAATAATAGCTGCCTGTTGCTGCCCCAGATTATTTAAATAATTAAAAAAACAGCATGGGGACCCCTCTAGTCCTGATAAACAGCCTTGATAATGCTGAGAGCTGAAGGTTGCAGCCCCCAGCTGTTACTTTTGCCTTGCTGATTATCAAAAATACAGGGTAACCCATGTTAATGTATTTTATTTATTAGTTATTTATAGGGCAATTGATTGGTCAATTGATGCCACTTTTTCTGGTGTTTTCCCCTAATTTTAGCTGATCTGGCATCTGAAGTTGTTGTCTATGCGTTTGGTTTTGCCTTCCATTGAAATTAATGTGGTTCGGTTATGTTCGTTGAGCCTTTTGGCAAACATTAGTACGTTCGTCGATCCAAATCAAACCTTGAAATGTTTGCTCATTTCTACTCACTTCCTCCTTTCGGGTCCTCTTCTTATTGTAGATGTGAGCACTGAAATCTCAGGCCTTTCCTCCTAGGCCGAAACTTACGACTGTGATTAGCCTAAGGACAGTTTAGTACATGTGTGTGTACAACTTCAGGACATGCGCCATGACCTTAAATGTGCATGTGCAGACCTGTCCCAGGCTTCATCAGAGTCTATCGTGAAGAGACCCAGGATTTTAGTGTTAGTGGCCATGATGAGAAGATGTGACGAGGGGTGGAGGGGCGGGAGATGTGAGCGGAAAGGTGAGAATAAAGATTTTCTTTATTTTTTACATGTTACGTTTATTTATAAAAAGCAGCATATTAATGGACATTCAAATCAGAGTTCACAGAGAATAACTTCTTTGCAAATTTAATTTCCTGGGAATATCCATGAGATATGGCTAATTCTAAATTGGGCTAGATCCGCCTATGTAGTACTAAGGAAATCCTGTTTTGTTTTTTTCTATTTTTTTCACAATAAAAAGTGTGTGTGCAAGGTTGTTCCTAATGAATATTCAAGAGGAGATTATGGGTGCTACAAAAAAGTCAGGGTAAATGAATGGAGTCAAGAAAAGAGAAGTTACAAGCTTATAGTCACAGTGCAGAGTATCCACATCGGAATGCCAGATTTGGCAAGTTGGCAATTACCAGAAAACAATATATACTTTTTATTGCTATAATGTGAATTTCTATAATCCTTGTTTAATATAGTGACATGTGACTGTAAACAGAATTGCAATAACATTTTCTGATCATAATCGGCATTTTCATACTGCACTTGACAATTGTCTTAATTATTTCTAGCCAGCTAATGGAAATATAGGGAACCTACCCAAAAGTAATTATAGAATTATAATTATAATTATTATAGAAGGTTAATCATTCTACTAATGAGCTTTCTAGTTATAAAAGTTTTAGACACAGTTGTTAATGCAGCTCCTAGCTCCTATACATTATGTGATTCAGGACTTGTACAAGTAATTCCATAGATTTATGAACTTACATTGTGTATAGATTGTCTGCACATAACAGGGATTCTTAGATATTTAGATGTGTTTTGTTTTTTAGAATCAAACAAATACAAACTGTTGTCTAGAATTTAGACAGCTTGATATAGAAGGATGAGAATGTTGAAACGTTGAAAAGTTGATTTACCCAAGTAAGCTTTACCTGGGAACATCTGATGTTCCTTTCCTTCTAGTTTGAAAATATTTGAGAATTAGGCCAGACAGAAAAGTGGAAGGGGGCAATTGGGATCAAAATAGGACTAACAATAGAACGCTTTGAGATAAAAGGAAAAATATAAAAGAGAAATTAACCAATTGTGTGATTTTACACATTTTGAAAATGAGGGCAGAAAAGATTAAAAGGTGTAGCTGTACATATAGGTCTTCTTTTGAGAGGCAGATTCTTAGTCTGGGAAAATTTCACAGAGTGATAAAGAATCAAAATATGATAGGAGTTAAGATGATAGAAATACAGCAAAAAAGATGAGCGTAAGGAACAGTTTAAAAAGTACAAAATAGGTCCCTTTCTCCATGATTAACAAAGTTAGGGTATGTGCACACAACATCTTTTTGAGTCAGATTCCACATACTAGTTGCCTGACAAAGAGCTAAAAGAATGCCAAAAAGAATTAACATATGCACAGTAACATCAAAATGACTTACTGTACATATGCTCTTTGTTTTGTAACTTCTTTTAATTTGATCAAGCTTTGAAAACTGTGAAGGAACTAAAAGAAGTGACCAGTCCTTTCTTCTGGCAGCTCCTACTTTGAAGCCACCACTATGCTATATTTGAAATAAAAGAAAAAGTACTACTGGCAAAGGTACCGCATAAGATGTCCAAAAAGACATTATGAAAGACGCTTTTGACAAAACACTGCAAGTATTTTCCTGAAATATCTTCAGCTTTAAAAACGGTGCGTGGCGGGTATAGATGTCTAAAAGACGTCGTGAGTAAGAATATAATTCACCGCACACTAAAACCAAGTTGATGCAAATAAAGTGATATTTTATTATGGTTCTTCATGTAAGAAGAAAAAAGGAGAAAAAGTGCCACGTTTCTAAAACAAAGTACAAATACCATACATTAGGCTAATACCCGACGTTTCGATCCTACCCGGATCTTAGTCATGGGTAGCTGTAGAAAAACCAAAAAGAGCACAATCAGTGAAGCACTAAAATATATACAGAGATATACATATGTACAAAATAACATAACAGAAAGACATAATAATAGAATTCTAGATAATACATAGCAGGTAAATAGTATAAATAATATATTAGACATATGTAAGTAGCAACAATCATGAGGGATATGTCATATAGATAACATATTATGCGATTAATTTGTTTATAGTTCTATTTTAGAGAAAACTCCCATTGGAGAAAAGTAAAGGGGAAATGAAAGTGTACCTTAGAGGTAGGTATTTCAGTATTAAAGCACTTAAATGAGGGTAATTCATAGTGGCCCCTAAGCAAAAAGACCAGGTGCTGGAGTAAAAAAGACAATGCAGACGTTATTAACAGCATAGATCAAAACAGATATGAGTCAAGCTGAGGCGCTCATGTTACCTGTAAATATTGTAAGACAATGTGGTCTAGTGAAGTCAGAGGAGCCAGAAGACAATCTAGCTGGTGGGAATAGAAAGGGTGCTTATTAAGATCCCTAATGTGCTGCATAATGGTGAAAGCTTATGTCATGGAAGTTCCAATAAATACCTGTGTCTGGGGGCTTGGTAGGATGAGGCAGCGCTCCCGCGCTCTGCCTGTATTGCTGGATGAGGCTTATGTGTAGAAAACAGGGTCAGCCCTGTTTAAATAGCGGCGCTGTGTCACGCCGGCCCGGAAGTACGTCACCGGGACCGGATGTGACGTCGCGCTAACTCACAGAAGGTTGCGCATGCGCATTACCTGTCGGAATCGCCATATTGATAGATGGCAGACCATACTTGGGCGTTTATAACAGGGAGGAGCTGGATTTATGTGTTACAATAAGGGGAACAGAGTAATTGAATATAGGGTGTATATAATGTATTAACTGGCGAATAACTGGCAACTTATATGGGAATACAACGGTAAGAAACCAAAAGATATGAGGGAAATGTAATAAATGAAAAATTAACTAAAATGAAAAATTAGCGATAAAAAAAGGGAAAAATAAAAAGGAAAATAAAAAATAAAAAATAAAAATAAAAATAAAAAATAAAAATAAAACAGAAAAAAAAAAATAAATGGAAAAATGGAAAAATAATAATAATAATGTTAAAGAATGAAGGAAAAAGTTTTTTATAGCATAGAGATATAAGAAAAATTGAAAATTTGAAAAAATGAAAAAATGAAAAAAGGGGGAAAATAAAATAGAAGAAAAATGGAAATAAAAGTAAAGTTAAAATGGGGGCAGATGAAAATCAAAAATAAATATAAATAAAAATAAAAATAAAGAATATAAAAATTAAAAATAAAAATGAAAAATAAAAGATAAAAATTGGAGGAGACTTACCGGTTTAGAAAAGGTAATCAACGAGTCTGGAAATTAAATAAAAAAAGATGATTAGAGAAGCCAATTAATCTCCCTGTTAAGACCCCTAGGAGACAGCGTGTCCAGTTTGTGTATCCAATATGTCTCCCTGAGTTTCAAACGTTTAATGCGGTCTCCACCTCTCTGTGATTTAGGTACCTGTTCAATTATTTGAAATTTTAACTGAGCCACTGAATGATTGTGTTCAATGAAGTGATTCGGAAGAGGCAGCCAGGTTTTTTTGGTGCGTATTGTAGATTTATGGCTTGCCATCCTTTCTCTAGCATGTTGTGTGGTCTCACCCACGTATATGAGTCCACAAGGGCATTTTATAACATAAACAATAAAGTTGGAATCACATGTGTAAAAATTTTTTATAGGAAAAGATTTTCCTGTGCGTGGGTGAGTTACCGAATCACCTTTAATGACAGTGCCTTAATACTGAAATACCTACCTCTAAGGTACACTTTCATTTCCCCTTTACTTTTCTCCAATGGGAGTTTTCTCTAAAATAGAACTATAAACAAATTAATCGCATAATATATTATCTATATGACATATCCCTCATGATTGTTGCTACTTACATATGTCTAATATATTATTTATACTATTTACCTGCTATGTATTATCTAGAATTCTATTATTATGTCTTTCTGTTATGTTATTTTGTACATATGTATATCTCTGTATATATTTTA
Organism: Oophaga sylvatica; assembly: GCA_033576555.1. Lineage (NCBI taxonomy): Eukaryota > Metazoa > Chordata > Amphibia > Anura > Dendrobatidae > Oophaga > Oophaga sylvatica. The sequence continues at coordinate 485,728,020 of JARQOD010000005.1, forward strand.
GTGCTTCACTGATTGTGCTCTTTTTGGTTTTTCTACAGCTACCCATGACTAAGATCCGGGTAGGATCGAAACGTCGGGTATTAGCCTAATGTATGGTATTTGTACTTTGTTTTAGAAACGTGGCACTTTTTCTCCTTTTTTCTTCTTACATGAAGAACCATAATAAAATATCACTTTATTTGCATCAACTTGGTTTTAGTGTGCGGTGAATTATATTCTTACTTGTAGTCTTGGTACCTATATTGGTCCATTTTCACCAGCACCGCTCCAATTGACCCGTGTGCACACCCTTATCTAAATATTACTCCATTTTTTTGTGGTGTTTGCACCAGGTCCTCAGATGTCCAATTTAGAAACATTTGCATATGATGCAGCAACTTGCTCTAGTATCTTATCCCAAGTTTCGAATGCTAATGATTTCCTTACAACTCCCACACAGGAGTTAAGGACAAGGGATTATGAAAAAGAAAAACGGCAACTACTGTCATATGATTTACATGGAATAACTTTGGCAGAGTACCATAGACAGGGGAGGATCCCTAGGGGCCTTCGTTGTAACCTACGCCGGACTCTCTTTAAGGATAACGAGGAATTTTGCAATAAATTCAAACAAATTCTTAATAAATGCTCTCTTGACATAATTATTCTAACTATTGAATATCTACAGAAGGGTATCTCCGAGACTAAGGAGAACATCAGAGCAATGAAACTCAGCTCTCCTCTACGTTACCGTCTTCTGACTGGTCTAGTCTGAAAGAAAAAACTGAGAAAATTCTATCTGACCAACGGAAATTCCTGGAGGAGAGAAAACGTCAGAAATTCCAAAGGGATACGGACGACTACACCAATAATCGTGTATATAGATGGAACGAATCTTTTGGAACGAATACATGGCGACGCCAACCAAATCGCAGGTTTGGCTCATCCACAGAGAGCGACTCTTCAACAGGATCTACAAGAGTACATTTTTTAGGGAAAAACAGCAGGGGAGGATTACAACGAAACGAAAGATACGACAATCGAGGAGGAGAAAAAATGACTACGAGGTCTCAGGTAAGGCCATACCTAACTCGGTGATCAACATTTCCAGTCATACACTCTCCCATGCGGAACTAACTGTTTTACAGAAAGGTTTATCTTTCTGCCCGACCCCCAACTGGGACGCATTCCAGCTGGAGAAGGATCTTCAGCGGTTTTACCGCTCCATCAGACTAAAAACTCATTTCGGGACTATAGCAGATATCCCTGATATCAGAGTGTCTCCAGCTGGAGACGTCTCTGTTGCAGAGATCTCTATCGAGAAACTTGACCTACGTATTCCAAGCTCCTACAATCCACCACAGACGTTCCATGCAACTGAAACGTATATTTCATTTGTAGATCGTGAAGTCAAGGCCTTGGTCCACGAACAACGCCTTGGCTTCTACCCTGTTTGTAGAAATTTGACATCAACAGAGAATCAAGCACTTACATCATTACAGAACAACAAATCAATCGTCATTAAACCGGCTGATAAAGGGGGTGCCACTGTCATTATGGATCACTCCCTTTACACCGGTGAAATTAAGCGACAACTCTCAGATACAGAGACTTATAGAGCCATTTCTAGAGATCCCACATCAGATATAAATTCAAAAATACAGTCTCTCCTCCGAACTTCATTGGATAATCACATAATTGATAAAAAAACGGCTTCATTCCTCACCAATCCTCACCCCATTATCCCAGTTTTTTATATCCTTCCCAAAATCCACAAATCACTTAATAATCCCCCAGGCAGACCCATCGTTGCATCCACCGACTCCATTCTTTCACCACTCTCAGTTTATCTAGAGAAGATTTTGACACCACTAGTCAAAACCACCAATTCTTTTCTCCTAGATACTGGCCATTTTCTTAGAATAATTAATGAATTCCATACTGCACCACCTGACAGCCTACTGGTCACTATGGATGTCAACAGTCTCTACACCTCCATCTCACATACCAAAGGCATATCAGCAGCAAAAAGACTGCTCCAAACATCCAATCTTTCTAACAAATCGATAGAATTTTGTGTGAACCTTCTTCAATTAATTCTATATGAAAATTATTTTCTATTCGAAGATACGTTCTATGTCCAGTCACGAGGGACCGCGATGGGTAGTAATGTGGCGCCGGCTTACGCCAATGCTTATATGCATTTCTTTGAAGTCGATCATATCTACTCCACTCAGATCTATCAAAATCATATCAGATGCTACCATCGCTATATCGATGATGTATTTTTTGTTTGGACAGGCTCTCATGAATTATTGACATCATTCCACACCTACCTCAATTCAATCGATCCAGACCTACAATTTACAATACATTATGATATTGACAAAATTCCATTTCTGGACACTACGATCATTAAAGATCTTCAAGGAAATCTGACGACAGATTTATACGTGAAACCCACTGACTGTAATAGTCTACTACACTATTCCAGCAGTCATCCAAAATCAACAAGAAACAGCCTACCAAGGTCACAATTGTCTCGCATTGCAAGGATAGTGACAGATCCTGATTTGCTTAACACACGCCTTGATCAAATGTCTGCCAAATTCAGAGAACGGGATTACCCCAGTAGATTACTTATCACTGAGAGAGAACGCATTCACAACCCCCCGGACCCTCATCCACCGACTGTTAAACAAGAACGAGTGCCATTTGTCCACACACATCACCCGCTCATGTTCAAAATCCATTCTATTATCCGCAAACATTGGTCACTTCTAACAAAAGTCTACCCTACCATTCCTGCTTTCTCTAACCCTGCTCTAATGTGTAGCAGAAGAGCACCTAACGTTAAGGATAAACTAGTACGGGCGGACATTGGCAGCTCACAATCTAAACTAACACAGAGCTATCTCACCTCGCGTCGGTTTGGTACCTATCCGTGTCTAAATTGTGCTTCATGTTCCAATGTCATTAAAGGTGATTCGGTAACTCACCCACGCACAGGAAAATCTTTTCCTATAAAAAATGTTTACACATGTGATTCCAACTTTATTGTTTATGTTATAAAATGCCCTTGTGGACTCATGTACGTGGGTGAGACCACACAACATGCTAGAGAAAGGATGGCAAGCCATAAATCTACAATACGCACCAAAAAAACCTGGCTGCCTCTTCCGAATCACTTCATTGAACACAATCATTCAGTGGCTCAGTTAAAATTTCAAATAATTGAACAGGTACCTAAATCACGGAGAGGTGGAGACCGCATTAAACGTTTGAAACTCAGGGAAACATATTGGATACACAAACTGGACACGCTGTCTCCTAGGGGTCTTAACAGGGAGATTAATTGGCTTCTCTAATCATCTTTTTTCATTTAATTTCCAGACTCGTTGATTACCTTTTCTAAACCGGTAAGTCTCCTCCAATTTTTATCTTTTATTTTTATTTTTAATTTTTATATTCTTTATTTTTATTTTTATTTATATTTATTTTTATTTTTGACTTTCATCCGCCCCCATTTTAACTTTACTTTTATTTCCATTTTTCTTCTATTTTATTTTCCCCGTTTTTTCATTTTTTCATTTTTTCAAATTTTCAATTTTTCTTATATCTCTATGCTATAAAAAACTTTTTCCTTCTTTCTTTAACATTATTATTATTATTATTTTTCCATTTTTCCATTTATTTTTATTTTTTTCTGTTTTATTTTTATTTTTTATTTTTATTTTTATTTTTTATTTTTTATTTTCCTTTTTATTTTTCCCTTTTTTTATCGCTAATTTTTCATTTTAGTTAATTTTTCATTTATTACATTTCCCTCATATCTTTTGGTTTCTTACCGTTGTATTCCCATATAAGTTGTCAGTTATTCGCCAGTTAATACATTATATACACCCTATATTCAATTACTCTGTTCCCCTTATTGTAACACATAAATCCAGCTCCTCCCTGTTATAAACGCCCAAGTATGGTCTGCCATCTATCAATATGGCGATTCCGACAGGTAATGCGCATGCGCAACCTTCTGTGAGTTAGCGCGACGTCACATCCGGTCCCGGTGACGTACTTCCGGGCCGGCGTGACACAGCGCCGCTATTTAAACAGGGCTGACCCTGTTTTCTACACATAAGCCTCATCCAGCAATACAGGCAGAGCGCGGGAGCGCTGCCTCATCCTACCAAGCCCCCAGACACAGGTATTTATTGGAACTTCCATGACATAAGCTTTCACCATTATGCAGCACATTAGGGATCTTAATAAGCACCCTTTCTATTCCCACCAGCTAGATTGTCTTCTGGCTCCTCTGACTTCACTAGACCACATTGTCTTACAATATTTACAGGTAACATGAGCGCCTCAGCTTGACTCATATCTGTTTTGATCTATGCTGTTAATAACGTCTGCATTGTCTTTTTTACTCCAGCACCTGTTCTTTTTGCTTAGGGGCCACTATGAATTACCCTCATTTAAGTGCCTTAATACTGAAATACCTACCTCTAAGGTACACTTTCATTTCCCCTTTACTTTTCTCCAATGGGAGTTTTCTCTAAAATAGAACTATAAACGAATTAATCGCATAATATATTATCTATATGACATATCCCTCATGATTGTTGCTACTTACATATGTCTAATATATTATTTATACTATTTACCTGCTATGTATTATCTAGAATTCTATTATTATGTCTTTCTGTTATGTTATTTTGTACATATGTATATCTCTGTATATATTTTAGTGCTTCACTGATTGTGCTCTTTTTGGTTTTTCTACAGCTACCCATGACTAAGATCCGGGTAGGATCGAAACGTCGGGTATTAGCCTAATGTATGGTATTTGTACTTTGTTTTAGAAATGTGGCACTTTTTCTCCTTTTTTCTTCTTACATGAAGAACCATAATAAAATATCACTTTATTTGCATCAACTTGGTTTTAGTGTGCGGTGAATTATATTCTTACTTGTAGTCTTGGTACCTATATTGGTCCATTTTCACCAGCACCGCTCCAATTGACCCGTGTGCACACCCTTATCTAAATATTAAAAGACGTCGTGTGCACAAGCCCTAAAACTAGGAATTGATGTTGAGGAAATTAGTTTAAATTTAGCGTTTAGTGCTGGCAAATCAAATAGTAAAATAGACAATAAGCATTTCTTATGAAAGGTGTTTTCAGCTTTTGACAATTATAGACGTCTAGCTGGGGATTGCCAGTGATCAGCTCTGATCCTCTTCAGCTGTTTGCTTCTCTTACTCCATCCTCGGGAGGCTGGGGGGTCTGCCTTCACCTGTTTTCTGGAGCCCGATTCCCAGATGCCTGAGTTGTAATTGACAAGGCTTCCGGTAGTGCTGGAGCCCTCGACATATAGAAATGGGCAATAGCCCCCTGTGTCACCTGCACCATCATCTATGACTGCACAGGAGTTGGCTGTTTCAGGGGTGGTAGTAGCCCTGTCTCAATCCGCCTCAAGGAACCTCTGCCAGGCCCATTCATTCCTCTAGAAGGGTTCATCCTGCTCCATTCCTTCTGGGATCACACCCACTGCATGCCAGCGATATTGCCCCTTCATTTTGAAGAAAGTGACCCTGGTTCCAGCCATCGTCCTTTGAAGTAGGTGTTCTGTTTCTACTGCCCTATGGTGGAACGAGATGTGGTGACAGGTACCAAACTCTTCAATAGACCTCCTTCTCGGCTGTCGGTCATAAGTAATGCCCCACACAGGATGCCAACTTTTGGTTCCTTGCAGCTAGAGTGTCCGATAACATTTCTCCAGAACTGGTCCTGGCTCGCCTCCTCATCTCTTCTGACCAGCCGCTCACTAGTTCCTAGTACCTGGCTTTCCCATCCGCAGTCCGCAAGAATCCTAGCTGTGAAGGATGTTGCCTGGGTTCAGGTCTTCGTGTTTCTGGGTAATCAGCCGGATCCGGACCACATGCTCCTGCCACCTCTGCCATTAATCCAGTTTACTCTGGTTCCAATATTCCTCTGGTCACTCCCGTGAGAATCTCGCGTGGTTCTTCTGTCTTTGTAGCCCTCTAACCATGTTACACTGTATAGATGACTAACTTGACTACAGCACAAAATGTTAACACTTATTTGGAGTGTTATATACCACAGAAATGTACCCCAGACCACGGATACTGAAAGGCTGAGAAATTTAACCCAGATAAATTTTAAAACACTTTTTTGGAGTGATAGATATCACAAAAATGTATCACAGACCACGGAATACTGTATGGCTGAGAACTGTAACCCAGCCAAATTTTTTAATGCATTTTTAGAGTGATAGTTATCACTTTATTGTACCCCAGACCACACAGTATTTCATGGCTGAGTAATTGACACCAGAAAAATTTTAAATGTTTTTTTGTAGTGTTAGCTGTCACAGTATCACAGTAATGTCCCCTAGACCACGGAATACTGTATGGCTGGGAAAGTTAACCCAACAAAATTTTTAAATGCTTTTTTGAGTGTTATATATTACAAAAATATACCGCAGAACATGGAACACTGTGTGGCTGAAAAATGTAACCCAGCAAAATTTTTTAATGCTTTTTGGAGTGATAGATATCACAGTAATGTACCCCAGACCACGGAATACTGTATGGGTGAGAAATTTAACCCATCATCATTATTTAATGCTTTTTTGGAGTCTTAGGTTAGTTTCACACTAGTATTCAGCAGGGCTGCGGAGGGCTGTGTACTTCTGTTAAGCCCCGCCCACTGCCGCACCTCTTTCTTTCAGCACCGCCTACCTCTGCATGCGTCCTGTGTACCCCATGTTTAACATTGGTTACGCAGGACATGCAGATTTATGCGGATGCCTCTTCAGGCATCGTTTTGACGCTGCGTCGACCTGCGTCGACCGCAACATGTTGCATTTTGTTGAGGTTGGCGCAGCGTCAAAACGACACATGCGGAGGCATCCGCATACATCCGCATGGCCTGAGTACCCAATGTTAAAGATAGGGTACACAGGACGCATGCAGAGGTAGGCGCCGCTGAAAGGAAAAGGTGCGGCAGTGGGCGGGGCTTGATGAAGGAAGTACGCAGCCCTGCTGAACGCTAGTGTGAAACTAGCCTAAGAAGTCACAAAAATGTACCCCATGCCTCAACATACCCAATGGATGTGTAATTAAATCCCAAAAAAAGTCAACTCTTTTTTAGACTAAATGCAAAATGTATGTGATACAAACAGCAAAGCAAATGATTAGCCCTTACAAAGGCTGTTAGTATGATGGTTCAGCTTCAGCATCAGTAGCAACACTGCAGGACTCTGATTTGTTACACTGTGCCCACACAGGCCTAGACAAGCACTCTCTCCCTCCAATATGAAGTGTCAAGAGCTGTACAAAGGCATCATTGTGCTGAGCTGGGAGACTGTTATATTATAACTCCTGATGATGTCACACAACCATCCAATCACAGTGATGCAACAACTAAGATGGCTACGGCATTACAGTAATGCACAAGCAATCCCTGCATGCATATTGGCTGGGTAACAGGTGCCAAACATGTGGGCAGGGTTTTACATCGAGCATCGCTCAATGCTTGTTGGGTAATGAGTACAATTGAGCAATTGAGTGATATCTGAGTATCACCAAGCATGTTCACTCAGCCACAAAAATTAACCCTTCAATGATCATTCGCAGTTGCACTGTACCATCTGTATGTATAAGGTAGTGGGGGAGACTTTAGTGAACGGTACTAGAGCTGGAATTACAGTGCCTGTTGTCATCAGAATTGCCCTCCAATAGATGCTCATTAAAGGATTTAACTACTCTTGATCTTTACACCTTTCTATATTTCTGTTAGTTGGCTGACTTCCCTGCGTGTCACCTTGATTTGTCTCCAGTCTTCTTTTGTTGTTCTTGCTGAGGATTTCTGAGGCATTAGCATAGATTAGTTTATTAGTTTGAGTTATGGAGGTAGTAGGTATTGATTGGCATCTGTCTGGTGGTGTTTCTTTGCTGAGCCTTGGCAGTCTATTTAGTTTATGTAAGATCTGTTTCAGATTAGCTGCAGTGCTCTCTAGTTGCAGGATTGGATCAGGATTTTCAGGTGGTTGCACATGTCATTGATATTGAAACATTGAGTGTCTAGTTGTTTGTGAGTCAGTGGACATGCAGGTCTTGTATCCATTCAGAGTTTCCTCATACGCTTCATATAGCCTCTCTTATTTGGTCTGCTGTTATAGGAGCATTTCATCAGATCCAGGTTCTCTTGCCTTGTCCATGTATGGTTTGTTCCAGTAGCCCATTTATCATCAGATTGTCCTGGTTCCTCGAGATCTGATGCGGACCTTGTTAATCCGGGCGACGTCCAAGCCGGCATTGAGGTAGACGCCATAGTGTTAGTAGTCCTGCCCAAGGCCCACTAACTGGTATATTATTTCCAATAGGGCACAGCCAGAATTTGATCCCCAGTCTCCCACATTGGTGGTTGTGCATTTTAACCACTATGCTATAATAGCCACCTAGGGTAGGTATTCTAGTGTTAGGAGCCTTGGTATATAATTTATTTTTCCACAGGGCAGAGCTGGGATTTGAGCCATAGTATATATGAACAGTAATATGAACATATGAGTAATATGTCATAGGCTGTGCACTTAACCATTACACTATACCAGCCACTATATATATATATATATATATATGTATATATATATATATATATATATACATATATATATATATATATATATAATGAAATTAGTGAAATCTACTACTAATATGACTATTATAGAGGTTACATCTTTTATGTGAAAGTATAAATGCTTTAATTTGAGTTTTTGAGGTGAAAGTTGGAAAATGGTTTACCAAAATTGTGTGGCAAACATTTGTACAGCCAAGTACTTGATTTGGATTATTCACTTTTACACATTCTACATCTCTGACAAGGTGCACATTATTCTGACATTACCTATTCTCAAAGTCTTCAGCTTGGTCTTAAAACGTAGCAACATTTTAGTTATTCATTACCTTCAATTGATTAATTTGGTTCTTCATCTCGCCACCATACTACTGTTCATGTTCAGATACACTTTGAAAGTTAAGGTATATAATTAAATGTTATTTTTTGATTCCTCAACCTGAAGAGTAAGCATACAAATAATATGTCATCATTGCTTGAAAACGCAGAGCCCATCTTCACATACCTTTGGCCCTGTAATCAAGAAACCATGATTATTCAATCTCAATACTTGATCTATGCATTATTATCATTTGAATTCCCGTTATTATATCCATATTAAAAAACACCTGCCTCAAGGTAAAATCAGAAGCACACTGAGGTATAGTATAGAGTTTGATCCATATATTTCAATGGATACCATATCAATGTTAACATTGGCCTAGTCCGATCTGGAACTTATCTACTCATAGAAGATAATCAGATTATGACAGAACTGAACCCTCATAAACTCATATTAATGCTGAATTTTGAGGTTATTGATATTCATTTTTTTTATTTTAACGTCCTTGAGTCAAGGCCATTTGATGGATGAATGTTCTGCTGGAAGATCAATCTTGTGCAAGCCTAGCTAGATCCACCAGGGTCTTCCCCACCGTTATCTTGATAGTATCAAGCCAACGAGTTGCTGAACACATCATACGAAGAGGGCAATCACTGGAGAAGGACATCATGGTCGGAAGAATAGAAGGAACTAGGTGAGGGGAGACTGGTAACCTGATTGTCATTAGTAAGTAAAATTTAGGTTCACATTCTGTTACTGCATAAAACAGCATGAAACAATGACAATAAAAAAAATAAAAATACACTTTCGAACAAAAGACTGATGAGATATAATACACAAAATATGTTTCCGTTTACACACATTAGTGAAATTAGAACTCACATATAAAATTCTTTAAACAGATAACATAGCTTCTGCTTTTTTTATCCATTACATTTTAACCTATGTACTGTATGTATTTAAAGGGAGATTTAGATGAAGAGCAAGGGATTATTTAATGGTTTTGCATTTATAATCTAATCTGGGTCATTACACAACCATTTAGAGGTCATTAATGAGAGTTATTTTATAGTTGTATTGGAATATTCTAAGGGACATGGTAAAAGTTACTGTCAGTAAATTTTTATGACCATTCCAAGCAAAATGTATTACTCTAAAGATTTATTCGTGTAACAATGACTATAATAAAAAGCATAGTAAAATAATTTCAAACGAAATTAATGCCCAGAGTAAAAAAATTAACTTGCAGGAACGCTTTTCAAAAAAAAAAAAATGTTCCCGAAGTTCTAAAAATTAAAAACAGGCTAAAAAAAAGTTAATTGGTAGTTATATAAAAAATAATGCAAAAAAATTTTTGAACGTTTTAATTGGGTTGCTTCTAATTCAGAAATTGTGGGGCCAGAAATATGCTGTCGAGCCAGGTAGGGGGTCCACGCCACCTCCGGTGGTAAATTGTGATTATTTTGAGTTTTGGACTGCAAAGGACAATTACTGTTTTCAAAAGGGGCCCCTCTTATTTGAGCCCATCTTAGTCTGAACTTTATTTTTTTACATAAAAATTGCCAAAAAGACATTTAAGGTTTTTTCCAGTTCTTCTTTTTAGGAGAACCTGTTAAATATGACAGAGCTATTTTAAAACGAACCCTTTGGGTTTTGTCGTAAATCAGGATATGGTTGGTGGTTTTTATGATTTAAAAATTTTAACTGGGTTGATGAAAAACGTTTGTGGTGTTTAACGTTTTTGGGTTTTTTAGTTAATGAGATTTCATGTTTTGTGTGGGCCGGGGTGGGGTGTGGGGGGGGTTTGTGTGGTTTCCCGCTTACATTTATTTATTTGGGGCTTCAGGATCGCCCCCTTTTTTAAAATATGCATATATTTGTGGGGGTTTATAAAAAAGTTAAATTATCAAATTGCATGACAGCGGCACTGCACTGTAGCTGATAATGTCTATAGCCTTTATGCCTTAAGCTTTTTCCTTAACTTTGGGGTGAAGCGGCAAAAAGCCCAGTGTTCGGGCACAAACCCCAATTAACACGAATTCTGGGAAGTCCTGTTCGGTGTCGTGCCCGAAAAGTAGGGGTTTAGTACGGCGCCGAACTTTT
>JARQOD010000005.1:485739182-485844523 GCA_033576555.1 Oophaga sylvatica
CTGCAGATGACGTCCGAACCTCTGGAAGGAACTGCAGACGGATGGCAGACAGGCAAGCCGACAGGTAACAGACAGGTAACTGAATCAGGAGCTGATGGCTGAAACAGAGTTAGACTGCACAGGAACAACAGGAACACGGATTGGATCTCAGAGAGTCAGGAACACAGACAGGAACACGGACTGGGTCTCAGGGAGTCAGGAACACGGACAGGAACATGGATTGAATCACAGGAACACGGACGGAACACAGGCCTCGGCTCCGGACATCTGGCACCGATCAGCAGGCTCCGGACATCTGGCAAAGATCGGCAGGATCCGGACATCAGGCAGGAAGGATAGGATCCGGACATCTGGAAGTGGTCGTCGGACATCGGACATCAGGCCATGGTCATCAGGCATAGGTCCGGACATCTGGCAGCGACCTGAAAAGGAACCCCAGCGGTCTGGTGCAAGCCCCGCCAGGCTCAACGGAGCTGGCCGGGGATTGCACAGAGGCTGAGCACAGAGTAAAACAGAAACTCAGCACACACCGGACTCCTCCTTCCAAGATGAACTCAGGTTATATAGCAAGGATTCACAGTCACTGGCACAGGTTCTGGACACAGCAGGATTTCAGGAACATAACACAGAGGACACAGTTCAGAAAGTCAGGTACAGGATGCGATCCAAGATCAGGGTTCAGGTAATTAGACACAGCAGGAACAGGCCTGGATATACAGCCTCCAGGAACGGCGATCTGGGTAATCAGCCCCCAGCATAGGCGGAAACACAAGACACAATTCAGACATTCAGGTACCGGTTTGATCCAGGATCAGGGAACAAGACACAGCAGGAACAGGGAATCAGCTCTCCAGAGCTGATCAACTTCAGAGCAGGAGCTGAACACACAACCACATACGGCTAGGTTCAGGGATTCAGTGTGATTCAATGTGAAGCTCTGGCAACCCCCCACTAGGGCTGGGGAACTTTATATATGAGCTGCTTCACAGCGATAGGCTGGAGCAGTAACTCTAGTAAACACCCAATCCACATAAAAGCAGGACAGGTGTGGGCCGCGCCCCCTATGCAGAGCCAGACAGCACAACACAGAGGGAAACCCAACAATGCTGCTGCCAACCACGCAGTAAGTCATGCACCACTGCAGAGGACTTTTCAAGCTACGGACGGCTTTCACAGCAAGTCAGGAACCGCACATGCGGGCGGTCATGCAAAGCAGCGGAGCCACTCACGCAAGTACGGGTACGCAGCAGAGCCGGGAACTGAGCAGCATCCATATAGGTAACAGACAACAGTATCCCAGCTGGTTAGGGGAAAGGAGCAAAAGGGTTAATGCAAAAAACATGCAAAGTAACGCTGGAAAACAAAGTACAAACAATACCAGCGTTACACAATGAATGGCTGACTTAAAAACATAATCAGCATTACAAGTTATCTGTGACATTCATAAAACTTTACATTTGCTGAATAATATCACTAAAAAGTTTTTAAAAATATCTAAAATTTCCATCATGTAATACTGATAATATGTGCCAATCATTTATATTAACAAACAAAACCTTTAAAAAGTGCATAGTGCATAGTGAAAACAGCTATTTATGCCTGACTGTGGACTTGCAAGCATGACAATGGATAGATAAGGTATATATAGATGAGACTGAAATAGCCACAGATGGTGAATGCGATGTAATACTGTACCTCAATAAAGTGTGCGTTACTACTACATACTTTTTTTTATATAGCTTTATAAAAGGTTACGTGCATGTATGGTTGCGCCTTTGTTTGGACGCACAGACTGGCTTTCTGCTGTGACGCGTTGGGTATTGGAGCGTCTGTGCGTCTTATGACGCAGACTAACATTCACGGTGCGCATCGTTCATCATCGCAAGCGTACCGACAACACAAAGGCGTTGTCATGACTGCTTTAAACTCAGTAAACATGCACCTATGATGAAACATACACGCAGTGCCCTATTACATAACAAGGTACAAAAAAACGCGTGTGAGGTGTGACACAGCTGTTTTGTTAAGGTACAGTATTATATCGACATTGTACAGGTGTCGCTATTCAGTCTGATAAATAGATATCATTCACCTATTCTATCAGTTGTCGTTCTTTCAGCACCACTTACAGGTATATATTTTGCTATTGTGACTATGCACTATTGACTTTAACAAGTAATGCATGATTTTTGTTACCGATTATCATGTTTTACATGAAGGACCTTTATGATATGGGCTGTTAAATTTCTAATTAAATATGTATTTTTTAAAATTACACAAATATAAGTAATGTTGAAGAGGACTATTCCTACATGCATTGTTTGCACAATATTACAGGTGTACATCACGTCCCTTAATCAACATTGGATTATTATATTTACTTGTATGCTTTTATTTAAAAGCCAAGAACACTGAAGTCTAACCTTCGCACTGCAGCTATTGTCAAAGTTCAACCCACATTATGCACTTCCAACATTGCAGCATTTGAGTCATGATGTGAGTTGGATTTTGTCTAAGCTATGGAGTGACAAGGGTTTACCATCAGTAATCCTATAGCATAAGTATGCTTTTGTGTTAGCATTTGTTTTCGACATGTGCATATCTGAAATAATATGTCACAATTATTTTGTTACAGATTTGTGACAAAGACTAATCATTTTATGGTTTTAAAGCTGACGTTTCAATTGTTTACAGCTTAGAAATCAGGGTGTAGCCTCATATCTATGTGTAGCACTAGACACTTTGACATGTCATGTTTTTTTCACCATGTGTAGGTAGCTAGCAGTAATTTTTGCCGGACACACAGCAGGGGAACAGCAGCGTTACTGAACCCCACAAACACATCAGCGATTGTTTTCATCTGTGCATCTAACACTTCTGAGCAGCAACTGGCGGTGTTGAAGCCCAGGGTCAAGGAGGGTTTTGAAATAAAATATTGAGTTATTTGCCTTGTTACGTGGCCATTGCAAATGTATGTACTTCAAACAAGAATAAATGAATTTTACTAATACAATAAAATGATGAATTTCAATTCCAAGAATAGAAAAATATTTATACTTGAGAGTCCTCAGTGGTTGATACCGTTTAATGGCTAACTGAAAAGATGGTAACAAATTCAAAGCTTTCGAGACTACTCAGGTCTCTTCATCGGGCTAAGAGTAAAACAAAAAATGAAGAATCACATATTTCTACACACAACAGGACACAGGAATAGTGCAATAGGTAAGACAAGTGACGTGAAGCAGAACTGTCATTATGGCAAGGGATGATCATAAATATTGGAACAGTTCATAGATAAGGAGAGAACGTTTTATTGCCCTCTGATTGGGGTCTGGTGTTCTGTTTTGATGCCCCTAGAAGGTCAGAGATGCAGATTCCTTAATTGATATAGAATGACATGAATCCGTGTGATCTATTCATTACAGCACTAACAGTGTCAAAGGTCATCGTGAGATTATATTCCGAAACCTTTCTATCTTTCTCAGATTTGAAGTTAGATTTTAATACCAGTAATTCCATATCCATCATGCTATGACCGGGCATACAAAAGTGTTTTGCCACAGGTAAATCCATTATTTTTTCTCTTATTGTGTGGCGATGATAATTCATCCTTGTTCTCAGTTTTTGGCCGGTCTCCCCACATACAGACCCCAGTTGGACATTTTGTACATATAATTAGGTACACCACATTAGATGTGATGCAGCTGAAAGTACCTTTGATCTTGTAGTCCTGATGGGAGTAGGGGATCTTTATCTTGTCCGTGGTCATTATAGATGCACAGGTTTTACATTTCTTATTGTTGCAAGGAAAGGTATCTGCAGCTGTTGGGGAGGACAGGGAGCTTCTGACAATGATGCTTCTTAGATTTGGGGGCTGCCTAAAACACAGTAGTGGGGGGTCGCCTCAGAAAGACTTTTTTGAACCACGGATACCATCCAAGAACAATTGAAAACCAAATTTCAAGAGCCAACAGAATATCAAGGAATCACCTGCTACATTACAAAGGTAAAGAAGAAATTAACCGGGTGCCTCTAGTGGTCACCTACAATCTAAATCTGGAGGTGCTAAGGGGAGCTACACGGAAACTACAACCTTTACTACAAAAAGATGCCCGATATTACAATCCATATTTCCAGACCCCCCACTACTGTGTTTTAGGCAGCCCCCAAATGTAAGAAGCATCATTGTCAGAAGCTCCCTGTCCTCCCCAACAGCTGCAGGAACCTTTCCTTGCAACAAGAAGAAATGTAAAACCTGTGCATGTATAATGACCACGGACAAGATAAAGATCCCCAACTCCCATCACGACTACAAGATCCCAGCTACTTTCAGCTGCATCACATCTAATGTGGTGTACCTAATTATATGTACTAAATGTCCAAATGGGGGTCTGTATGTGGGTGAGACCGGCCCAAAACTGAGAACAAGGATGAATTATCATCGCCACACAATAGAGAAAAATAATGGATTTACCTGTGGCAAAAAACTTTGGTATGCCCGGTCATAGCATTATGGATATGGAATTACTGGTATTAAAATCTAACTTCAAATCTGAGAAATATAGAAAGGTTTCGGAATATAAGCTCATCATGACCTTTGACACTCTTAGTGCTTGAATGAATAGATCACACGGATTCATGTCATTCTATATCAATTAAGGAATTTGCGTCTCTGCCCTTCCAGGGGCATGAAAACACAAAACCAGACCCCAATCAGAGGGCAATAAAACTTTCTATCCTTATCTAGGAACTGTTCCAATATTTATGTTCATCCCTCTGGCATAATGACAGTTCTGCTGCACGTCACTTGTCTTACCTATTGCACTATTCCTGTGTCCTGTTGTGTATAGAAATATGTGATTCTTCATTTTTTGTTTTAGTCTTTGCCTGATGAAGAGACGTGAGTAGCCTCGAAAGCTTGCAATTTGTCACCATCTTTTCAGTTATCCATTAAAAGGTATCAACCACTGAGGACTCTCAAGTCTAAATATTTTTCTATCTACTGGCTAAGACGGTACGAAGATACACATCTTTCCTAATTTCAAGAATAAAAATAAAGACCCTGCAAATATAAATGCATATATGCACATGGCAACAAGAAATGGAACAACACACCACCCAAAAATTAGTTTACAAAATATAGTGTTGTAAATTTAAGAATAAAAGTCCATTTTTGTATTTATGAATAATGCTTAAGGAACGCTATGTTAAACCATATCATAGTGAAGACAATGGATTTTGTAATAGTCACTCATCATCATCATTGCAATTTATATGTGACAGTCACAGACATTTCAATTATTTAAGTTAATAAAATTGTTACTTTGTACAGCATGTATGACATGTCCAGCATGGACTCATCAATGTGATGACGCAATAATGTACAATAAAAAATAACCATTTAAAAAAACATTATGCATTGTCACAATTTAAGTGTGTGCCTGCAAGTGTAGGTGAAACAAAGGCTACGGATAGCAAAGGTATATTCTATGTCTGTATCAGACAGTGGACAGCCTCTGATGGGTAATGGCGATGTTATACTGTACGTCAATAAAGTCTGCGGCTGCAATCATGCATTTTTTGCTTGTACAGTGTTGAAGAGGGTAAAAGCATGTCTGGTTGCGCAAGGCTTTATCCGTCAACACTACCTTCCTACTGTCACGCGTAGGGTAGGGTAGCGTGTGTCTATTAGATGACTCTCTATAAAATGTGACCTTATGCAGCGTTATTCTGCCCTAGGGACGCCAAAAATACGACAGCAGTAATCATTTACTGTCTAATACTCCACCTATGACCAACAAAAAAAGCACGTTCCCTCTTTAACAATCTACAAGACTAACAAGCATAATGGTTGACGCTGACTTTATTGAGGTACAGTATTACATCGACATTGTCCATGAGTAACTATGCACTGTGATACCTATATCCATTATTAATTTATATCTGTTGTGGTTGTTTCAACAGCACTTGCAGGTATAACTACCTATTGTCAGTATGCATGATGCACTTTCTAGATGTAATAATTTATTATTGCACATTATTACCAGGTTTAGATGCTGGCCATTTCATATATGGTGTGTGAAGTTACAGTTGGCATCAGTATGTGTATTTTATAATGTCTGTCATAAATATAACTCGTGATGATGATGATGAGGATGTTTATGATTCGTACATCCATTGACTGCATTATCTTACAGGTACAGATAAAGTTCCTTAAAAAGCATTAATTGATAAGTATGAAATGTACTTTTATGCATTAATTTCAAAAAGTGAACACTATGTTTTAGTTTTTGTTACCATTTCTAATAGACATGTGCAGATATGCGCTGTGATGACAAATTATTATTTGTCCATATTTGTTATAAAAATTTATCATTCTAGGCCTGGAAAACTTCACAATTTCCTGTTTTAAGCATAACAATCAGGGTGACGGCCCTCTTCCCTATTTGGAGCATGTTCGACATGGGTTTTTCTGTGCATGAGTAGGGAACAGGAGACTTCTTGCCGGACACACAGCAGGGGAACAGCTGGCATTACTGAACCCCACTAACACTATAGCTTGTGTATTGGTCTGTGGACACGACACTTCTGAGCAGCAACTGGCAGTGTTGTAGCCTAGGGAGTAGAGTTCAGGTGGTAGAAAGATGAACATAACAGGAGACATGGATAACGTTGCGAACCAGTTATTTAATCTGAATACGGACAGACAAATTCAGGCGAGATCCATGCCTTGTTCATTTTCAGAAAAGTAAGCCGGTCTACATTATCGGAGGATAGTCGCATGCGACGGTCTGTTAGTACACCACCTGCAGCACTAAAGACGCGCTCCGATAATACACTGGCAGCAGGGCAAGCCAGCACCTCCAATGCATACTGGCTAAGCTCTGGCCATGTATCCAGCTTAGAGACCCAAAAATTGAATGGGGAAGAGCCATCTGGGAGTACACTGAGAGGGAAAGACATGTAGTCTGTCACCATCTTACGGAAACGTTGCCTCCTGCTGACTGGAGCCGTCTCGGATGGTGGAGACATTTGTGGCGCTGCCACAAAACTTCGCCACATTTGGAACATACTGGTCTTGCCCTGTGCAGAGGCGCTGCTTGTGCTCCCTCTTGTTGCAGAGCTGCTTTGTAAAGCAGTAGCAGCAGCAGTGCTCTCGGTTGGAATGGAGAACATTATGGATTGCACCAGTGTGTCTTGGTACTCCCGCATTTTACGCTCCCGGTTCAACGGTGTGATGAGGCTTTGTAAGTTGTCCCGGTAGCGAGGGTCTAGAAGGGTGTACACCCAATAATCAGACGTGGTGAGAATGTGGGCGATGCGGCGGTCGTTTCTCAGGCACTGCAGCATGAAATCAACCATGTGCTGCAGACTCCCAACTGGCCAAGAAACGCTGTCCCTGCAAGAGGCGTCATCTCTGCCTGCTCTGCATCACCCCACCCTCGTTCTACATACTGACTAGAGCGTTGTGTACCTCCCTCTGGAGCGATGTCTTCCTCCTCCATTGACTCCTCCTCATCCTCCTCACAAAGTGAGCCCTGCCCAGCCCTTTGTGAGGAACCACGTTGCGCTGACTGTCCAGAAGGTGATGGAATTTGTGACTCCTCATCCTCCACCTCTTCCAAAACCTCATCCCTTAGTGCTTGCAGTGTTTTTTGAAGCAGGCAGATAAGGGGGACAGTCAGGCTGACTAGTGCATCATCTGCACTCGCCATCCGCATTGACTCATCAAACGCACGCAAAACGTGGCAGATGTCCTTCATAGAGGCCAACTCAGTAGTGGTGAAGTGTGAACGGCGCAAATTGCGAGTTGATTGCGCCTGATGCAGCTGATACTCCATTACTGCTGGCTGCTGCTCACACAACCGCTCCAACATATGTAACGTGGAATTCCACCTGGTGGGTACGTCACATATGATGCGATGTTCAGGAAGGCGAAATCTGTGTTGCAGAGCTGCAATGCGCGATCTGGCCATGCTGGAACGTCGCAAATGAGCGCACTCTAGGCGGACCTTGTGCAGCAGTGCATCAAGATCCGGATAGTCCCTCAAAAAACTCTGCACGACCAAGTTGAGCACATGTGCCAGACATGGTATATGAGTGAGGTTGCCAAGGCCCAGAGCTGCCACCAGATTTCGGCCATTGTCACACACTACCAAGCCTGGCTGCAGATTCGCTGGCAAAAACCACACGTCGCTCTCCTGCTTGATGGCATTCCAGAGCTCCTGCGCTGTGTGGATTCGATTCCCCATGGAAATTAATTTCAGGACGGCCTGTTGACGTTTGGCCACGGCTGTGCTCATATCGGTCGCAACAGGTAAGCGTTCACGGGTCCATGTGGAGGTAGACCGTGACGGCTCCTGCAGCGATGATTCTGAGGAACTGGAGTAGGAGGAGGAGTCAATGTGGACAGACTGGATTCCTGCAATCCTTGGAGTTGGCAGAACACGTACAGCGCCACTCGCAAGATCTGTACCCGGCTCCACAACATTGATCCAATGGGCAGTGAGAGAAAGGTATCGTCCCTGGCCATGGGTACTGGTCCACGGATCGGTGGTCAGGTGGACCTTGCTACTGACGGCGTTTAGTAGCGCATGTTTAATTTTTCCCTCAACATGCTTTTGCAGACCAGGGACGGCTTGCCTGCTGAAATAAAATCGGCTGGGCACATTGTATTGTGGGACTGCCAATGCCATTAAGTTACGGAAACTGTCAGTCTCCACCAGCCTGAATGACAGCATTTCAAGGGACAGGAGTTTTGCAATGCCAGCATTCAGAGCCTGTGCTCGTGGATGGTTTGCCGAGTATGGCCGTCTTTTATCCCATGCCTGTGCTACCGATGGCTGTTTTGTGGCCTGGGAGTGTGAGGATGACAGGGAACTTGCAGCTGTGGGTGGAATAACACTGGGTCTCTGGACAACAGTGACAGAGGTTCTTCCATGGCGATCCTGTGAGGAAGCCGAACCAGCTGTGTGTGAGCTGGAGGAAGAGGCTCCAACACGAGCTGAAGATGTAGGTGCTGCTGTAGGTTGGCCTACATCTCCAGTGTGTCTTTGTAACTCAACCACGTGCTTTGTCCGCACATGTTTCCACATATTTGTGGTATTAAGGTTACTGACACTTTTACCTCTTTTTACTTTTTGATTGCACAGCTTGCATTTGACATAGCAAATATCATCTGCAAGTGTGTCAAAAAAGGACCACGCAGTGCAAGTCCTGGGAGCGACCGTTTTGGCTGTTGTAAGAGAACTGCTACGAACGGGTGCCAAACTGGAGGCTACAGGCAACCGAGTCTGCAGCCTACCTCTCCTTACTGTTTGGACCGTTGGGGCAATCTCTTCCTCAGAGCTGCTCCCACCACCTTCCTGTTCCTCACGCCATGTTGGGTCTTGGACCTCATCATCTCCAGTACCCTCTTCCAACACCTGCTGCTGTTGGGTGGTCCGGCCAGCACCATGCTCAACAGAAACTGGCACCTGAGTCTCATCATCATCAGATGCGTTCTGCGGTGTGCTGACCATCGGCACTGGCTCACCCGCCTCTTCAGATTCAGAGAGACACAGCTGTTGCGCATCACTGCATATTCCCTCTTCTTCACATTCCAGAATGCTGCTTGGCTGGGCCCCTGTTTGCAAGCCAATAGATTCTGAGAACAGAAGCAGAGACTCAGCTGGCTCCTTTACAGAGCTCTCTGACTGCCTGGGCAATTTGGCAGGCGGTGAAGAGACAGATGGTTGTTCAACAGTGCTGTGGTCCTGAGAGGAGGTGGAAGCAATTGAAGTCGATGCATTGGCTGCCATCCAACCAACAACGGCTTCAATTTGTTCTTCCCGCAGCAGGGGGGTACGCCGAGCTCCTACAAAAGTGCGCATAAAGGAACGCTCACGGGGAAAACTGGTGGATGCTGTGTCACTGGGTGGGGCAGCAGCCACAGAATCCCCACATCCTCTCCCTGCTGAAACTCCACGGCCACGACCACGTGCCTTACTCCCTGCCTTCTTCATCTTGGTAGATTGATAAAGAAAGTCAGAAAAGTTATAAGGCCTAAGTGTGGTTATTCCTCAGAGACTGCAGTGAACACTGCAGACAACTGTTCACTAGCTGTGAAAGGCCCCTTTGTGGACTTCTATAGTGTTTGCAACCAATGTATTGTATACGGATGGAAGCGCGTCACACTAATAGATTATATTTTTTTAAAATAGAATGGAGCAGCACCAATTAGAGAAAAATGTGAAGGATGAGGCAGTAACACACGCTCAGCAGACTACAACCAGCAGTGGTTGAAGAACTAACTGGAGCGTAATCTGCACTCAAAAAATGAAAAGCTCACAGACTACAGTGAACACTGCAGACATCTGTTCAGTAGCTGTAAAAGGCCCCTTTGTGTACTTCTATAGTGTTTGCAACCAATGTATTGTATACGGATGGAAGCGCGTCACACTAATAGATTATATTTTTTTAAAATAGAATGGAGCAGCA
Organism: Oophaga sylvatica; assembly: GCA_033576555.1. Lineage (NCBI taxonomy): Eukaryota > Metazoa > Chordata > Amphibia > Anura > Dendrobatidae > Oophaga > Oophaga sylvatica. Next base: position 485,749,662 of record JARQOD010000005.1, read on the forward strand.
CCAATTAGAGAAAAATGTGAAGGATGAGGCAGTGACACACGCTCAGCAGACTACAACCAGCAGTGGTTGAAGAACTAACTGGAGCGTAATCTGCACTCAAAAAATGAAAACCTCACAGACTACAGTGAACACTGCAGACAACTGTTCAGTAGCTGTAAAAGGCCCCTTTATGTACTTCTATAGTGTTTGCAACCAATGTATTGTATACGGATGGAAGCGCGTCACACTAATAGATTATATTTTTTTAAAATAGAATGGAGCAGCACCAATTAGAGAAAAATGTGAAGGATGAGGCAGTGACACACGCTCAGCAGACTACAACCAGCAGTGGTTGAAGAACTAACTGGAGCGTAATCTGCACTCAAAAAATGAAAAGCTCACAGACTACAGTGAACACTGCAGACAACTGTTCAGTAGCTGTAAAAGGCCCCTTTGTGTACTTCTATAGTGTTTGCAGCCAATGTATTGTATACGGATGGAAGCGCGTCACACTAATAGATTATATTTCTTTAAAATAGAATGGAGCAGCACCAATTAGAGAAAAATGTGAAGGATGAGACAGTGACACACGCTCAGCAGACTACAACCAGCAGTGGTTGAAGAACTAACTGGAGCGTAATCTGCACTCAAAAAATGAAAAGCTCACAGACTACAGTGAACACTGCAGACAACTGTTCAGTAGCTGTAAAAGGCCCCTTTGTGTACTTCTATAGTGTTTGCAACCAATGTATTGTATACGGATGGAAGCGCGTCACACTAATAGCTTATATTTTTTTAAAATAGAATGGAGCAGCACCAATTAGAGAAAAATGTGAAGGATGAGGCAGTGACACACGCTCAGCAGACTACAACCAGCAGTGGTTGAAGAACTAACTGGAGCGTGATCTGCACTCAAAAAATGAAAACCTCACAGACTACAGTGAGCACTGCACACAACTGTTCACTATCTGTGAAAGGCTCCTTTCTGTACTTCTATAGTGTTTGCAACCAATGTATTGTATACGGATGGAAGCGCGTCACACTAATAGATCACTGTTAATTTCAATTGAATGGAGCTGCACCAATTCCACAAAATAAAATAAAAAAGAGTCAGTGAGTGACACGTGCAGATGCCTACAAACAGCGGTGGATGCAGAGCAAACTGCAGCGTCACCTGCACTCTCACACACACACCTTGCACAGAGCTGTTAAAACAACACTGCAAGGCAAAAGGAAGCTTTACACAGCGGTTGGTAAACTAGCCTGCCTAAAGCACAGTACACAAAATCGCAATCTCTAACTGTCCCTCAGAGTCAGCAGAGCAGCGTTCTGTCCCTAACTGAGTTCACAGCACAGTGACGCTAAAATGGCGGCGGCGCCTTTTATAGTGCATTCTGACATCATTTCAGCAGCCAATCACAGCCATGCCATTAGTTAAGATGACCGCAGCATTACAGGATGTGCCCACACTTCGTAGGATTCCTCATTGGCTGACTAAAATCACATTGCCTCTCAAAGAATTATGGGAACTTCCGATTCCGGTATACAATATAGGAAAAATATCGGAACTAAGTATCGGAATTCCGATACAGCGAATATCGGCCGATACCCGATACTTGCGGTATCGGAATGCTCAACACTACTAATAACCAGTAATTTCACTGTGTTTTTAAGTGTTGGCATTAGATCATGTAAAGAACATGTATACAATTGTGAACATTTGGTTTTCTTTTTATTGTTAAGCAAACAACAAATAGGACAAAATAACTGAACACTTCCGTGTGCACAACTATTCACCTCCTAAAGTCTGTACTTTGTAGAGCCTCCTTTTGCGGCAATTACAGCTGCAAGTCGCTTTGGAAAAGTCTCAATGAGCATTCCATACCTTGCCACTGGGATTTTTGCCCATTCCTCAAGGTAAAACTTCTCCAGCTCCTTCAAGATAGTTGGTTTCCTCTGGTGATCAGCAATCTTCAAGTCTGACCACACATTCTTAATTGGATTAAGGTCTGGGCTTTGACAAGGCCACTCAAAAACATTTACACTTTTTGTCTAAAGCCCCCATCTCACATAGCGATATCGCTAGCGAGATCACTGCTGAGTCACTAGTTTTGTGACGCAGCAGCAATCTCCCCAGCGATATCGCTGTGTGTGACATTCAGCGACGATCAGCCCCCCTGCCGGGTATCGCTGATCATCGCTGAAAGCCCAGGACATTTTTTTGATCGCTGGTCTCCCACTGACAGGCACGCATCGCTGCGTGTGACAGGCGGGAGACCAGCGATCCGCTGGTAACCAAGGTACACAGCGGGTTTCCAGGCGCGGGGCTGTGCCTAGAAACCCGCTGTGTACCTTGGATACCAGCTCCCTGAAGCAGAGAGCTGGTAACCAAGGTACACAGCGGGTTTCCAGGCACCGCGCAGCGCTTGGAAACCCGATGTGTACCTTGGTTACCAGCTCCCTGCATCAGGGCGCTGGTATCCAAGGTACACTGCGGGTAACTAAGCGATGTTACCCACAGTGTCGCTTGTACTGTTTGGCAGCTCAGCAGCGATAATGTAGCGATACACCAGCGATCCTGATCGTTGTCGGGATCGCTGGTGTATCGCTATGTGAGACCCAGCCTTTAAGGTACTGTCACACTAAGTGAGATCGCTAACGAGATCGCTAAAGAGTCAACTATTTTATGACGCAGTAGCGATCTCGTTAGCGACGCAGCTGTGTGTGACATGTAGCAGCGATGTGGCCCCTGCTGAGATGTCGCTGATCGATCATGAACGTTCTGAGCCGTTTTTTGGTCGTTGGTGTCCCGCTGGTGAACCTGAATCGCTGAGTGTGACACCCTTTATGAACGACTTTACCAGCGCCGCAGGTGAGACTAGATTTTTCCAACGACCGCAGAGGTCGTTATACAGATCGCTGATCTCTGATGAGATCTTTGTGTTTGGAAGCTAACTAGCGACCACATAGCGATCGCACTAGGGATCTCGCCAGGTTGTGTCGTTGTCGTGATCGCTAGTGCGATCGCTAAGTGTGACAGTGCATTTACATCTGTGGCACCCCAGAGTCCAGTTGCCACGGTGACATTGCCTCCCTCTAAGTGGTGATGTCATACCTGGAGACAGGGGGGGTCCCCATGCCAGGTAACACAGTGTACATGTCAATTCCTGCTCCGGGCCAGAAAGGGGAGCTTCCTAATAAATTCTGGCCAGCAGGTGAGGTTAGTGAGTCAGAAAGAAGTCAGCTGAGAGAGTAAACAGGAGAATTGTCATGGAAACGTGAGCCAGCTGGAGCTCGTGACAGGACAGTGAGAGAGGAGAGTTGGCAGTTGGTCTGTGGAGAGGCAAGGGACAAGAGCAGAGACAAGAGCTCAGGGGAATAAAAACTGCATATAGCTGACCCCAGAGCAAAGCACTGATAAAAAGGGATGCCAGAGTCCTTGGCTGGGCGGTTGCTGTATGCCCTGACAGCCGAATCTGGAGGACAGGGGACTGCAAGCTGTACCTCTCTGTGTCCTTCACTTATTCTCTGCACCCCAACATTCACCACCATCTGAACAATCAAATATATATTTGCCCTGGGGCCCCGCTCTACCCTTGGTGAGCTGAACCATCTTTGCTGTGTCACCATCAGCCCCAGTGGACCAAAACCACAGCGTCGGCCACCCATTGCCGAACACCACGGGTGGCGTCACGATTAAACACCACATAACTATCCTCTATTTTAAGACACGGCCAGGGCCACGGAAACGGATCACAGCCCCGTGACCTCCCCCATAGAACTGTCCGGTCCGATTCCGGGTACCCTACGGCCCTGGTGGGCGCATCACATCACTCGAGTGTCGCTTTAGCAGAATGCTTTGGGCAGATGTGTGTCTACGTTTTCCGGCACCTGGGGCGAGAATTCAGTTTGGCCAACCCCCCTTCCCTCATTCCAAGCACATATGTGATTTTCGCACTTAGTCATGTACCAACGAGCTGCTCTCCCTATTTCTCTCAACGTTCAGTGAAAAACTGAGAGAAACAGGAAGAAAAGCTCGTTGTCACCTGACCGTAAGTATGAATATCACATATGAGTGAAGTGGCCATGTGATGACAGCTGGAACACGCAAGCAGGGCTGAATCGTGACAATGAGTATATTACAGCCTGTTCTGACTGGCATGTTACAGTGCTTCATTATATAATTAAAGGGCTTTCACACTAGGTGACTGCAGGCTTCTGAATTCTAGCTGTGTATGCGCTGCATATTTTTGGGATTCTCCCTTGCTGGTGGTAACAGTTGACAGTCACGTGAGCACAAGTATGTGATTTGTATACTCCTGGCTACATTCCAACTAGACATGTCTCTCAATTCATTTTCATTGAGTGAGGCCACGCACTCAATGCCACCGAAAATCCTGACAGCGTGTAGTGCGCACTGTGAGAATTCAGAAGCCTGTAGTCACATAGAATGACTGCAGACTCATCACAAATTTGGACAACTCCTTTAATGCTCCTAGAATAAATAAAAATATGAGAATTAGTCAATATCACAAAAAAATTACATTCAGGTTCCTTATAGATGACACTTTTTTATCTTAATGATGCTATAACTTGGTCATATGATTTCAGAGGGCCGCTGTTGAGAGCTCTTTTTTATATAAGTAGTCTATTTATACTCACACCTTGTGAGCTGTAGTTTTAGTTCTGTGGTTTATCCTGATGAAGAAGCAGGTATGCTCCGAAACGCGTTCATAAATAAAAACCACATTTATACTTTCAAGGTTTTTCTACTGCATTTGTACTACTGGCAGTGCGGTTTCATCACCACTTTTGCTAATTACACGTATTATGATGTATGAGGCCTACTTCGCACTGAATACAGATGTCGGAAGAGCCAAAGAGAATGCATAGAGGACCAGACATGGGACTGACGGCAGAAAGACAGGCATTATCCCCCCCCCTTATTTATTATGCTCTTGATTGTAGAGAGACCTATTTGCATCAAATAAATTCAATAAGAATTGAATGGATACATTTGAGAAAATTGCCAAATTCGTATTTTGCTTACCACTTTGGTCTAAGAATAAGACACTATTGATAATTCTGCCCCATTGTTTTTGCTCAAAGTGCAATGACCATTACTGTGCTAAAACTATTTTCTATGAAGTTGTTAAAATTATATTTACCAATTTATACAGTTTAGACACTTATATATGACAAACAATATGACCTACAACATAGCTCTCAAAGATGCTTTATAGCAACTTCATGACAACGTAGTTAATGACATTTTCATTAATATTAATAACACGTGTTATATTTTTTATAGCATCCACTATTTACACCATTATTATACTAGCATGCATTTTGCTTCCATATGTATTTATTTGTAGTTAAAAAAATATTGATTTGGTGCCATCTGTTTTCTGCCATTGTCATTGTGTCAACTAAACGTTTATTGATGCACCCCCATTGTCTTTAAATTGCTTCATGACTATCCTAAAATTGCATCAATAAGACCACATTTTATTCAGTGCTGTAAATAATTTGCTAATTATTGATTGCTTTTGCAATTGTTGGCTGTGAAGTCCATAGGTTCTCCATCCAATGTGACATGTGAATTTTTTTTAACATTTTTTAATAGTTTTTTTAGTCATCTGTACATCGAATCTAATATATACATTAAGATCTAATAGACGGAAGGAAAAATCCTAGGAAAAAAAATTGATTTTTTTTTTTACCATAGGTGGGGAAACATTAAGTCCCATTTTATATAGGCTTCAAAATCCTACCTATTTGAGATGGATGACTTTTTAAAAACTCCAGCTTTGACAATTATTTTTACTAGGACTGTATTGAATCCATTTTTTGAGCTCTTTAACACAAACACAGCCTAAGAAAATGTCAACAGGACTCTACATATCTGGCTATGGATATGTAAAGTACCGGTCACACTCTGTCACTTTACAGACAATTGTTGTCCGAGTCACAGTGTGCTGTAGGGTGTGGGGTGCATCACACTCACTTGCAGGCCGCAGGCCTATGGTGCCTCCAGGCTTCCATCTCCAGGAGCTGCCGCACACAATTCAGGTTCTTTACAACAGGCAAACATTTAGTAGTCATAGTCAGTATATGTTCATCAGGTGGTGATATGTGGGATAGGTGTCCAGATGTTACAGCAAAGTAGATGGGATTTCAAGAAATCCCATGCCCATTATGAGTCCAGAGACGCCCGTGGCTAACCTGTGGAGACGGACATGCGGCACGTCTCTCCAGACCGCAGCATGTCAATTTCTCTTGTTGAGACGCGAGTACATTCACTAATAGAATGTATTAGATGCAGTGAATCTGCATGGTTCAGTAATCACAGAGGATTCACCTGCGTTTAATAGATGGCAGCACTTTGAACGCAGCGAACATGCGCTGCATCCAAAGCACTGCCACCACCGGATCATCTGAACATACCCTAAAAAATGGGTGTTTTGAAAGCAGAATTTTACTGCCAAGAGAGCAGGTTTTGGTTGCAAAAAAAAAACAGTGCAGCAAAAACACTGATTCATATGCACACTGTACTATATATGTGTGTGGTTTACCCTTATTGTTTGACATGGGAATTCATTTATTTCTATATAATAAATACTCTGGTTCAGCAGACAATATTCCTGTCTTGTGTCATCCAGACAGTAGTGACAGGCGGTCGTCCTGTCAGAGATTACAAGCACTGATTTAGTGAGTGTGGTCAGAGCCGATGCTGATCACTGCTGTATGTGGCTGTGAATCCTGATCCAGCAGCGATCAGCATGGAGCTCTGGGATCACAGTGAGTAATCACTGCACTCTGACCTGTTATTGCTGTTCTGGGAAATGAAACAATTTCTGGCCGGGGCTCACCTGATCTTGGGAGTGAGGAGTCAGTGAGAAGCTGCAGGAACCTGACAGATGGCGGAAGTCAGGCCACAGTGTGTATCGACTTCCATCTGCAACGGTTGAAAACCGAAGCTGTCCTGGTTGGAGGAGGAGCTAAGCAGAAAGGGACATGTACATGTATGGACACTGGATGGAAGATACAGGGAGTAGACTTTGATACGGGCCTCGGCCTTGAATCAAAGTGCCTAGCGATGCCCCTGGCAGTACGCCACTGGATGGGGGCCCTTGAGGGAGTGGGGACCCTAGGCATTTGTCTAGTCTGCCTGCCCCTAATGCCAGCCCTGGGAATAGGAATTGTTTCTTTCACACTACCCTCTCCATTGCCAGTACCACTTTTTCATTTACCATTAAAGTAACGTTTGTACATAAGTATAAAGTTTACAAAAATATTCAACCACCCTTTGCCAATCTTTGAAAAATATGGAATAAGAAATCAATTCTAGGTAGGGTACACGTGATAGCAAAGAAGGCAAATGCAACAAAAGCCCACCCATAGTATTGTTATGATGTCTCCAATTAGCCAACTTAAACCCATGTGCCAAAAAAGTCCAGAACAGTAAAATGTATTGCTATAGTGTTATCTACATTTTGAAAGATTTTTTCTTAAGCAAATTAAATCACCCTGGCCAAAAAGAACGACATAAAGACAAATGACAGATATGAAACACAGCCAGGAAGCCAAGTGCAGTACAATTATAAGGTGAATGTTTGACAAATTGGACTATTAAAAAAGTATGCAAAAAGTAAAACAATTCTATTTTGTATTCATATTTTTTATTTAAATGGCTGCAACTATACAAAATAATATGTATTATCTTTAAAAACATTTTTTTTTACATTTTAAGCACTTTTTCCCTACCCTGACAAAAAAAAATCTTTGCCAGGTTTATTACCCCATTTGAAAAATTTTTGTTTTTGAAGGTCAAGATTATAGATTGCCCTTTCATGAGCTAACGCATTTGCTGTCTCTTTGGCCTCTAGGTATTGTTGTTTTGTAAGGGAAAAATTATTGAGTTTAAAGTTTTTATATGCTAATGTTAACGCTTTCTGTGCCACCATAGTACGTTCTTGCAGCTGCTTTTTTATGGCATACATACGCAATTATTTGCCCTCTTAACACTGCTTTGGAGGTGTCCCAGAAAAGAATTGGTGTTTCAGTATGTGTTTGGTTGTCAGATTTGTAGGTGTACCATGAGAATTGTATGAATTTTTTAAAATCTTCTGATTGGTATAAGTATGACGGAAAGCTACATTTCCTGTGAAAATATTGGGTTGATTAGTCTTAGAGTAAAGGTTTTTGGTGCGTGATCTGGAATATGGATGTCCAGGATTTTAGTTTGTAAGACTTGTGGCATGAGTGAGGAGCCCAGCAGTGAATAGTCAATTCTGGCATGAGACTTGTGAGCATGTGAATAATGAGAATAATCTCTCTCAACGGGGTGCTGTACTCTCCAGGCATCCAACAATTCTAAGTGGTCTAAAAATGATTGTATGAGTTTCCCATTTGTGGGTATATAAGGAGATTGGGGATTGAATTTATCCATGTCGATATCATGCACTTCATTAAAATCACCACCCACAATCATATGGGAAGTGTCCCAGCCTGCAATCTATTTCAGCACATTAGCCCTGAAATGTGGATCTGGTGAGTTTGGTGCATATATATTAATCACACAATAAGTCGTTCACTCAATAGTCAGCCTGACTCAGACAAACCTCCCGGAGGGGTCCGCTAGTACATCTACCATCTCATGGCTAATATTCCTATTAACCAGAATAGCGACCCCTCTCTGTTTTTTGGTGAAAGAAGCTTCTGCACATAACATAAACTTTTTGCTAGAAAATAAAGGATGATTATCCTTCACCCAATGTGTTTCCTGAAGAAGGACAATATGGAAATTCTCCAGATGCAAATAATTTAGAACTTTTTTCCTTTTTACTGGGAGTTTAGGCCATTAATGTTCCATGAACACCAAAGGAGAGATTTCATAGCGGACCATTTTGTCTATCAATATCCACCATTAACCCACTCCAGTATAATTAGTTGTAAGCACTGCATAAGAGTGGGAATCCCGCCTGTCCCAGCGAGCCAGCGTTAGAACCCCAGAATTATCAGTTACCTGGAATCTAATGCATAGACCCTTCCCCCAAACCCCACTCCCACAAAATTTGTAACTGTATGTCTAATTCAACATTCCCCTTAACCCTTCATCTTAACAACTGGTGCAGAAACAGAAAAATAACAGATAATAACAACATAGCGAATGAATGTCAGTTGACATCACCTTATGAGATTTATGGTATTGTCACTAAATAAACTACCTCAATTCCCATTCACGGCGGCTGAGAGGCTCCCTGGACAAGCTCTAGAGCCTTTACGGGGTCATTGATGGCCCAGCTTTTCCCGGATAAGCTGAAGCGCAAAAGAGCCGGATATTGTAGGCCAAATCTGATGTTCTTTTTAGCCAGCAGCTTGCATACCGGGTTGAATGCTCTGTGCCTGGCCATAACCGGAGCTGAATAATTCTGAAACAGTAGGACTCTGTGGCCCTCATAGGATAAGTTGGCTTTCTTCCTATAGGCAGCGAGTAGGTCAGTTTTGTCTTGAAAGTTGAGGACCTTGAATATCACTGGTCTAGGTCTGTCGTTGTCCTTATCTCTCTGTGGGCCTATTCTGTGTGCTCTCTCAACCTCAATTGAACCCAAAGTTGGGTGAATGTCCAAAGCTCCTGGCAAACACTCAGATATTCCTTTTAATAATTCAGAGGGGTGCATAGACTCTGGTAGACCTATCAGTTTCATATTATTGCGTCTGGAACGGTTTTTCAGATCGTCCACTTTAGATTGAAGCTCTGTGACGATTTTCTCTTTCTCCTCCGGACGTTCCACTAATTCCTGGTAACATCCTTCAAATCTGAGATGCGTTGTTCCGCCTCATCCAGGTCACCGCAGTTCATTGGCCTGGCTCACACTGAAGTGAGCTGGGAATGCAGCCTCGGTGACCTGCGGTAACCTCGATGATGTCACCGCCAGTCATTGATTCTACCAGCACCTCATTCTCCCGTGATTTTTAGCCTGGATGGTTTTTATTTTGTTTTTTCCTGCAGGAGGCTAGGGCTTCAATGGAATTGGGCGTAAGGTGAGTATAACTGTGTTTATTATTTTTAAACAAATTTTTAAAACGGTGTGTATTTTTATTTCAAATAAAGGACTTTATTTTGGCTGTGTGTTTATTTAATATATGACTATGGGGTTCGTAATGGATATCCATCTGGTTTTTGAAGTCCCACAGGATTTTAGCCCTTTCATTCTTCACCACTTTGTCTGGGGTCTCCTACCTGGACTTAGCCCGTATGTTGTGCAGATGTTCCTGTATACAATTAAAAATATAGGTAAAAATATAATATATTAATTATTTCAAATATTTTTAACGCAAATGTCCCAACAAACATGATTGAAGAGGACAATAACTCAGAAATTGAATAAAACAGAAACAAAGGGAACCAGACCACCACGGAATATAATGCTTAAAATGTGATTCTTTATTGAAAATATTAAAACTGCACCAATAGTACGAGCAATGAAAAACATAAACAAGGCTGCTGAGCACAAAAAAAAGGACAGATATTCATCTAATAAAAGTGCATAGTACAAAAATATGAGAAAACCTCTTAGTATATATTGAATGGCCAGAATTTTCAATTTACCAATGGGGAAAATGACCCCTAATGGCGGAAACACTGTTGGCCAGTGTGTAAGTGGGAAGTACTTAAGACGGGGTAGCAGACAAGAAAATAGTCTCTGCTGTTATAGTTAAAGTATAGAGAAAAAAGGGCAAGATATAATAATAAGACTATGCGAACGATCTAAATCAGAAGTCAGTGACAGTGGTGAGCAGTGGGTAAATACAGACCAATTTGAAAAAGTACTTACTGAGGTTTAAAGAAGATATAGCATGTCCCCGCCAGCCCAATCCTGAACACTGTTTCAGTGTACAAAATGTATTATTGTCATTAATAAAAAAGTTAATGGGCTATTTTCTGATGTATCAATTTACATTTTATAAAATGAGTGCACAAATGATTTATGCAGCTAAAAAATATTATCTTTACTTAAATAAATTGTAATGTGGATTATGTGTATGAAGTATTTTAAATAATGTTTTCACGCAATGCAAATACAGTGTCATCTTTTAAACATTTTTACTGGCTGCAGACGCTGTAAAAGATAACACAGGCGCAGCAAGATAAATGCACTAGATAATAGCTGAACGGTATAACTCTTTACACTACTAGGAAATAAATACTACTTGTACACCTGTCATCTTCTGATGTTGTCATGTGCCAGTTATCCATTTATATTTACTTATAGACCAATCAGCCATAACATTAAAACCACCTGCCGGATATTGTTTAGATTATAATCATGGAAAAATAGCTCTGACCTATTAAGATATGGACTCCACAATATGGTCCTTGTCAAAGTCGCTCAGATACTTATGCTTGCTTATTTTTCCTGCTTCCAATACACCAACTTTCATAACTGCAAGTTCATCTGCGGCACAACTGTTTAAATCAAAGCACGTAAAGCAGGAGAGCAAAAAATTAATTATATATATGATTTTAAATCCAATAAGAGAGAAGAAAAGACGACACCATGGACCATGTGGTTATATTTTCAAAAATGTGGAACTGATCATGCGTCAGCTATGACCGTGTGCATAATGAAAAATAAAGAAAGTGGTGGTGCTCACCGGTTCAGTATTAAAGTCCAAAATTTTATCCAAATCACTAAAAAGACTGGCATGGGAGAGAGTGGCACATGCAGCGGACGACTGCCTTGTACCTGCTGAAGTACAGACAGGTGCAAAATGACCATCATCCGCTTAATGTGCCACTCTCTCCCATGCCAGTCTTTTTAGTGATTTGAATAAAATTTTGGACTTTTATACTGACCCGGTGAGTGCCACCATTTTCTTTATTTTTCATCATGTAAATGATGTTAGAAATATGAAAAAAAAAAAACAGAAAGCATGACATTGTTATTGTAGACTTTAAAGCATATACACTGAAGAAAAAAACCCACAACATTTTGAAGGAGTATAGACTCGGATTCCTGTGATGTGTCACTTACTGGACTGTGTTTTGCTTTTTCAATAAAATCAGTATTTTATCCTCAGAATAATATGACTGCCAGACAAATATCCTTGTGACTCCTGATCCAACCACACCCTCAGCACTCATTAGCAGCTCTTTGTCACTATAAAATATACACAAAAAGCTGTGGTGTAGACAGGGTTACACACAGCTCAACACCTTGAGCTCTGCTAGATCTGCAGCAAAGACAACTGGGATTCTATCATAACTTTTGCACCCAGTAAACTAAGGAATAAATCACTGGAATCAGGGTCTCTGTCTGTACCTCATAGTGCTAACAGATTACATAAAAAACTTGCTGACAGATTCCTTTTAAAAAGCACTCATCAAGGCTACATCCACACATTTGTTTCTATTTCTACATCATGTAAAACAGACCATTTTTTTCTCAGGTGTCATTTCTTTTGCATTTGGTGTACATATTGCTTTCATTTTTTTCTCATCCATTTTTAAAAATTTATGGATTTTAACTATCTAAACTTTAATCTCTATTGATTCTTAGCAATAAATAAGTTAAAAATGCACGAAACATGAATGGAGAACTGTAGTAGAAAGGATGCTTTCTATTTTTCATTGTTTTTTAACAGATCCCCATAAACTTTAATGTCCAAGTCTGATCCATAAAACGATGAGAATAGAACATGCTCTGAGACTCACAGATCGGACACATGGATCCATTATGGAAATGGATGTGTGTATAGATGAATGAAACTCTCTGGTTCTTTGTGCTGTCTATCCAAAAAACACACATGCGCAATGGATGCATGGAGGCAACCAGACGCTTGTAACAGGAGGGGATCTTGAAGCTACGTGGTGGCCAAATTTTATCTATTCTTCTCTACTCTGCTACACTCTACTCCGCTACATTCTACTCTACTACACTCTACTCTACTACACTCTACTCCACTCTACTACACTCTACTCTGCTTACACTCTACTACACTCTACTACACTCTACTCTGCTACACTCTACTACACTCTACTACACTCTACTGTACTACACTCTACTCCACTCTACTACACTTTACTACACTCTCCTCCACTCTACTCTACTCTACTCCACTCTACTCCACTCTAGTACACTCTACTCCACTCTACTCTACTCTACTCCACTCTACTACACTCTACTCCACTCTACTCTACTCTACTACACTCTACTCTACTACACTCTACTGTACTACACTCTACTCCACTCTACTACACTCTACTCCACTCTACTACACTCTACTCCACTCTACTCTACTCTACTCCACTCTACTACACTCTACTCCACTCTACTCTACTCTACTACACTCTACTCTACTACACTCTACTGTACTCCACTCTACTCCACTCTACTACACTCTACTCCACTCTACTCTACTCTACTCCACTCTACTACACTCTACTCCACTCTACTCTACTCTACTACACTCCACTCTACTACACTCTACTCTGCTTACACTCTACTACACTCTACTACACTCTACTCTGCTACACTCTACTACACTCTACTACACTCTACTGTACTACACTCTACTCCACTCTACTACACTCTACTACACTCTACTCCACTCTACTCTACTCTACTCCACTCTACTCCACTCTACTACACTCTACTCCACTCTACTCTACTCTACTCCACTCTACTACACTCTACTCCACTCTACTCTACTCTACTACACTCTACTCTACTACACTCTACTGTACTACACTCTACTCCACTCTACTCCACTCTACTACACTCTACTCCACTCTACTACACTCTACTCCACTCTACTCTACTCTACTACACTCTACTCTATTCTACTCTACCACACTCTACTACACTCTACTACACTCAACTCTACTACACTCTACTACACTCTACTGTACTACACTGTACTACACTCTACTACACTCCACTCCACTCTACTACACTCTACTACACTCTACTCTACCACACTCTACCACACTCTATTACACTCTACTCCACTCTACTACACTCTACTACACTCTACTGTACTACACTGTACTACACTCTACTACACTCCACTCCACTCTACTACACTCTACTACACTCTACTCTACCACACTCTACTCTACCACACTCTACTACACTCTACTACACTCAACTCTACTACACTCTACTACACTCTACTGTACTACACTGTACTACACTCTACTACACTCCACTCCACTCTACTACACTCTACTACACTCTACTCTACCACACTCTACTACACTCTACTCCACTCTACTACACTCTACTCTACCACACTCTACTACTCTCTACTCCACTCTACTACAATCTACTCTACTTCACTCTACTCTACTCTACCTTTCAGTTTTAAACACAACCATCACCATTGACACCATAATCCAATGCAAATGGATGACAAAAACAAAGATAACCATGTACTGCACCATTTCCCCAAAAAGTAGTGCCACATCTAGGCTATGAATGAAGTAGGTTCTTGCAAACACAACATGAGCAGTGGCATGACCTACTTAGCAAGCAGGAGAGGAAAAACTACAAATACCAAATGCACCAGATGACAAAAGAATATCTCTGGCCTAAAATTAACCATTGCAGATTTGCAAGAATTACAGACTTGGTTTACTTTTAACACTGAACCAAAGCACAAACTGTAGAGTAGAGCATAACATTGGAGGAGATTGTGGTAGCTTTGTTTTCTTCAGGGGATTATCATTGTGGTAATAATACACAGATACATGAACTGATGAAAGAAATAGAATTAAATGAAGATGCTAGGGGGAGAGTAGCGATAATATTCTAAAGAAAATTTCGAAGTGTTGGAAACTGGATAATGAATGCGGGGTGGAGGTATCCGAAGGGAGAAACAGAAGAAGAAATTCTGTTGCATCTTTTATGTGTTATTTATGAAGGGATGAAACTTGCCTTGGGCATCAAAATACTTGTTAATATCTGATGAAAATGGTAGACAGTTAGGTTTACTTGACCTTGAAACAAATATTTCAAAAATATTTTATATAACCAAAGCAGATTTTTGTAGAGGTGCTGCAATCCTTTGACTCTCGCATTGCGGTTAATAAAAACTGACGTTAGCTTACAATGTACATCCATTTTCATGAGAAATACTTATGTCTTGCATTTAATCCAATTAAGGTCATATTTCGTGACTTTTTAGTGCGCTATTTTATTCTTTTTTTAGTTAATAGGATAACAATAAAAAAAGTTGTGGAGCTTAGAGCACAAATATTTTACCTGATTAATACTTATTTTAGATTGTAAAGGATCTTGTATGGAAACTGTAGAAAAGTATGAGGGTGGAGATAAGGAAATGAAAGTATCATACAACTTAAAAAGCAGTTATTACAGACTTATAACAGCAAGGAACTACTGCAGTGAAGAAAAGCACACAAATCTAGCAAATATAAGATGATAAAGAGCAAGAAATTCTATCATGTATGATATAGATGCAGTTAGATGCAGAACTATTTGGACAGCGACTGAATCTTTGGGATTTCAGCTCCGCAGGCCACTATTTTGGATTTAAAATAAAACAACTGAGATGCAATTGAAGTGTAGACTTTCAGGTTTAATCAAATGGGGTGAACAAAAATATCATGTGAAAAATTTCGGAATTACGACCATTCCTCTACAAAGCCTTCCAGGGGCTCACAAGTAGTTTAACAAACTATCTTTATCATAAATAAAAATGTTCATTTTTAATATTTTTGCAGAGAATCTTTTGCAGACAATGACTGATTGAAGTCTGGAAGCCATGGACGTCAATAAACGCTGGGTTTCCTCCTTTCTGATACTTTGTCAGGCCTTCACTGCAGCTGGCTCCAGCTTCTTGCTTGTGGGTCTTTCAGCCTGAAAGAGGTTGCCACTGCTTTTATATTGATGGCCTATCCTTAAGATAGAGCATCAGTGTGTGATCTGCCAGGGTCCAGCACCCTGCACCCCCACAAATCAGCTGTTATCAGTGGTATCGATGGTCGCTGGCTGGAAGAACCTACTTGTAGAGCTGGCTGTCTACTTATAGTGGCCGCCGCAGAGTACTACACATCCGCATCCTATACAAATCAATAGAAGGCGTATGTGCAATAACAAGCCCCGGTCACTACAGGTAGATGGCCAGCTCTGCCAGCGGCCATCGAGGTCACTGATAACAGCTGATCGGCAGAGGTGTCGGGTGCCAGACACCGGCCTATCAGACATTAATGACTTATCCGAAGGATAGGCCATCAATGTGAAAGTAGTGGACAACCTCTTCAAGTTTTTTCTTAAGCAAGTATACAAATTGCCTCTTCAGAGAGGAAGATGACTTGAGTTCTCTAGCACCACCGTTGGAAGCAGCAATCCTACGTGTCACTATTGACCCTTTAACGAGCCTTGAAATGTAACTTAGGATAAAAGCCAAATCAGAATCTCAATTTGGAGACATGGTGTTTTGGGGTATTTCCCTTGTCAGTGCAAACTGAGAACTGATTTGGCTAGGTGAAAAGCTCTGGACTTTCGGAGAGTGACATACAGCTATGACATGCCAATGTAAGGAGGCTTATTCGCTGTGCAATGCTCCTCTAGGAAATTTAATATGCGAATTACCTCTTCAGAGAGGAAGAGGACTTGAACTCTATAGTGCCACCTGTTGGTAGTAGCAATCCTACAAATCACTATTTTATCCTGAGTAAAATTTCAAGGCTCGTTAAAGGGTCGATAGTATCTTGTAGGATTGCTACTTTCAACAGGTGGCACTATAGAGTTTAAGTGCACTTTTTTTCTGAAGTGGCAATCTGCATATTATATTTTTCTGTTGTCGGTTATCCCAGGACCAGGAGCTCCTTCACGGTCCCTAACGCTAGGGGCACCCTAGCTCGCCCTGTTCCACAGTTTACTTCCGATGGCAAAGAAGACTCCAGGGCCACATACCTTGGTTTAACTCCATAATCAGCCCTCAGTCTGTAACATTCCCCCACCCACTGAAGAGGGGAGTAGTAGGGTACCGTAATACACCAACCAGAATAACAAGGTAATACAAACAGGGATAAAGGAATCTACCAATCATACAAAATATAGTCACACAAACAGCAGAGGTAAACACCAGGGAGTGGAGGATGGGGTAAAACCAAAGTAGGAGAAGAAGGGGAATTAGCACACACCCAAAACCTAACAATAGTCTCAGATAAATTCACAAATGCCTTCGTAAACAAAAACAACAAACCATCATCTCCTAACCATGCAGCATAAGCTATCTCTGGCAATGAGTGCTAGCCAGGGCCCAGATTATATAGGAGATGAGAGGTAACAGTGAACAGCCTTAATGCAGGAAATCTTTCAAGAGCTCTCAAATGAGCAGATTAACCCCTGCACTGCTAAAAGAAATATGCACCATTTTATGTGACGGTGAAGTGCTTGTAAACAGTGCAGGAGTAGGAGAAATCACACGCTGCAGTCTTCTGGCTCCTCTCTTTCGTGATAAACCCGTGATAGTGTCATTGTCAAACTAATTCTGGACCTAACTGTATTTGGACATTAAGCTGTTAATTTTCTGACTTTTACCTTTACGATTTCAAGTAGATTTGTCACTGGATTTATCAATACAAATGCCGTACATTATCAAATAAATCTCTTGCCTGGTGTAGCATTTTATGAAAAAGGGAGGAGGAAAATCCAGCAACTGTAGACAAAATCTAAAGTATCACATTTATTGTTAATATTAAAAAAGGGGGAAATTATTACAATTTGAAGTACATGTTAGTGCTTAGTGTTAATGTGTTTCGAGGACTTAATCTTGGCTTCCATGCACCGTACCCAGCTCTCAGGCATTTCTCAATCCAGTGAGCTGATGGTAGCTTTGTTCCTTTCCATGGCATTTTATGAGTCTACCTAAAAAGTGAAAAAGTTCATGGTGCAAAGTGTATTCATTTTCTACCCACTTACCCAGCTAACTGACAGCTGAAGATTGTTCTGAGCAGTGTGAGATTTCATCAGCAACAGTGAGAAGAGACAGTGAGGAAAGGGGTGTACCATCTATAGCGGGAGCCCACGAGGCCTCTATGGGGCCCATGAGTTAGGGGCAGCCTCGGAATGTGGATACCGTTAAAAGAATAATGAATCAGGGAGCCCAATGGTCCATGATCCACCATTTAGCCTGGACCTGTGAGTCTGAGACTGCTGTGACGTCACTACATAGCGGCTGCTCTGCGGAAGCCTCAGTACTCACACAGCACAGACCAGGGGAAAGAACAAGGTGAGTAGTGTTTTTTTTGTTGCAGTTTTTTTTTTTTTAAATCTCAGTAATTTTAATAATTCTGCAGGCCACGATATTGAATGTGGGGCCAATCATAATAAATGAATGGCTTTTGGAGCAACTTATGAATGGAGGGCTTGAATGGAGGGCTGGTGGGGGCCATTCATTCTGAATAAGGGGCATGTGGGGTCCAGTCATGCTGAATGGGGCGTTGGTGGGGGCCAATAATATTGACTAGGCCATTATACTGAGTGAGGGATGGTGGGAGCAAATCAAACTGAGTGGAGGCTGGTGGAGGCAATGATACTGAGTGGGGCCTGGTAGAGGCCATTATATTGAGTGGCAGGCTAGTGGAGGCCATAATACAATGTGAGGGACTGTAAGGAGCATGAGAGTCCCCAAATTGAGTTTGGGACTGTGAGGGCCCCCACATTGAATTTGGAGCTGTGTATTGAATAGGGAGGATCTTATTTTGTGTTAGGGGCTGTGGGGGCTCTTATTTTGTGCAGGGGCTGTGTGGGAACTCATACTGTTTAAGGGACTGTGAGAGCACTCATACTTTGTGAGTGACTGTGGGGCTCCTTATACTGAGTAGGAGGCTGTGAGGTTCTTTATACTGAATGGGGAAATCATGCTGACAGGCCATAATACTGTGTGGGGGTAATGATATTGTTTGTATGTGGGAGGGACTGTGATGATATACTACAGGGGGTCACTTTAGGGGCATCATACTGTGGGGACAGTATATTATGTTGGTGACACTGGGACATCGTACTTTGCTAAAGGCACTGTGGAGTCATCATGAACTATTGTAGGGTAAAACTGTGGCGTGGGATTCACTCTAGGGATTCCATACTCCCCACATTATTTTTAAATCAGTAGGGAAATGTTTTACCTCACAGAAACCAGCAGTTGTGATCTCATGCTTTTCTGTCTGTATACTTTTTTTGTGGTTCCTCTCTAGGCCAGAAGATGTGGTATGATCAGACCATGCTCCTGTACGATCAGACACGGCCATTACAGAGTACATAGCAGGGGCAAATTTATAAGATTATCTCAGCACAGGAATATTTTTTAACACATCCAATTGTGAAAACTTTTTTCTATTCCAAGATCTATTGATTAAAATGTACCTTGTTCTTGGGAAAACCCCTTTAACTCATTAATGCCACTGTCAGCTTGATTTTCTATGTTCTCATCAAGGGAAATTTATTGAGGGTTCATCCTCCATTAATGGAGAACATTTTTATCATTATGCATAGAATGTATCAATCATCCACTCATCCATCCATCCATCAGTAAGGTCTCAGATTTTTTTGTAAATCAATCTAATGTATAAATAAACACGCTATTGGCAAGTATTTTGTTTTAAAGTTGTCTCCAAATTTGTTAATCTTTTGACATATCTTTTGGGTTCATTGCTGTATTAGGAGGGATCATTTGTGGTATTTTGGTGAGCCAGTCTGATCCTAATACCCTACGGACCATAATAGTAGACGGTCACTTTGGATATAATGATAGAGCTGGTTAGCTGTATTCAGCCTTGACATCCTTAGGGCTCATGCGCATGAACATATTTTTGGTCCTAGTGTGATCTGTTAAAAAAACGTATCATGCTCAGGTCAATTTTATTCAATGAGGTCGATGGTTGATATTTTTCACTGATGGATTTGGCATGTGAAAAAAATTGCAGCATGAGCAATTTTCCTCCGGAAATCAGATGAGAATAACTCATTCAAGTCTACAGGTGCCAAAAAAAATTGTATGCCGCAGTGTAGCATCTGATTTTTCCTTATACATTGCCATTCTGTAACATAGGAAGCTGTAAATGGTTTTGTAAATGATTAAGGCTATGTGCACACGTTGCGGATTGTTAGCGTTTTTCGCAGTGAAAGCGCCATGAAAACACGGCAAAACACTTACACAACGCAACCCATTGTATTCTATGGGATTCCGCAATGCTGAGCTAATGCTGCGTACTTTTCCGTGGCGGAATAACATTGTGGAAAAATATGCAGCATGGTCATTCTTTTTGCAGAATCGCGGTGATTCTGCCACCATAGGAATGCATTGAACCACTTACTTTCTGCATGTGGCTATGCCCACTATGCGCAAAGTGAGCGGTTCTTGTGCGGATGGCACCCGGGGTCTGGAAGAGAGGAGACTCTCCTCCAGGCCCTGGGTACGATATCCCTGTTAAAACAATAATTAAAATAAAAAATCATGATATTCTTACCTTACTGCGACCCCCGCAGCTTTCCCGCTTCTCAGCGACGCTTCTGGCAACTCCCGTTCCCAGTGATGCCTTGAGACAATGACCCCAGATGACGTAGCGGTCTCGCGTGATGCTACGTCATCTGGGGTCATTGTCGCCAGCCATCACTGGGAACAGGAGTTGCAGGGAGCATCGAGAGGACCAGGAAGGCTGCGGGGGCCGCCGGAAGGTGAGAATATCACGATTTTTTATTTTTTTTTATTATTTTTAACATTATATCTTTTTACTATTGATGCGGCATAGGCAGCATCAATAGTAAAAAGTTGGTCACACTTGTCAAACACTATGTTTGACTCGTGTGACCAACCTGTCAATCAGTTTTCCAAGTGATGCTACAGATCGCTTGGAAAACAATAGCATTCTG
The DNA here is from genome assembly GCA_033576555.1 of Oophaga sylvatica. Classification (NCBI taxonomy): domain Eukaryota; kingdom Metazoa; phylum Chordata; class Amphibia; order Anura; family Dendrobatidae; genus Oophaga; species Oophaga sylvatica. The sequence goes on from JARQOD010000005.1 coordinate 485,770,547, forward strand.
CACGCTAAATACGTTTGCAAAACACTAGCTTTTAGCGGGAATACGCATACCAATTAAAATGCGTATTTCCCTTGGCATGGAGTTGCGGGATTGCCGCGGAAATTTGAGCGGCAATTCCGAACGTGTGCACATAGCCTAAAGGTTTTTGCCGTAAAAAAAACCGGATTACACATGGATTGCACTCTGATGACAAGTGAGACAAGAAATTGTCCCACTTTTCTGGATGAAACCCTGAATGATTTTTTATTCGGTTGTGTGAACCTACTCTAACTTTTGTAGGATTATGCAAGCCAGCGGCATTACTGAAACAGGTGCTACCATAATTTGCATATTACTGCTTCCTCTTTTGCCAAAATGGGCTGCGGCGGCAGTGAGTCAGTAAGGTAAGATGAAGTCATGGAGGGATGGAAACAAGGTAACGTTTTTAGTTAACTTTTAACATGTTATTAACCTTATTACTATACCTTTTGAGTAAATACTCATTTTTTTAATTAATATAAATCTAATATAGCTAAAAAAATCATCCAATATAATTCTGATATAACTTAAAAATGCACTGACGTATTTCATATGAAAAATGGAAAAGGGTCATTCTTTCATGCGAAAGAAAACAATAAATACCTTTTCATTGCAACATATGTTTGGAGCAACCCACCGTGAAATAGCTAAACTATATGTTATAATTTGCTGACAACATAGTTACAGACTTCATCATAATTGCACATACAAATATCACTGTTTAACCTACAAGTAATTCCACTGATACCACATAGCATCTGTTAAATGAGCGGTGTCCCTTTTAGAGATGTAAATTCAGTAGAACCGCCATATAATCTGTTCTGCACCAAGTGGAAAAACAATGTTTAGAAAATGAATAATGATTTTAAAATAATTTTATTAATTGGAGTGCAACTGCAATAGCTTAAATTACATTCCCAGTGTAAGAAGCCGTCGAAACCTAATTTGTAAGACAAGATGGTGGATTTAATGACTGGCAGCAAAGTTTCTTCAACAGATTTCATGGGGCATGATCCAAAGATAATAGGTTTTCAGCCCAATGACAACCCAATTACAATGCCAATCAAAGCCAACTTCATGCACACTAATTATCAGATTTAGCTGTCAGCTCAAATACAAACATAACACGTTTATTTAAATAAAAATTTAATTTAGAGAAAAGATTTCATGTGTGATTTATTGAGAAGGCAAGAGCAGCGTTATATTCTCTGCACCATGATGGGCTCAGCCTGCTGATTAATATATGGCTACTGTATATGTTGACACTGTTATATGGATGTCTATCATTAAGTTTTCTCGCAAGAAAAAATGAAATAACACATTGCAATGAAGATTAACTAATTAATTAAGGATGTCAGATGGAATATATTGCATTTCTTAAATATAACATTAAATATTTTTTATTTTAGATTAACCTATTATAGGCTTTGCATATTATGAAAGCAGCAGATCTGGATTTGTCATTCAGTTCTTGTCTTTTTTTTATCAGGTAGGTAACAATGCTATAAGAGGTACCAAGTTTGCAGTTACACCTGGACCCTGTGTGGTCCACCTGTAGGTCTCTTGTCCATACTCAACAACTTTTCAGTAGACAATATAGGGATGCCCGAGACCCTCTCGCAGGACAACCCAAAGAATGCCCATAACTTATCGCACTTTTGCAGACTTTTGGAAGGGGTCTATGTAAACTCCAGCCCTTTTTGGACTAAGACATACGGGAATTACTTGGATTGTTTCTGAAAATTTTGGACAGTCCTGGAAAATTCAAGACTATTGACAACTGTGCCCATATCCTGGACTGTAGCGTGCAATAACCTGTGCAATGACTAACATTTAAAAAGGAAATGCATTTTCAGCAAACAGAGGAGTCCGAAATAGTCCTAAGAGTCATGGTGAGGGAATATAAAAATCAGGCTTTTTTTTCCTTAGTGACAAAACCCAGCGCTCTAATGGGAGGATCAATTTGATTGATACTATGGAGCCCCTTCTCTTTTATGCATGCTATGACTTGCAATACAGAGCAGTTAGAGTAATGCCATATTAATATTTGTTGCAAGTTTAAAACTATGCTCTGTATCTAACATGTTAAGGGCAGGTGCAGACCGCAGTACAATCTCTCATCCGAGAGAATAAGCTTGATTATGCAAATGACAATCTGATTAATCTCTGATCAGAGTTTGATCAGAGTGTGAACATGGTGCGATAAGCTTCTCTTGGAAGAGAAGATGGAGAAAAAAAAATTCTCCATCTTCTCCATTCTGTCAGTGCACAGAATTCGGACTGCACTGAGATGATACCTGCGTGCAGTTCATTGATTTCCATGGACTCATTGTCTTGCAATCCGTATAACGGTTCAAACTCGGGCATGCAGAAATTTTTTCCTTGGATAGTCTCTGTGCAAAATTTGTCAAGGAAACAGCTGGGGTAATCGCATATATCTCCAGGCTGGTACCAATGGTCAATAACCAGCAGTCCACAGCTTGCAATCGTCGGGACAATTATGAAATTGACTGACGAGTAATGGACAAGGCCACGGCTGTTTTCACTACTTGGCCAGTTATTGGAGAACTGACAGTGAGCATATAGTATATACACATCCAATTCCAACATTTCAACACATGGAGTATATATATATATATCCCAGTATGGTCACTGCCAAATTCCACAATAACAATAGGAAGTAGCTGCCACCACCAATCGTCTATACAGGCCAATTGGATACCTGTTACAGATAGCGTATGACTCCATGGGTGCGGTTTACAGAGCAAGAGGAACAAAGGTATTACATTTTACGCATTTAATCCAAAAAGTAGGCAGTATTTATAAAACTATACAAAGATATTACAAAATGGACAAAGCAATACAGCTTATACAGTCACATACAATAAAGAGGAATAGCAAAAGAACAGTACTAAACCTGTTTCACAGAAATGGCACAGATCTTTTATGGAGGGAAGCACTCCTTTTAGGAAAGCGGTACACCACAACAGCAGTGTCTTCTAAGACTGACAATGACATTAGCTCAAAATCTTCTTTTATTGGATATAAAACAAGCCCACATACCTCCCTTTGGTGAGCTCATATGGGGCTTGTCATGGGATGTGGCTAGGGAACAAAAATGAACAGATCGCCAACTTTCAGAATATCTTCACCCCTGGAGGCTCCTTGTGCACATCTGAATGCAATCCAATGTTTTGTCACATCAACAAAAATATGGTTTTCTGTACTTGCCCTAATACTTATTGATTATCTCCATTTTGATTGCAAATTCAACAGTTGTACAGTTTTTGATACCGTTTCAGCAAAATGCAAGTTACCATGTATGTTGCACCTTAGGCTGTCAGTGGACTGGAATCCTGAAAGCTTTTCTTGCTGGGGAACAAAGTCTTGTAACCACTTCATGTAAAGCCCTAAACACTCCACATTTGTGCTATAATGAAAATCAGGCCACGTCCTCACCTTCAGTATTTGATCCGTATTTTACATCAGTATTTGTAACCCAAAATCAGGAGTAGGTGAAAAATGCAGAAATGGTTATGTGTTTCTATTGTACTTTTCCTCTGACTGTTCCACTCCTGGTTTTGGCTTACTAAGGGTGGGGTCCTACTAGCAAATCACATCGGTTGCGAGAGCATCGGATGCCATATGGTAATGACACTCAGCTCCTGCTCTGCCGTGGGCAGGAAAAAACAAATGCAATTGAAAACACAACCATAGGATTAAATGGGTACAAATGCAATCCGAATTTAACCAGATTGCATTCCTCCAATTTAATCGCAAGTAGGAGCGAGCACAAATACTTTGTATAGTGATACGGTGAGAGATGGACTGTTAAAAAACACCCTGGAAGGAAAAAATGTCATTTCACTGTCATTATATCTATGTCATTCCGCATTTCTGTAGCAACATACGCAATAGGGCAATTTACACTGATGACCTTCTCCGTTCTATTCCCGGTCTATCATGCCTTTTGCTATCTAATTACCATGACGATTTTGTTTCACGTCTTGAACAAGAGAAAATTAATTTCCCCCCTAACAAACGCATGTATAACTTAATAAATATATTTATGAAAATCACTTCTTGTATCCTCCTTACGAAATCAGCCATGCTGTGTATCCCAGCCCCAGACAATAAGAGCCCATTGCCTTTTTTCCGTAGCTTATTAGTCTACCACCTAATCGGTGAACCCTGCTAAGACTTATGAATTATGACGAGAACCAGCAGCTCAGTTAGAACACTCAAATGAATTATATCAATTCATAAACTTGTTCATGTCCAGATTTCATTAGCCACACATTAACAGCATTTTATGTTTATTACTGCACTGACACAATCTATAAATAACAGAAATGCTAATCATAGTGTTCTGCCGGGCATCATCATTTAATCATAAAGAGATACATTATTATAAACTATAATAGATAATAACAAGCTTGGGTCAATGGTTGCATATTAAAAGACCACAATTATATTGTATAAGGGTACGTACTTTACACATTTGGTGACACAAAGGTCTTTTTCTAATCAGATGCAAGTGCTCCTTCTGATAATACCCGGTGACACCGTTAATGAATTAAACTTGTTAAACATGGAAGTGCTCCAGAATTAAAATAAACAGAATTGGATGGAAGCGGTTATTAAAAACATTCATGTGAAGTTGAAGTGACTTTTTCGTCTTTATAGAGGGTGATATGCCAATTTTCTCCTGGTCATGCATTTATATTACTAATTCGCAACAGGACATCGTTCACTATTCCTATCAGAAATAATAAAGATACATTGTACCATATTAGCCATAGAAGAATACTCTGACAGGGTGATATGTTTTTATGGCTTAAAATCAAAGGGTATTCCCATCTCCAAGATCCTATCCCAATATGTAGTAGGTGTAATGATAATAATGTTTTTATTTATTTTATTCATTTATACAGCGCTTTGTAAATATTAATGGCATTGTCCCCATTGGGGCTCACAATCTAGATTCCCTATCACCATGTCTTTGGAGTGTGGGCAGAAACCAGAGGAAACCCACGCAAACACAGGGAGAACATACAGACTCCTTGCAGATGTTGTCCTTGGTGGGATTTGAACTCAGGTCCCCAGTGCTGCAAGGCTGCAGTGCTAACCACTGAGCCACTGTGCTGCCCTAACAATAGCAAATACCTCCAATTAGAAATGTAGATTTGTTCTTCTGATAAGCTATGTCGCTTTTCCCATGTGCAGGGCATTTCAGTAGCTTAGGTGTCCATGGTTACGACCACTACAAGTAAATCACTCTCACCATGAGTGGTCGTAACCATGCGTACCTACGGCACTACAACATCCTGCACATGGGGTAACCAACATATTGAATCTTAAAAGCTATACTACATTTCTAATTGGAGGTATTTGTTAATATTATTATTATTATACCTACTGCATATTAGGATAGGATCTTGGAGATGGGAATACCCCTTTAAATATTCTAAGCTACACGTACAGGGTCTCTTCCATTGATGATAATGCCTAAGGTGTCAGGACTTCGTTTCCTGTTTGCTTTCTACATCATTTAAAAAGTTTTTCCAGGATTAAAGGGAATCCGTCAATAGGTTTTTGCCACCTAATTTGACAGGAGCATAATGGGACTGAGACCCTGATTCCAGCGATGTTTCACTTACTGGGCTGCTTAGTATAGTTTTGATAAAATCTCGGTTTTATCAGCAGGAGATTATCACTAGAGGACTAGTAAACCTGCTTTAAGATAGTTCTGCATATTCATGACCTTTGTATAACCCCTCCCCATCACTGATTGGCAGTGTTTTGTGTACACTGTGTATGGGTAAAAAGATGCCAATCACTGATGTGGGTGGGTTTTACAGAGCTCAGCATTCAGAGAACTGATAGATCTGGAGCAGATAAAACAGTGATTTTATCAAAAGTACGGCAAGCAGCTCGGTGACACATCACCGGAATCAGTGTCTCTGCTCCTACATTATGCTGGTCTTAGATGAGGTAGCAGAATCTAGTAACAGATTTCCTTTTTGGGAACCTGAAAGCTGGTGCATGTGCCCGATCCATGAGCAGCAGGCACTGGTTGTAACAACGCTGCATTATTTCAGAAAAAACAATCATGCTTTAAAGGCCGCTGGAGACAGAGCTGCACTGGAGACTGATCAGACAGGTGAGTCTCATGCGGCTCTTCCGTTCCCAGCTGTCAGGCTCCCTTTGAGATATTCATGACCCAAAATAAGGATAGGACTATATCAAATTCATGGGTAACTGACACCCGATACACAAATTGACCAGCTCTTTTCAGCTCTGATGACTGCTGTACATACACAGTGAAGGAATCCAAACGGCACAGTTTTATTAACCCCTTCCTAAGGAGAAATTGCACAACAAATTTTAGTATCCATTTTTTACCGTTATCCTTGTGAAAATAAAAAAAAATTGGGGACTAAAGTAAAATTTTTATGAAAAAAGTAAAATATTCATTTTTTTCTTCCACACTCAAAAATTCATGTGAAGCAACTGAAGGGTTAATAAACTTCATGAATGTGATTTTGAGCATCTTGAGGGGTGCAGTTTTTAGAATGGTGTCACTTTGGGGCACTTTCTGTCATATAGGTCCCCTCAAAGTGACTTCATATGTGAGGTGGTCCCTAAAAAATGGTTTCGTAAATTTTATTGAAAAAATGAGAAATCGCTGGTCAACTTTTAACCCTTATAACATTCTAACAAAAAATTATGTTTCAAAAATTGTGCTGATGTAAAGTAGACAAGTGGGAAATGTTATTTATCAACTATTTTGCGTGACATAACTCTCTGAAGGGAATAAAAATTTTAAATGTGAAAATTTCACATCTCCATACCTTTTGAATGATTTGTAACCTTCTTAAGGTATAATATATCCTAGACCCTTATGGCAAATTAGGAAGTTTAATAACTATCGCCCTTGGACGAAGCCACGGAGAAACATACATCAGGCATTTAAAAGGTAACATACATCATGCACAGGTTAATTGTGTTACTTTGAATCAAGTACGACACTACCAGAATATGTAAAGTACAGTGGTGTGAAAAAGTGTTTGCCCCCTTCCTGATTTCCTATTTTGTTTGTTTGTGTTTCAGACCACCAAACAAATTTTTGTTGACGTTACATACATTTCCGTATGGTGGATATCATATAACTGCAACTACTTTACTTTAATTTTTTCTAACATTACATATTATATTCACTTATTCACTTTGAATTTTACGTATACAGTCTCCGCATTACTTTACAATTCATTTCAAACTGTTATGTGTGCATGATGTATTTCTCGTGAACCTCTTTGGGGACATAATTGTCTTTCCATGTGGATATCACCACTTTTACTCATTTATGTTTTCATATTTTATATTTTCATACAATAAAAGTAATTTTATGTTCATATGTGTGGTCATATTTATAGGTTTAGTGACATCAAAAGCTCACCAGATACTCATCGTGGGAATGTAGATTAAATGGGAACTTTCACCAAACTTTGCAATTTAAATAAATTCAGCATCAGTCAAAATTTTGGACACACCTGTTCTTTTTAATGGTTTTCCTTGTGTTTATTGAAATGGACACATTGTAGATTTAGTCTGAAGGCACAAAACCATATAGGAATATAAAAACAAACTAGAAGTAGAGAAACAGGTGGGAAACAAACCAGAATATGTCTTTAGTTTCCTCAGCGTACCCCCCTTTTACTCTGATGACACCTTTACGCCCCATTGGCATTCTCTCATGCAGCTTAATCAGGTCATCATCTGGTAAGGCTTTCCAATAATCTTGAAGGAGTTCCCAAAGGTGTTGAGCACTTGTTGGCTGCTTTACCTTCACTTTCTGGTCCAACTCATCCCAAACCATCTCAATTGGGTTAAGGTTGGTTGAGGTCAAGTGTGGATTTTTAGTCCCTGATGCAGCATCTCTGCTGGATTCGCCTGGAATTAAGCAGATTACACCTTGTCTATACAGAGTTAAAACATTGTGCAGAGAATGGGGATGGATTTTTCTATTGTATATTTCCATGGATGAGAAATGTTTGTATTTCTATTTTGGGAGATGAGAAAACAAAAGACAGCAAATCTGCAATTTATTTTTGCAGAGCTCCCATGCTATGTGGACAGTGACAGTGCGCTCTTTCCCCAGCTCAAATCAGTAATAACGAGCTGGAAACAGAACGCACTGTCAGTGTGTATTATAAGACTATCCGGTGTGCATATATGGATAGATAGATAGATAGATAGATAGATAGATAGATAGATAGATAGAATATAGATAGATAGATAGATAGATGAATTAAGGGTAAACTGATCAAATTTGCTGATGACACAAAGCTAGGAGGGGTAGCTAATACTAGAGAAGAGAGAGAGAGGATTCAAAAAGATATAAATAAACTGGAGCAGTGGGCAGCAACTAACAGAATAGATTTTAACAGGGAAAAATGCAAAGTACTACATCTGGGCAATAAAAATGAAAAAAGCATATACAAAATGGGAGGAATAGGGCTAAGTAACAGCACATGTGAAAAAGACTTGGGTATACTAATTGATCACAGACTGAACATGAGTCAACAGTGTGATGCAGCAGCAAAAAAGGCAAATGCAATTCTAGGATGTATCAACAGAAGCATACAGTCTAGATCACGTGAGGTCATTATTGCCCTCTACTCCTCTTTGGTCAGACCTCATTTGGAATACTGTGTCCAGTTTTGGGCACCACATTTTAAAAAAGACATAAAAAAACTGGAGCAAGTTCAGAGAAGAGCCACCAGAATGGTGACCGGTCTGCAAACCATGTCCTATGAGGAACGGTTACAGGATTTGGGAATGTTTAGCTTGCAAAAAAGAAGACTGAGAGGAGACTTAATAGCTGTCTACAAATATCTCAAGGGCTGTCACATTGTAGAAGGATCATCTTTATTCTCATTTGCACAAGGAAAGACTAGAAGCAATGGGATGAAACTGAATGGGAGGAGACACAGATTAGATATTAGAAAAAACTTTTTGACAGTTAGGGTGATCAATGAGTGGAACAGGCCGCCACGAGAGGTGCTGAGTTCTCCTTCAATGGAAGTCTTCAAACAGAGGCTGGACAGACATCTGTCTGGGATGATTTAGAGAATCCTGCTTTGAGCAGGGGGTTGGACCAGATGGCCTAGGAGGTCCCTTCCAACTCTACTATTCTATGATTCTATGATAGATATGATTGTGTTTTTTATTTTTCATTAAACTTTCACTGCCGCAAATCATCAGTATAAAACAGAATTAAAGTACATTTATAGAGAACAGCTTTGTTAAAGAAGTTTCTGTGACTAAAAATCTATTCACCTGACTGTGTTGTTTAGACAACACATACATGGTTTTCTATAGGCAACATTCAGATAAATAAGAAAGTCACTCAGATTTCTGCAATTAATTTGGCATATACAGTACAGACCAAAAGTTTGGACACACCTTCTCATTTAAAGATTTTTCTGTATTTTCATGACTTTGAAAATTGTACATTAACACTGAAGGCATCAAAACTATGAATTAACACATGTGGAATTCATCGGCGGTGGAGGGGGAGCGGGGGTGTCGGATTATACTCAACTCTCCGCCGGCGCGGTCTCTGCAGCCCCCCTGCTCTCCCACGATCTCCAGCTCCTTCCTGCAGTGGTCACATGGCACCGCTCATTAAAATCATGAATATGCACATATTCATGACTTTAATGAGCGGTACCATGTGACCGCTGTAGGAAGGAAGCGCTGTGGAGAGCGCCGGGAGAAGAGGAGATGCTGCAGGGACGCGCGGTGGAGGGGTCAGTACAGCGATATTTACCTGTCCCTCGGTCCACCGTAGCGCTGCTCCCTGACTCCTCTGGCTGTGAATGTTCAGGCAGAGGGCGCGATGACGTCGTTAGTGAGCGCCGTGCCCCCTGCCTGATCATTCACTGCCGAGGACCAGGAAGAGGGAGCAGCGCTGCAGAGAGGACAGGTAAATATCTCAGGTGTCGGGGTCCTGAGCGATCGGTGACACCGGCACCTGTCCCCCAGTGACGAGAGGTGAGTATGTAATTTTTTTTTTCTTGCAGCAGCATATGGGGCATAATCTGGAACATATGGGGGCATAATATGGAGCATATGGAGGCATAATATGGAGCATATGGGGGCATAATGTGGAGCATATGGGGGCATAAGCTGTGGAACATATGGGAGTATAATATGGAGCATATGGGGGCATAAGCTGTGGAACATATGGGGGAATAATCTGGAGCATATGGGGGCATAATATGGAGAATATGGGGGCATAAGCTGTGGAACATATAAGGGCATAATATGGGGGCATAAGCTGTGGAACATATGGGGGCATAATATGGAGCATATGGGGGCATAATATGGAGCATATGGGGCATAAACTGTGGAACATATGGGGACATAATATGGAGCATATGGGGGCATAAGCTGTGGAACATATGGGGCATAATCTGGAGCATATGGGGCATAATCTGGAGCATATGGGGGCATAATCTGTGGAACATATGGGAGCATAATCTGGAGCATAGGGGGGCATAATCTGTGGATCATATGGGGGCATAATCTGTGGAATATATGGGGGCATAATCTGGAGCATATGGGGGCATAATCTCTGAAGCATATTGGGCATAATCTGGAGCATATAGGGCACAATCTGTGGAGCATATTGGGCATAATCTGTGCAGCATATGGGGGCATAATCTGTGGAGCATCATATAGGGGCATAATCATTTTTCACCCTAGGCTTATACACGAGTCAATAAGTTTTCCCAGTTTTTTGTGGCAAAATTAGGGGGGTCGGCTTATACACGGGTCGGCTAATACATGAGTATATACGGTACTTAACAAAAAAGTGTGAAACAACTGAAATTATGTCTTATATTCTAGGTTCTTCAAAGTAGCCACCTTTTGCTTTGATGACTGCTTTGCACACTCTTGGCATTCTCTTGATGAGCTTCAAGAGGATGTCACCGGGAATGGCTTTCACTTCACAGGTGTTCCCTGTCAGGTTTAATAAGTGGGATTTCTGGCCTTATAAATGGGGTTGGGACCATCAGTTGTGTTGTGCAGAAGTCTGGTGGATACACAGCTGATAGTCCTACTGAACAAACAGTTAGAATTTGTATTATGGCAAGAAAAAAGCAGCTAAGTAAAGAAAAACGAGTGGCCATCATTACTTTAAGAAATAAAGGTCATTCAGTCCGAAAAATTGGGAAAACTTTGAAAGTGTCCCCAAGTGCAGTTGCAAAAACCATCAAGCGCTACAAAGAAACTGGCTCACATGAGGACCGCCCCAGGAAAGGAAGACCAAGAGTCACCTCTGCTTCTGAGGATAAGTTTATCCGAGTCACCAGCCTCAGAAATCCAGGTTTACAGCAGCTCAGATTAGAGACCAGGTCAATGCCACATATAGTTCTAGCAGCAGACACATCTCTTCAACAACTGTTAAGAGGAGACTTTGTGCAGCAGGCCTTCAAGGTAAAATAGCTGCTAGGAAACCACTGCTAAGGACAGGCAACAAGCAGAAGAGACTTGTTTGGGCTAAAGAATACAAGGAATGGACATTAGACCAGTGGAAATCTGTGCGTTGGTCTGATGAGTCCAAATTTGAGATCTTTGGTTCCAACCACCGTGTCTTTGTGCGAAGCAGAAAAGGTGAACGGATGGACTCTACATGCCTGGTTCCCACCGTGAAGCATGGAGGAGGTAGTGTGATGGTGTGGGGTGCTTTGCTGGTGACACTGTTGGAGATTTATTCAAAATTGAAGGCATACTGAACCAGCATGGCTACCACAGCATCTTGCAGCAGCATGCTATTCCATCCAGTTTGCGTTTAGTTGGACCATCATTTATTTTTCAACAGGACAATGACCCCAAACACACCTCCAGGCTGTGTAAGGGCTATTTGACTAAGAAGGAGAGTGTTGGGGTGCTATGCCAGATGACCTGGCCTCCACAGTCACCAGACCTGAACCCAATCGAGATGGTTTGGGGTGAGCTGGACCCCAGAGTGAAGGCAAAAGGGACAACAAGTACTAAGCATCTCTGGGAACGCCTTCAAGATTGTTGGAAGACCATTTCCGGTGACTACCTCTTGAAGCTCATCAATAGAATGCTAAGAGTGTGCAAAGCAGTCATCAAAGCAAAAGGTGGCTACTTTGAATAATATAAGACATAATTTCAGTTGTTTCACACTTTTTTTAAGTATATAATTCCACATGTGTTAATTCATAGTTTTGATGCCTTCAGTGTGAATGTACAATTTTCATAGTCATGAAAATACAGAAAAATCTTTAAATGAGAAGGTGTGTCCAAACTTTTGGTCTGTACTGTATATATAATATATATCCAAAAAAACTAATGTCTTGAACTTTGTTGTTAGACAGATGTACATTTAATCTGGAGAGAGTCTAAGTGCTGTAAAAGTGCAAGTAAATTTAGCATTTTTCATTTTATAGTACTCCTTTATAATCCCTTCGGATATGTTACCTCCATTCCCCTGCTGTATCCATGACATCTCTGACTTTCTCACCTGGAATATTGCCTACTACAAATATCATCAAAGGTTTTGTTCACATTTGGATAGTTCTTTACTGTCAGATTTTCAGAGTTTACAGCCAGAAAAACAAAGCCTATTGTGCTATACTATCCAGATAAAAACCAGTCTGACCTATGGTAAGAGAAATAACAATAAAAAATATCAGAACCAGTCATGAATGATCAAAGCAGATCTGTCAAATAAATATTATTGGATCAGGTCAGGTTATAAAAGATTCATCACATCTGTCATATAGAGAAAAAGAAAGTAAAAAAAGGATGTGCTCCCTAGGCCACGTTCACACATTGAGTGTTTTGTGAATTTTTTACCTCAGTATCTGTAAGCTAAAACCAGGAGTTGGTGATAAATACAGAAGTGGAGACTTGTTTCTATTATACTTTTCCTTTGATTGTTCCTCTCCTGGTTTTGGCTTACGAATACTGAGGTAAAAACACCAAATACTCAGCGTGTGCATGTGGACTTAAGGTACATGTGTAGGGGCAGTGCTGGGGACTAGCTTGTACCCTGCATCCCTTTGCGTACCTTCTGAATAAAATCGGGTACATTTTGCATGTACCGTATATACTCGTGTATAAGCCGACCCGTGTTAAGCCGACCCCCCTAATTTTGCCACAAAAAACTGGGAAAACTTATTGACTCGTGTATAAGCCGGGTGTATAAACTGCCCTCCTGCTCTGTGATGCCCCCGTCCTGCTCCTCGTGTCCCCCATTCCCTCTGCTCCCCCTCCCTGCTGTCCCACTGCCCCCCCTGCTCCTCTCGCTGTCCCCCATTCCTCTCGTCCTCTGTGCCCCCTGTCCTGCTCCGTGCTCCTCTGTGCCCTCCATCCTCTCCCCCGTCCTCTCCGTGCTCCTCTGTGCCCTCCATCCTCCCCCCGTCCTGCTCCGTGCTCATTGTCCTCCTCCATGCTTCCCCCGTCCTCCGTTCTCCCCCCCGTCCAGCTCCGTGCTCATTGTCCTCCTCCATGCTTCCCCGTCCACCGTTCTCCCCAGTCCTGCTCCGTGCTCCTTGTCCTCTCCTCCATGCTCCCCCCCATCCTCCTCCATCATACTCACCCTTCCCGTGCCATCGCTGAATGTCCCTGCAATCCTGCGTTCTCCCCGACTTCCTGCAGCTCTCCAGCGCTGAGCGGTGACGTAATACCGCACATTAAGGCCATGAATATGGACGCCACGCCTATGGGGGTGGCGTCGCGTCCATATTACATGACCTTAATGAGCGGGTTTTACGTCACCGCTCAGCGCTGGAGAGCTGCAGGAAGCCGGGAGAACGCAGGATTGCAGGGACGTTCAGCGATGGCACGGGGAGGGGTGAGTATGATGTCCCAGCCACCGGCTCCTGCCGCGGCATCCCCTCCCCCGCTGGTTTCTGCCCTATGACTCGTGTATAAGCCGAGGGGGCATTTTCCGCACGAAAAAAGGTGCTGAAAATCTCGGCTTATACACGAGTATATACGGTAATTGTCATGTAATGTGAGGTTGTTTTACTATACATTAATGTGTCAAGCAATGTACTGATGTAAATGCATTGTGTAAGTTATGAGTTAGTAATAGATATAGGGAGAGGTAGTAATTGAGTAAGGTTTAGTGTTAGTGGGGTAATATAGGACTTAGAACAGTGGGGGCACTGTAGATGAGGGATTAGATTGAGTTAGGATAAGAAATAGTTAAGCCAATAGGGGATAGCTAGTGGAGGAGCTAGAGAAGGGTGATGAGAGTGTGTTCCTGAGGTAGTTAGTTGTGAGCAGGAAGAAGAACAGTGAGGTTGCTGACCGGACCTGTGTTATGTCAGAGGCTCATCAATCCAGGCCCTACAGGTGGAGAGACACTCGAGCATGAGCAGATTTGCCCAGCATGAGAAGAACAGCGGCTAGGCTTATGGGAAACTTCCATGACGTCCAATACCTACAGTCTGACAAGGATTGGTAGCGGCATCCTTTACTTTCGCCCCGGATGGGGAAAATGGACAGGGAGCACTAGGAACAAGCTAGTCCGGCTACTCAGGGAGCTGCAGTACAGAAGGATACGGCACGGGAACAAGTGGAGACAGGAAGAACTAGGGACAGTTCAGGGAAAGGAATGTCCATCCTGTATGAAGATTGCTGTGCAGTGTCTGTATCTAAACTGGACAAGCTGAGTAAAGGGGTTACATTTGAATTGAACTTGGACTCTGATGGTTATTGTGTGTTGCTGCAGAAGACCAGGAACCTGCAAGCTAAGGAGGACTCTGATTCTCAAGTGAGTGAAATGCACCGCACACACACCACACCAGACAAGGGACACTTTGTTAATGCAGCCGTGTGCCAGGGCGTGTCGGCACAATAGCCCCTTGCCATGACTACTACCTTGGCCACCGTTACACATGCACACAACATCTTTTTCAGGAGTACTCTGCCTGAAAAAGCACTAAGAGAATGCTAAAAAGAATGACCATATGAATAGCAATTAGAGATAAGGAAATAAATTTGAGTGGTATCGAATTTTACAAATATCTGCATGTGTTAAAATGCGAATTTTTGTAATTCGATCCTGTGCGGATTCAGCAAAACCAGTTCTATAATGGGCCATCAAAATGTTATAAGAAAATAGAGAAATTTTTATACCCGTCTTACTACTCACCACTCTGAACCCTCCGCTATTCACCAACACCCCAATTTGTCCTCAATGCATCTTCTAATCTCCTGCTGCTAGCACAGGAATCTTCAAGCATCTGAAACTGAGCTGGGACTTCCGACTTTCATGGGCAGGTAGGGTTCTAGATGTGACATTATGACATCGTAATCTTCCACAAGGGTGCACAACACCCTCTGAGCCTCATGAATGCTGGAAGTGTGACAGGCCTAGGGAATCCTGCTCGAGCAGCAGCAAGGAATTAGAAGACTTTTACCAGACACGCGGTGGTGAATAGTGGAGAGGCCGGAGAGGTGAGCAGTAAGTTGAGTAAAAAAATTTTTCTTATATTTTCACATATAACGTTTATTATGGTCTGGGGTCTTGAGAGAACCTAGAGCAGGTTGAGGGACATTCAAATTGAGGAGAATAACTTCTTCAAAAATAGAATTCCCTGTGAAAAAAAAACAAGCAAACTGTAATTTGGCTCATCTTTAATAGCAATGTCAAAATGAATTGCATATGATCAGTGTATTTTAGCTTTTTTTAACCGCTTCAAGCTTTGAGAGCTACGAAGCGATTAAAAGAAATTACCTGTCCATTCCTCTGGCGGCTTCCGAGTCCAATATTCACTTATACAATTGAGAAAAATCTGTGAAAGATATAAAAAAAGATGTAAAAAAAAAAGACGCTTCACGAAAAACACCACTGACGTTTTCCTGAAGCATCTTTTGCAGGAAAAAAATCAGCGGGCATGGCCGCGTCTAAAAGACGCTGTATGCACATATACTTAGGCCAGTTTCACAAGTCCAGCAGTCATTTGCGGGGGCTCCACTGGTCTCTGCATACCGGATAGTCTTATAACAAACATTGACTGTGCGTTCTGTTGCCGGCTCCTTATTACTGATCTGAGCAGGGAAAACAGTGAACTGTCATGTGCACATCACACAGGGACAGTTCAGGGACTAGCCCAGCCCCTGAAAAGGTCACCAATGAAGCTTTGTTTAAGGAAGGGGCAGGAGCTGTTATGGTGACTGCTGCCCCCTGATGACGCTTCATTTGAGTATCCCAGCTTACAATGATATTCTTAAATGAAGCGTCATGAAAAGGAAGTTGTAAAAAGCAGTTAGATAGTGTAGTTAATGAAGTATAGGGAATTTTAAATCAAAGTATATCAGAAAATAGATTAGATTATGGCATTAAACAGATAAGAATTTGAGCTGAAAATTAATTTGTATTTTGGGCCACCCTTTTAAACTTTTCAGTATACTGGTCTGGAGGGAGAAAATGAACAATAACTGAAAAGAAACAATACTCCTTTTTGGGATGTTTTTCACTGCAGACTTAAACTTGAAAATTAAATTCTCGAGTTACTGTTTTAAACATCAGTAACATCATTTCACTTACAGAATGCTGATGTCACCTTTTTTTTCAGGTAGTTGAAAATGCTAAGGTTTTCAAGTGGAACCCACGCCACTTACAAAATCAGCAAGGAATCAAATACTTATTTCCCTCACTGTGCATGGACATTATGATCATATAGGGGCCATACAGGAGGGGAACATTTATATTGTGTAGGTGCAAACAGAAGGATATTATTGCATGGGGACTACATAGGAGGGCAATGTTACTATATAAGGCCACAAGTGGTGGCATTAAAACTGTATTGAGGCAGAAAGGGGAATATTACTACTATATTAGGTCCACAAAGAGGGATGTTATACTTTTATTGGAACATAAAAAGTGGGCAGTATAACTCTATTGATGTCATGGGTGTATCGCCACAAGAATCGTCGCGATTACACACTCTGACTTCTCACAGCTGAGTTGCTGTTTCTTTGTGTTTGGTAATGAGGGAGTTAATTTTACCTAGCTCTTTGCTAAGACTAGGTCCAGCCTCGCCCGGCTGCTTTTGATTATGTTCTAATTAGATTCCTTCATATACCTGCCAGTCTGCTTGTTAGATGCCGGTGAAAGCCTTTATGTAGTCTAGCAGACTGGATCGGTTCTGAGAATACTTAAGCTAAGAGCTCCTTAGTTGTTTTTACTCTTATAGCTTATAGTTTATCTCTGAGACCTTAGGTGTTCCTACTGTGTGTGAGTGTTGTATGTAAGACTTTATTTACTTTATTTCTTTTCTTTCTTGTATGTCTTTCTGTTCATTAACCGTTACCTGTTCATTCCCTTTGGTGGTAATCAGGGTCCTTCTTAGGACTAGATTACAGTTGGCAGGGATTGATAGGAGACAGGGTTTACGCTGGTGGCCTGGACCTCTGTACCTTTAACAGTACCTCCAGGTAGAGGGATTAGTTAGGACCCCAGTTTAGGGTCAGCATAGACCCCGGTCACCCTCTAGCCGGAGACAGCGTATAACGGATTCCGTATTGACCCACTGGACTTTCTGTCAGGTAATTCTATGTTATCATATATCTATGCGCATGTTATATTGTATGTTGCCCTTTTGATATAGATTACCGTCATCACATATATATATATATATGTGCTATACAGCGTGACATTTTCACCGGCCATACTAAAGATTCTCTCCAGCTGTCATGGATCCAGTAGCCCAGCTGGCCCGGCAGTTGCAGGGGTTGTCCATGGAGTTTGCAGACATTAAGTCCAAGGTTTTGTTCCCCCCGGAGCAAACCAGATCTGAACCTAAGGTTGCTCTCCGGACAGGTTCACTGGTGGGCGGGACAAATTTTTTACTTTCCGGGAGGCATGTAAATTGTACTTTCGGCTGCGGCCTCGGTCATCTGGGAGTGAAGAGCAGAGGGTGGGAATTGTTATCTCGCTCTTACAAGGGGACCCTCAATCTTGGGCGTTCTCTATTCCTCCAGGCTCCCCAGATCTCCAGTCAGTGGATCGATTTTTTACTGCCCTGGGTCTGGTATATGATGATCCGGATCGAGTTTCCCTTGCTGAAACAAAGTTACGTAAAATACGGCAAGGAAATCGTCCAGCGGAGGAATATTCTTCTGAGTTCCGTAGATGGGCAACAGATACTCAGTGGAATGACCCATCTCTTAGGAGCCAGTTTTGTCAAGGGTTGTCTGACAAATTAAAAGATGTGTTGGCTCAGTATGATTCTCCTCCATCACTGGAGGCTGCTATGGCCCTCGCTATTCGCATGGATAGACGAATTCGGGGAAGACGCGAGGTAACTCCGCCTCCCGTGATGACTCCACCTACTACTAAAGTCCCTTATACTGAGGTTCCCCTGGTCTGTTCTGAGGAACCCATGCAGTTGGGAGGGACATCTTTTTGTAGGAGGGAATTGGCGGTGCACCGCAAGACTAGAAGGTGTTTCTTTTGCGGGAGAGAGGGACATTTTGTTGGGGGGTGTCCATCCCGGGCCTCTTTGAGCAAAGGAGTTAACCTGGGAGTGTGTATTTCGTCCCCAAATCCCTCTCAGTTTCTCGTGCCTGCGGAGGTGGTGATTGGTACTAGAACTGAGAGGATTTCTGTTTTTCTTGATAGTGGGTCCGGGCTAATCTGGTGGACGCTCGGTTTGCCCAGGTGCATGGTATGCAACTGAGTGTATTGGCCAAACCGGTCCCTATAGTCTCTATTGATTCTAGACCTCTCGGTCAAGGTAGCTTGGTACAAGCTGTTCATAACATAGATCTTCGAGTAGGGGCAAGACATAAAGAGCAATTGTCTTGTTATATGTTGGAGGGTCTACCTACTCCTATTGTGTTGGGACTTCCTTGGTTGGCTAAACATAACCCAGTGATTGATTGGCAATCCGGAAAGATAAGCCAGTGGGGTGAATTTTGCAGGAATAACTGCATGAGCACGGTCATCGGTGCGGTTGTGCCTAGGACTTTGTCTCCTTTTCTGGAGGACTTTGGGGAGATGTTCTCAGAGGAGGGGTGTAAAGAGTTACCTCCTCATCGCGCATATGACTGCTCAATAAAGTTGCTTCCTGATGCCTTATCTCGTACTTTCCCAGGGGCCGGGAAGACGGATGATCCGGTTCCTATTCCTCAGGAGGGAGTTGTAGTGTCAGCTGTATGCTCTGAGCTTGAGGGGGAGGTATTGGGGGCTCAGGGGGACGCCCCGGTGGGACTTCCAGGGAGACTGATAGTTCCAGATCGGTTAAGACTGAAGGTTACGGGGAACCGTTACAAACGGATGGCTGATAGGGGGAGAGTTTCTGGTCTAGATCTGAAGGTGAACGATCTAGTTTGGTTGTCTACCAGGAATATAAAACTTAAAGTTTCCTCCTGGAGGTTGGGTCCCAGATTCATCGGGCCGTACAGGATCAGTTCCATAATTAATCCTGTGGCATTTCGTCTGGACCTCCCTCCTACGTTTAAAATTCATAATGTGTTTCACAAGTCATTACTTAAAAAGTATGTGGCACCAGTCATACCGTCACCTCTACCTCCGCCTTCAGTGGTGGTCAATGATAACGTGGAATTTCATGGGTCGAAAATCATTGACTCACGTCTCAGTCGCCGATCCCTTCAGTACTTGGTTCATTGGAGGGGTATGGTCCTGTGGAGAGGACGTGGGTCCCTGCGTCTGATGTTAACGCAGATCGATTGGTTCGGACCTTTCACACAACTCACCCGGGCAGACCTGGCCCTGAGGGTCCGGAGTCCCTCGTAGAGGGGGGGTACTGTCATGGGTGTATCGCCACAAGGATCGTCGCGATTACACACTCTGACTTCTCACAGCTGAGTTGCTGTTTCTTTGTGTTTGGTAATGAGGGAGTTAATTTTACCTAGCTCTTTGCTAAGACTAGGTCCAGCCTCGCCCGGCTGCTTTTGATTATGTTCTAATTAGATTCCTTCATATACCTGCCAGTCTGCTTGTTAGATGCCGGTGAAAGCCTTTATGTAGTCTAGCAGACTGGATCGGTTCTGAGAATACTTAAGCTAAGAGCTCCTTAGTTGTTTTTACTCTTATAGCTTATAGTTTATCTCTGAGACCTTAGGTGTTCCTACTGTGTGTGAGTGTTGTATGTAAGACTTTATTTACTTTATTTCTTTTCTTTCTTGTATGTCTTTCTGTTCATTAACCGTTACCTGTTCATTCCCTTTGGTGGTAATCAGGGTCCTTCTTAGGACTAGATTACAGTTGGCAGGGATTGATAGGAGACAGGGTTTACGCTGGTGGCCTGGACCTCTGTACCTTTAACAGTACCTCCAGGTAGAGGGATTAGTTAGGACCCCAGTTTAGGGTCAGCATAGACCCCGGTCACCCTCTAGCCGGAGACAGCGTATAACGGATTCCGTATTGACCCACTGGACTTTCTGTCAGGTAATTCTATGTTATCATATATCTATGCGCATGTTATATTGTATGTTGCCCTTTTGATATAGATTACTGTCATCACATATATATATATATATAATATATATGTGCTATACAGCGTGACAATTGAGCCAGGGTAGGGGAAGATTTTCTGTATTTAGGCACAAAGAAAAAATGTTTTATTGTATAGGGACTAGTGTTGAGCGATACTGCTCGATATCTAAAAATATCGTATCTAAATGGTATCGCCGATATCACTAAATATCGTCGATATCCGATTCCGATACCGGAAGTCCAATGTCTATGGGAACAAAATATCGCAACTAAAAAAAACCTTTATTTCCTTGTAAACACTAAATATACACACATAGAATACATATATATATTATATATATACATGTCATTGTGACATATATATATACATATATGTATAGTTTATACACTTCTACATAGTAAAATATCCTCTGATTCAATTGCCGGGTAAAGCCGGCTTCTGTGAAAAGACAGAAGCACCCGACATGAAATGACACTTGGTGTACATAGGGTTAACCATGTCTTTTCATGTCGTTTGCTATCTGATTTGCACAAACAATTATATCAGTCTATGTGTGCAAAATTTCACACCTGTAGGGGTTAATTAAAGGTGTAAATTTGTTGTAAAAAAAACGGACTTTTTGCTACGAATTTACACCTTTAATTAACCCCTACAGGTGTGAAATTTTGCACACTTACACTCATGTAATTGTTTGTGCAAATCAGATATCAAACTACATGAAAAGACATGGTTAACTCTATGTAAACCAAGTGTCATTTCATGTCGGGTTCTGCATTTTCACAAAAGCCGGCAATTGAATTAGCGGCTGTTATACTATGTAGAAGTGTATGAACTATAAATATAAATATATATATATATATATATGTGTCACAAATTTAATGACATGTATATATATATATGAGGTGTAAAATTGCTGAAAAAAAATGCGTGGGCTCCCGCCCTATTTTCGCAACCAGACAGACAAAGCCAGTGAGTGGGGGCAGATAATAATAGCCCAGAGAGGGACCATTATTTTTGGCCCCCCCCGGCTACTAACATCTGCCCCCAGACACCCCAGAAAGGGCAAATCTCTAATTAGATTTGCCCTTTCTGGCACTTTGCCCGTCTATTCCCATTGCCCTGTAGCGGTGGCGAATGGGTTATATAAGGGGTTAAAATGACCTTGCAATTGAAAGGTCACTTTAAGCCAGGTTAATAATTGAGAGCTGTCAATTAGACAACTATCAATTATTAATCCTATTGTATGAAAGAAAAATCAAACACACACACTTTAATAAAAAAGAAGTTTAATGAAATAATCACACAGTTTTTGACCATATTTTATTTTCCTGCTAAAACCATTTCCTGTAATAAAAATAAAATAATAAAGCAAAATTATTCTTACCAATCCGATGTACAGTCAGGTCCCACGGTGTAATCCTTCAGAAAGGGTTAATGTTTACTGCAGGGACCGCAGCTAATGCTGCAGCCTCACAGTAAACCCCCAAATGAATGAGCTCCTCTCCTGGCTGACAGGAGAGGAAGTGGAAAGCTTAATTGATTGCTTTCCACTTTCACTTCAGGTCAGCCAGGGACACAATCAGTGACGTCAGAGGGAACTGGTTAACAAAAATAGGGGATCCCTCGAAAAAAATTGGCGTGGGGTCCCCCCTATTTTTGTTAACCAGCCAGATGAAGCAGACCGCTGAGGCCTGGTTTTTCAGGCTGGTAAGGATCCAATATCCATGGACCTTGCAAGCCTGATAATACCAGGCCACAGCAGTCTGCTTAGCTTGGCTGGTTAACAAAAATAGGGGATCCCCTCGAAAAAAAAACGGCGTAGGGGTCCCCCTATTTTTGTTAACCAGCCAAGTAAAATGCAGACTGCTGCGGCCTGGTATTAAAAGACTGTCAAGGCCCATGGATTTTGGCCCTCAACAGCCTGATAATACCAGGCTACAGCAGCCCCACATTTGGCGCATCAAAAGATGTGCCAATTGTGGCACTTTACCCGGCTCTTCCCACTTGCCCTGTAGCGGTGGCAAGTGGGGTAATAAGGGGTTAATGTCACCGTTGATTGCACGGTGACAATAAGCCCGGTTAATAATGGAGAGGCGTCAATAAGACACCGATCCATTATTAATCCCAAAGTTATTAAATGCATAAAAAAAAGACAAAGCAAGAAAAAAGTATTTTAATGAAATAAAGAGACAACACAGTTTTCATTTCTTTTATTGTACTCTCATTCCTGCGACGCCATCGATCTCCTGTAAAAAAAGAAAAAAAAAAACCAACAGTATACCACCTGTCCGATGCAGTCCATAGTAACGACAGTCCCACGACGATCCAGCTGTGCTACATCGCAATGACAGGCAGAGCCTGTCATCGCGACGCAGCACAGCTGATTACCTGCTTCCCCGGCGGTAACGTCATCGGACTGACTGCTTTACGGCCGGGATTACCCAGCAGTCACTGCAGTTATCGCGAGAAACTGCATGTGACCGCCGGGGAAAGATGATGGCGGCCATGAAGCAGTCCAGGCCGTGACCGCCGGAGATCTTCTGCCAGGTAAGTGCCGCTGACTCCTGACAGACCCGACCGACGGACACTAACAGTGACAGACCCGACCGACGGACACAGACAGTGACAGTGACAAATCCGATTCCGGTATTCGATATGACGAAAATATCGGTATTCGGAATCGAAAGGCCGATACAGCTAATATCGGCCGATACCCGATATTTGCAGTATCGTATCGCTCAACACTAATAGGGACCACAAAAGTGGACATAAACAATACTAAAAAGAGCAAATAAAACATGGAAGGTTTGTGGTCTATATCCGCGCTGCCAGCTTGTGAAGAAACGTTGGACGCCCAAGTATTATAAAATAACGTTTCTTTTATTTTTCTATGCATTTCAATGTGTAACACACTTCTTCTTCAGGATATAAAAAAAATAAGGTGGATAAAGTCAGCATATATCAACACAATTCCTGATATTTATCAATCAGATTAGACCCTATGCTTGTGCTAATTTTTCTCCTCAGCTTTTTTTGCATTACTATAAAGAGTGATAATTTCTAATCCGTGAGGACATATCACAACTGTAATAGGGATACTGTTGCTGAAGGACAAAAGGACTGTACACCGTACTGCACTCCACACATCAGCCTATGGCACTGCAGGGTACTACCTACCATCATAAATGTAGACTATCAGCCCACATTACGTCAGGTTCCAAGCAAAGAGCATCACCTTGTCGTTGGCTGCTGGGCACACATGGATTGGTCGCTAAGTATGTTTGTTTTTTTTCTATCTTGTAAAGCAGTAATGCAATTCTAATTTCATATTTATTACATTTTAGCATGCTATAACATTACAGAGTGCAATTTGACTAGTTAGTTATATATTGAGGTGGCTACTCTTAGTATGCACATGTTCATACCTGGTCTCTGTTTGCGACGGTCAGTCTTTGATATGTACTTTTACTGAAGACATAGGTGAAGAAGTGGGGAAGGATGTCTGTGTGTAAAGGCACTGTCACACTTAGCGATCGCACCAGCGATCACGACAACGACATGACCTGGCGAGATCGTTGGTGTGATCGCTATATGATCGCTAGTTAGATTCCAAACACATCTCATCAGCGATCTGTATAACGACCTCTGCAGTCGTTGGGAAAACCTAGTCCCACCTGCGACGCTGGTAAAGTCGTTTCTTAAAGGTGTCACACTCAGCGATTCAGGCTCACCAGCGGGACACCAACGACCAAAAAACGGCTCAGAACGTTCATGAGCGATCAGCGACATCGCAGCAGGGGCCACATCGCTGCCACATGTCACACACAGCTAAGTCGCTAACGAGATCGCTACTGCGTCATAAAATCAGAGACGCATTAGCGATCTCGTTAGCGATCTCGTTTAGTGTGACAGTACCTTAACACTGCAGAGTTGAGTCATGGCTAAAAGTAATAGTGTTGTGCACTAGATTGGAAAAAAAGCTGAAAATTAATTACTTTATTTGGAGATGTCTCTGGTGATTCACTGCATTTACCTGTCAGTTTTATACAGGAGCTCTGCAGATTTTATAAATATCTTCTGTCACTGCTTACAATATTAGTGTTAGTACAGTGTTTTTTTGTTAATGATTAATAGGTCATTATTTTTTCCTTGTGTGTAGTATTATTGGTATGTTGCCTTTGGTACGGTGGATTTTCTTTAGTTACATGATGGTGGTTTTATTCAGATACTGTGGTGCTGATACAGCTCTTGGTGTTGGGTTTTGTTCAAAAACAGTATAGTTATATAATTTTTTATTTGGTAAATATATGACTATTATTAAGCAGAATTACTTTAATTTTTTCTTATTGGCATGTTTTTGGGAGATTTTTTAAGGGGGTGTTAACACAGACTAACAAGGCCACTGGGCCCACGCATCTGATCAACATGCAGGTTGTGATGGGGGGGTCCCAGAACCAAATTTTTTCCTTGGGTCTATAAAACTCTAGTTACGCCACTGACCTTTACGTAACACAACACATTTTAGAGTTATCCTTCCAATACCAGAAGATGACCCTGAATCAATTTTAGGATTATAAATAAAATCTTCATTCTTTAGACAAGCAATATCAGTCTTCATTTTTTTGCCCTTAATTCTGGAGTAAACAGCTTCCCAAAAATTGTTTTCTTATTAATCAAAGATCCGATAATGATGGCATGATGACATCTGTATCGGTGCCTGACTTTCCTGCCTTTGCTTCTGTTGCCAAGTGGTACCGTGCTCTCATTGCAGGCGACACAGGGCAGCAGTTCTAGTTTTGTGGACTTGAGACTGGAAGTCCTATCCATACTGGGAGACATACAGTTAATTGATGTGTGGTTTAGGTGGGGTTACAAGCTATTAAACATCCTGAAATCCTGCTGTCCACTGCCAGTTATAATCTGACTTACTTCTGTGTAACTTGTGCCTCATTAGTCTCCTACTAGATAGTCCCGGTCCTGATTTTTGACCTTGGCTTGCTGTTTGAAAATTATCATTCTATACAATTTTGTACATACGCTGTCCTCGTGATTCTGACCTGCCACCCGACTATTCTCTTGCCTCTAGTTTGCTCATTCAGATAGCAGTTTCCATGTAAGCAAGCAGTGGACTCTGTTTTAAGACCAGATCCCTGTACAAGGGTAAAAAAACAAAATTTGCCAGATGAAGTAGCTTGCACTAATTTTCTCCGAGGTAGCCTTTTTGAGCCTGTAGCCTCTGACAGAGGTAACAGCATGATACCAGTATGAAGAGAGCCCATTCTATGGGGTCTTTTATACAAGCATATTGCACAGATTATACGGACGTGTGCTGTCCATGTAAAAATCGGACTTCACACTGACCAATGTAATTCAATAGAGCAGTTCAGATGACAGTTTTTTCATGTGGAACAAGTGTCCATGTGAAAAAAAAATTGCAGCATGCACTACTGTCTTCTGTATTCCGGATGAGACTTGACCACTCAACAAGCCTATGGGTGTGCAAAAAAAACCTGAATCATCCACGGATCATCCATATTGCTTCCGAATTTCATGGTCACATTGCCAGTGTTAACTTTGAAAACTTTAATTGATCAAGTATATTTAAAATTGTTGATGTATAAATACGGATGTCACATAGATGTAAAAAATGGACACACGAGTGGAATATGGATGAAAATCTTTGAATTTTTTATATGCTCGTCTGTACCTAGCCTAAAGGTGAACAAAATTAGGGCATGTGCAGCCGATCAGTAAACGCTGCGGGTTGGACGCTTCGTACTTGTGCAGCGTGCAATCCACAGCATCCAGATGTTATTGCATAGTGGATGGGATATCAAGAAATCACATGCCCACTACGCATCCACAAACGCCCATGGATCACCCGTGGAGATGAACATGCGGAGTGTCTATTCAGACCACAGCATGTCAATTTCTCTTGCAGAGACACGACAAATTTCACCCATACAATGTATTGGACACAGTTATTCCGCATGGTTCAGTGATCACATGCGGATTCAACGGCGTTCAATAATTGGCAGCGCTTTGGACGCAGCGAACATCCACTGAGTCCAAAGCGCTGGAAGTTCTGGATCGTCAGGATATACCATTACAATCATTTATAGATATTGTCAAACATGCTTAATTATATTGTCCAATAGACTGGACCTCTCCTACTAGATTTATTTTTACCATGGGATACTGCTCACCAGCTTTGCCTCGTATAATATTATGCACAGATGGCACGTACATGATATTAGGGCATCAGTGGTATGAAATGATCCCATATTAATAGACTCCAGTGCTATAGTATTGTAAAAGCGATTGCAGGTTTGGATTAATTAAAAAATGATAACAATAAAAAAACATTAGAAATGATGCCATATCTGTGACATTAGAAATGATGCCACATTTGTGACATTAGAAATGATGTCATATCTGTGATAAGTTCAAGGTTCGGGTCTTGTTGTGACATCATGGTTCCCTGCTAAGTTGTATTAACTCACTACAACAAATTGCATGTAACCGCTGGATTATAATACTCTGTGCATTATACAAGCGTACTGTACATTTATTATACAAAGAGAAAATATCTTGTACAATAATACTAAATTTGAAGGAAAGGCCAAAAATTTAATTGTTAAGATGGGATCATTGTACTTTTAAGAACAAAGAAAATGCAATTCCAATCTCTCATTGAGTGAGTGCAGAGATGTACATCAGTTTGTCATTTCATGCATTTGCTCCTTATAGCTCAGGGTGAACTGAGAGAGATAAGGGAAGGAATGTAAAACACTATGGAAACCAACCTCTGGAGATTTAATATTCTGATCAGCTCACCTCCGAACATCTGGCTCTTAAATGTTCAAGCACAAAAACAAGAGAGCTAATGAAAGCCTTGCATATTATCTCTCCCATCAATGTACCTCACAAACACCTGCTGAAATTAAAACAAATTGAATCTTGATTGCTGATTAAGTGCCCCATCCTATTCTGTCATTATTTGCCCTGGCACACAATGCACAAACTGATGAAATCTAGTGGTGTTCCATGAAAGTAAAGGTTAGCATAGGGTGATTGAAAGCTGCGAAAACCGACTGTGTGTTTTGAATTAAAAATGCATATCTGGTAACCCTGAGAAATTAGCTTTAGTCTTATGTCACTTTGTGCATATTACTATTTCAATTATATTTCTTTCTGCAGGTGTAGATTAACATTCTGCTCGGCACATATTAGGTTCGACAAGCAATGTTAATGTAATTTACGTCACTGGAAAAACAAGCAACTTTTCTAATTTTTTTTTCACTGGAGAGATTTATATAGGATAATTTCTTGAAATGATAAAAAAGAATTGGCCAGTTTTAAGGGGACATTCCAGGTTGCAATGATTTTCTGACCAGCGTCCTACAAAATATTCATGTCAATGTCAAAGAAATGGACGTTTTTTTTCGGGGTAAAATCTCAATAATTATTTACACATTTCTTACAAACTCAAAAAAAAGGATGGTCTAATATGGCCGACGACAAATCGACAAAGTGTGGATGTTGTGTAGAATGTGGATTTCAGAGGTTAGTTTAGTAGAGACTTTAAGGCTATGTTCTCACAATAAGTATTTGGTGAGATTTTTATGCTGCAAATTTCCTCCAGTATTTTTGCACCTATTAGCTAAATTAGATTACTTGCATTTTTTATTGCATTTTTATTGTGTTTGTATTTGCATGCTTTTTATCACATTTTTGATGCTGCAGTTTTTCTCTTTTCGGGATGTCGTGTTTTATATAAAGCTGCTTTGTTTTTTAAACTTCCTGTTATTTGTCTTTGACAAAACATTATTGATACAGTGAAGTGTGGATTAGGCCCCCTTCACATGCATGTGTCTAATGTATATGTAGCATCCGTTGTTACAAGTACGGGAAACATGTATCCACACGTACCCATTATAATTAATGTGTGTCTGTGTGACACACATGTTGACATGTCCGGCAGCATGGATAACAAGGGCCAATATAAGTCAATGGGTTCGTGTACAAATGTAAAGCACATGGATGGCATTCATGTAGCATCCGTGCACTGTCCGTGTGACACATACCGGAATAGAATGCAGAATAGAAATGACAGATTTTTTTGTATTAAAGATGTACAAAGATAAAAGTTAGATATGTTGTAAATAAATATCCATGAAATATATATAAAGTGTGACTTTCATACGTAGCTTACTCTATATCTTTTAACCTAATAAATACATTTAAAAAATGATGTGGGGTCCCCACATTTTTGGTGACCAACAAAGGTAAAGTAGACAGCTGTGGGCTGATATTATCAGGCTGGGAAGGGCCCTGATTATTGCCTCTTCCCAGCTTAAAAAGACAAGCCGGCAGTCGCCCCAGAAGTGGTGCATCGCATGAGATGTTCCAATTCTGACACACAGAATTGTCTCTTGCCGATGTCCTGGTGCATTGGCAATCAGTGTAATGGTTCCTGGAGTTGATCTCAGCTGTGAAGTGTCCAAAAACACAGCTAACATCAAGCCCTGGTGTTAGTCATGGAGAGGTGTCTATGAGACACCCCCATTACTAACCCAGTAATAAAAAGGAGACACACAAAAGTGTTGGCATCCTTGAAATTGTTCCAGAAAATGTAGTATTTCTCCCCAAAAATTATTGGAATCACCTGTTTTTGTTATACACGTGTTATTTCCTCTGTGTGTATTGGAAAAAAAACTGAGGGAAAAAGACAAATTGGACATAATTTCATACAAAACCCCAAAAATGGTCTGGACAAAATTGTTCACAACCTAAACTTATTATTTGGCAGGTTGGAATAAATAACTGCAGTCAATCACTTCCTATAACCATCAACAAACTTGTTATATCTCTCAACTGGAATTTTGGACCACTCTTCTTTGTAAGCTGCTCCAAGTTAATCATATTTGAAAGTTGCCTTCCCCCAACAGCAATTGTAAGATCTTTCTACAAGTGTTCCTATGGATTTAGATCCGGACTCATTGCTGACCACTTCAGAACTCTCCAGCACTTTGTTTTTCATTCATTTCTGGGTGCTTCTTGAAGTATGTTTGGGGTCATTGTCCTGTCGAAAGACCCATGACCTAGGACACAAGCTCAGCTACCTGACACTGTGCACTACATTGCGACCCAAAATCCTTTGTTAATCTTCAGTTTTTTTGATGTATTGCACACAGTCAAGGTACCCAGTGCCAGAGGCAGCAAAATAACCCCAAAACATATTTGAACCTCCACCATGTTTGACTCTACATACTGTGTTCTTTTCTTTGTAGGCCTCATTCCATTTTTGACAAACAGTAGAATAATGTGTTTTACCAAAACGTTCTATCTTGGTCTCATCTGTCCACAAGATGCTTTAACAGAAGGATTTTTGCTTACTCATGTACATTTTGGCAAAATGCAGTTTAACTTTTATTATGTCTCCGTGTCAGCAGGGGGTCCTCCTGGGTCTGCTGCCATAGCGTTTCATTGACGGATAGTTTGTACTGACACTGATGCACCCTGAGCCTACAGGACAGCTTGAATTTCTTTGTAACTTGATTGGGGCTGCTTATCAACTATACAGAGTATCCTCGGTTGCAACCTAACATAAATTTTTCTCTGCTGTCCATGTCCAGTGAGATTAGCTACAGTGCCATGAGTTGTAAACTTCTTGATTATGTTGAGCTCCGTGGACAAAAGAACATCAAGATCTCTAGAGATGGACTTGTAACCTTGAGATTGTTGATATTTTTCAACATTTTTGGTTCTCAAGTCCTCAGACAGCTGTCTTCTATTCTATCTGTTCTCCATGCTCAGTGTGGCTCTATAGTAAGAGTTATTTTAATGGTTTCAACACTCCAATTAATTAATACTAATTATTGATATGGCTTCAATCAGTTATATATACAGTGGGTTCGGAAAGTATTCAGACCCCTTTACATTTTTCATTCTTTGTTTCATTGCAGCCATTTTTTAAATGCAAAAAAGTTAATTTTTTTTTCTCATTAATGTATACTCTGCACCCCATCTTGACTGATAAAAAACAGAAATGTAGAAATTTTTGCAAATTTATTAAAAAAGAAAAAAATGAAATATCACATGGTCATAAGTATTCAGACCCTTTGCTCAGACACTCAGATTTAAGTCACATGCTGTCGATTTCCTTGTGATCCTCCTTGAGATGGTTCTACTCCTTCATTGGAGTCTAGCTGTGTTTAATTAAACTGATAGGACTTGATTTGTAAAGGCACACACCTATGTATATCAGACCTCACAGCTCACAGTTCATGTAGACCAAATGAGAATAATGAGGTCAAAGTAACTGGCAAAGAAGCTCAGAGAAAGAATTGTGGCAAGGCACAGATCTGGCCAAGGTTACAAAAGAATTATTGCAGTACTCAAGGCTCCTAAGAGCACAGAGACCTCCATAATCCTTAAATGGAAGAAGTTGGGGACCACCAGAAGTCTTTTAAGACTGGACCGTCCAGCAAAACTGAGCAATCGTGGGAGAAGAGCCTTGGTGAGAAAGGTAAAGAAGAACCCCAAGATCACTGTGGCTAAGCTCCACAGATGCAGTAGGGAAATGGGAGAAAGTTCCACAAAGTCAACTATCACTGCAGCCCTCCACCAGTAGGGCCTTTATGGCAGAGTGGCCCGATGGAAGCCTCTCCTCAGTGCCAAAAATATGAAAGCATGCATAGAATTTGCTAAAAAAAAAAACACATGAAGGAATCTCAGACTATGAGTAATAAGATTCTCTGGTCTGATGAGACAAATATAGAACTTTTTGGTGATAATTCTAAGTGGTATGTGTGGAGAAAGCCAGGCATTGTTCATCACCTGCCCAATGCAATCCCCACAGTGAAATATGGTTGTAGCAGCATCATGCTGTGGGGTATTTTTCAGCTGCAGGGACAGGACGACTGTTTGCAATTGAAGGAAACATGAATGCGGCCAAGTACAGAGATATCTTGGATGAAAACCTCTTTCAGAGTGCTCTGGAACCTCAGACTTGGCCAAATATTCACCTTCCAGCAAGACAATGACCCTAAGCACACAGCTAAAATAACAAAGGAGTGGCTTCAGAACAACTCTGTGACCATTCTTGACTGGCCCAGCCACAGCCCTGACCTAAACCCAATTGAGTATCTGTGGAGAGACCTGAAAATTGCTGTCCACCAACGTTCACCATCCAACTTGAGGGAAATGGAGAGGATCTGCAAGGTAGAATGGCAAAGGATCCCCAAATCCATGTGTGAAAAACTTGTTGCATCATTCCCTAGAAGATTCATGACTGTACTAACTCAAAAGGGTGCTTCTACTCAATACTGAGCAAAGGGTCTGAATACTTATGACCATGTGATATTTCAGTTTTTCTTTTTTAATAAATTTGCAAAAAATGTCTACGTTTCTGTTTTGTTTCAGTAAAGATGAAGTGCAGAGAGTACATTAATGAGAAAAAAAAAGAACTTTTTTGCATTTACCAAATGGCTGCAATGAAACAAAGAGCGAAAAATTTAAATGGGTCTGAATACTTTCCGAACCCACTGTATGTATATAAATATATTTATATATATATATATATATATATATATATAACTATATATATATATATATATACACTGCTCAAAAAAATAAAGGGAACACTCAAATAACACATCCTAGCTCTGAGTGAATGAAATATTCTAATTAAATACTTTGTTCAGTACAAAGTTGAATGTGCTGACAACAAAATCAAACAAAAATCATCAATAGAAATTAAATTCATTAACCAATGGAGGCCTAGATTTGGAATCACACACAAAATTAAAGTGGACTGTAATGTCCTTAAAACAAATCAAAATGATGCTCAGTAGTGTGTGTGGCCTCCACGTATCTGTATGACCTCCCTGTGCCTGTATGACCTCCCTACAATGCCTGGGCATGCTCCTGATGAGGCGGCGGATGGTGTCCTGAGGATCTCCTTCCAGACTTGGACTAAAGCATCCGCCAACTACTGGACAGTCTGTGGTGCAACGTGACATTGGAGGATGGAGCGAGACATGATGTCCCAGATGTGCTCAATTGGATTCAGATCTGGGGAACGGGCTGGCCAGTCCATAGATTCAATTCCTTAATCTTGCAGGAACTGCTGACACACTCCAGACACATGAGGTCTGGCATTGTCCTGCATTAGGAGGAACCCAGGGCCAACCACACCAGCATATGGTCTCACAAGGGGTCTGAGGATCTCATTTCGGTACCTAATGGCAATCAGGCTACCTCTGGTGAGCACATGGAGGGCTGTGCAGCTCTCCAAAGAAATGCCACCCCACACCATTACTGACCTACTGCCAAACCGGTCATGCTGAAGGATGTTGCAGGCAGCAGATCGCTCTCCAAAGCATCTCCAGACTCTGTCACACCTGTCACATGTGCTCAGTGTGACCCTGCTTTCATCTGTGAAGAGTACAGGGCGCCAGTGGTGAATTTGCCAATCCTGGTGTTCTGTGGCAAATACCAAGCATCCTGCACAGTGTTGGGCTGTGAGCACAACCCCCATCTGTGGATGTCGGGCACTCAGATCATCCTCATCGAGTCAGTTTCTAACCATTTGTGCAGACACATGCACATTTGTGGCCTGCTGGAGGTCATTTTTCAGGGCTCTGGCAGTGCTTCTCCTGTCCCTCCTTGTACACAGGCGGAGGTAGCGGTCCTGCTGCTAAGTTGCTGCCATCCTACAGCCCCCTCCACGTCTCCTGGTGTACTGGCCTGTCTCCTGGTAGCGCCTCCAGCCTCTGGACACTACGCTGACAGACACAGCAAACCTTCTTGCCACAGATCGCATTAATGTGCCATACTGGATAAGCTGCACTACCTGAGCCACTTGTGTGGGTCGTAGAGTCCGTCTCATGCTACCACGAGTGTGAAAGCACAACCAACATACAAAAGTGACCAAAACATCAGCCAGAAAGCATTGGTACTGAGATGTGGTCTGTGGTCCCCACCTGCAGAACCAGTCCTTTATTGAGTGTGACTTGATAATTGCCAATAATTTCCATCTGTTGTCTATTTCATTTGCACAACAGCATGTGAAATTGATTGTCAATCAGTGTTGCTTCCTAAGTGGACAGTTTGATTTCACAGAAGTTTGATTTGCTTGGAGTTATATTCTGTTGTTTAAGTGTTCCCTTTAATTTTTTGAGCAGTGTATATATATATATATATATATATATATATATATAATATACATATATATATATGTGTATAATATATATACACAATATATATATATGATTTAAACCACATCAATAATTAGTATTAATTAATTGGAGTGATGAAAGCATTAAAAATAACTCTTACTATACATTCCACCCCTGGTTTCAACCACTTTAATTAATTAACCTGCCACTAAACTATGCCAATTCTTCCTAAACCATTTAACATTGATTGCATTGTTCCCTATATACTGTATATTTATTTATTTGCTACCAATAGAAAACCACTTTGGTGCAAAAAAACATCCTGGGCTCAAAAAAAAAAACAAAAAAGAAAACATTGGACCAACAGGTACTGAAATATCAAGAAAAAAAAAAAAAAATGGCAGAATTTTCATGCGCACTCAGATAAGATCAGTGTGATGGCCAAACCCCTGTTTCAAATAGCTGTATTTTAACGCTGTACTATGGAAAGAGATCTGGCTGTATTCTGCAGTGCCAACAAACAAATGGAGAAAAATACGTGTGCTCTGGTTTGCTTTTAAATAAAATAATATGCAAAAACAAATTATTCCTGGCAACTGATACCTGGGGCAAAGTACATACGGTCAATATTTGTAATAGGGGCAGCAGACAGTAATGAAATGGACTCTCTTGCTGTATGCAATAAAGTATGCCATATACAATGCAATGCCTGCCTACCTAGCACTGATATCTATATACCCACATACACTGCCTGCATTCCTAGCACTGATATATACAGGGTGGTCCAAAAGTAGGTGGATAGTATGTGTAATAGGATTATGAAGGGGGAGATTTATCAAACATGGTGTAAGTGAAACTGACTCAGTTGCCCTTAGCAACCAGATTCCACTTTTCATTCTTCACAGACTCTTTGGAAAATGAAAGGTAGAATCTGATTGGTTGCTAAGGGCAACTGAGTCAATTTCACAGATCCAGTTTTCACAGATAAATCTCCCCCAAAATGACAAATAATTTAAATACAGATCAAAGAAATTGATTTTAAAAGAGTATTGGAAATCTCAAAATGCTGAAACAGTTAAAGCAAATTGGGTTGAAACATTTGGTACTCAAGCCCCAAAGAGACAAACCATTTACCGCATTCGTGACAAATTCGATGCCACTGGCTCCATCCTTAATGCTCTAAAAACTGGTTGACCCAAAACAGCCTGTACAGAAAATAATAAACAACTAATTGCTGAAACATGTGTTCAGAGTCCCAAAAAGTCCACCAGAAGAGTCTCTTTAGAATTAGGAATTTCACAAGCTTCCATCATGCGAATCCTGAAATCTATTGGGTGGAAAGCTTATCGTCCACGTCTAATTCATGGTTTATTGGAGGATGATCCAGACAGGTGGCTGCAATTTAAAAAGAGCGCCAAAACATGCAGAGCGGTGACCCGAACTCCAGCCGAACAATCCCAGAAATGTTCGGTGCTCGTTGAGCATCACAAGCACTGTGATGTTCGGGTGAGCATCGAGCATTACCAAGCATGCTCGCTCATCATTAGTTATGAATTTAAAGACAGTTAAAGCAAATCACATTTTATTGAGTTATACAAACGCATATGGCAACTATGGATCACTTATGAGAAGCAATGGAATGAAAGTGAAAGGGATAAGATACAGATTAGATATTAGAATAAACTTTTTGACAGTGAGGGTGACCAATGAGTGGAATAGGCTGCCAGAAGAGGTGGTGAGTTGTCCTTCAAGGGACGTCTTCAAACAGAGGTTGGACAGACATCTGTCTGAGATGGTTTAGTGAATCTTGCATTGAGCAGGGGGTTGAACATATGATGACTCTTGAGGTCCCTTCCAACGCTAACATTCAATGATTCTATGATGCTATGATTCTAACCATGAACCTTGACACAGAGACTAGGGATAAGTGAACGCACTCAGTGATACTAGGATATTACTCGAGTATCTAGGTGCACAGATGTACTCAGCATTCAACGAGCGTTTGCTGGTGCTCGAACTTGAAGCTTGAATCCCTGTCCTGCTTGTTTGGCATTTGTTCACCAGCCAATAAACATGCAGGGATTGCTTACCAGTCACTGTAATGCTGTGGACATTTTGGTAGTTACTTTACTGATTGGCTTGGCACATTACCTCATCAGAGGTTATAAAAGGACAAGCGCCGCCATGCTTGGCACACTGATGCCATTGCACAGCGCAGAGACCTTTCTTATTTGGTCAAGAGAGTAGTTATCCAACCTGTGTGTGTGTGCAAGGAGGAAGACAGGACTGCTGTACCTGTACCGAGCCAAGTCCGGAACTGTTGATGCTGCCTCCCATGTTGCCTGTGGGAAGAAATGAGGGACCGGACCAACTTCATGACCCGGGTAGGAGGAGCCAGATAAAAGGAAAAGCGCGCACATCAGCAGGGATTTTGGCACCAATTAGCAGCAGCGAGTAGCCGGGTGAGCAGCATGCTCCATCCCCTGAGCACCGGTGACGCGACAGGTTGCAGTTGTTGACTACTTCCATCTCCAGCAGGACCGCTAAGGAGAAAGGTGCTGTGTGCTCTGTGACTGTAAGAGAGAGAGGTGCTGTGCGCTCGGAGACTGTGAGTACCATGCACTCGTGGAGGAGAGAAAGCCAAGCGCCGGGCACACCCTTGCAGCCTTCCCTGCCGGTTACTGTATGCCTGCTCATGTTTGACTCTGGGAATGCTGCGTTCTCGTTTGCGTCGGTCTCACAAGTTCAAGGACTAGGGGCTCAGCGGAAGGTACTGGAGACCAACTGCTGCCACCAGAAGATGGATCATCGTGCCAAAGACTCCCTCTGATGGATATTTTCCCGGCTGCTGCCAGTCCTGCAACCCCCACGGGACCATCTGTTGTGGGGGAGCAAAAAGGACACGATAAGTATCTTAACAGGACTGCTAATATTTTGCATTTGTTGTGTCTATCATCTATTCTTTAACCAGTTACTTCTCTGTGAGGAGTTAATATTATTCAATTTTGTTAACTCTTGCTCTGCCTACTGGCTGTCACTGCATCCCGCAACCTGCTTGTATGGGCACAGTTTAACTAATCAGAGTCCTCTAGTGTTAATACTGGACTGATACTGAACCATCAAACTAACAGTCTTGCTAATGGGTAATCCTGTGATTTTCTGTTTGTTTCAGTTACATTCTGCATTTAGTCTAGAAAGGGACAGTTGCAGGAGCTGGGAGAGTGGCAGAATACAGCCTCTAGGCAGGGCTTATGGCTTTGCAGTCCATAGCTAAATATATAGCTGCTGCATATGATCACATTCTGTTTTTTGGGGTTTAAAAATTTACCATATTGTCATCTATATGTTCCAAAACATTTTCTGGATTGAATTAGTCATACATAGAGTTTAACATGGTTAGTGTTACATTATGGTGGTATATAAATCTCCATAAAAAGTTCAAAAATTTTTCTGGATTGAATTAGTCATATGTACAGTTTAACATTACAGTGTTATATAAAACTCAATTTGTCATCCATATAGTTTAATGTGACTAGTGTTATATTACGGTGGTAAATAAAACAAAAAAAAAGTTCAACATTTTTTCTGGATTCAATTAGTCATCCATACAGTTTTACATGCTTTGTGTTACATAACGATGGTATTAAACAACAAAAAAAACTCTTTTCCTACTGCAATAAACCAATTTTATTTAGGTGTTCACCCGTTTGGGACTTTTTTAAAGAGAGTTCTGAGACAAGGAAATGGCCATTTCACACCTGTGTCATGTCAAGATCAGCTGGGGCCTGACCACTGAGAGCCTAAGCATGATCAGGCACATGTAATCTAAGCACCCGACTCGGTGAGGTAAGTAAACACCTGTGTCCAGCGAGTGACAAAACTGCCTTTTCCCTTGTGCTAGGTGCTTCCCTATCCCCTGTCCATGACACAGGTGCAGCTGCCACCCGCTCTGCATCTGTCCTTGCACATTCTGAGGCACCATCATCAGGCACTTCCAAAAACTTGCCCCAGCACAGTGATCAACTGTCCCTACCCCAGGCCTTGGAATGCAAAAGAAAGTTCCCAGCCATCCACCCACAGGCCCAAATGCAAACAGGCACATTTCCAGGCTGCTTGCGGTGGAAATGTTGCCGTTTAGGCTATTCCTCGGTATTTGGTTCCTTGCTGCCACCATTTCTCTCAATGTGGCATCCCCGCATTGTACCAGCATGTTTCCAGAAAATCACCAGTGCCTTACCAATGCAGTTACTGGGATTGTGTGCCTAATGACAGACATGTGGACAAGCACTTGTGGCCAGGAACTATACATTTCCCTGACAGCACACTGAGTGAACATTGTGGAGGCTGGGGACGAGTCCCACCCTGAAACGGCACATATTCTTCCAATGCAGATGATTGCTGGCCCTATTTCAATCAAGGTTTCCTCCACCTCCTAAACCAGTTTC
Organism: Oophaga sylvatica; assembly: GCA_033576555.1. Classification (NCBI taxonomy): domain Eukaryota; kingdom Metazoa; phylum Chordata; class Amphibia; order Anura; family Dendrobatidae; genus Oophaga; species Oophaga sylvatica. Next base: position 485,808,713 of record JARQOD010000005.1, read on the forward strand.
TACACCCCACCTGCTCATCCTCATCCTCCATCTCTAATTTGTTATCTCAGAGCATGTCATCCACATCTGCTGACAGCTCTGCAGCACTGACTCAGCGAAGCAGCAACATTCTCTGCTGAAGATAATTTGTCTAAAAGACAAACCGCACATTGTAGCAGAGTTATTGAAAGGAATAACAGAAAAGACAGATCTGTGGCTCTCGCTGTTGAACCTACAATCAGGCATGGTCATGTGTGACAATGGCCGTGACCTGGTGGTCGCTGTGAAGCTTGACTAGCTCACACATGTACCATGCTTGGCTCACATGCTAAACTTGGTGGTTCAGCTATTTCTGAAAACCTACCCAGATTTGCCAGACTTTCTGATCAAGGTACGCCATGTCAGCGCCCATTTCCACAAGACAGCTACAGCTGCTGCTGCTCTGGCAGTGCTGCAGCAGTGCATGCAAGTGCCAGCTCACTGACTGGTGTGTGATGTCACCTCGTGCTGGAACTCCACACCGTACATGCTGGCAAGGCTTTGTAAGCAGCAGAGGCAGTTGTTGAATACCAGCTCCAACACGCCCATCGGTATTCTGGACAGCCTCTGCACATAACATCTGAAGAGTGAGCATGGATGTCTGACATTTGTGTGGTTCTCCAAGATTTTGAGGACTTCACAAAGATCGTGAGAGGTGATAATGCCATAGTCAGAGCAATGATCCCACTTCTGTGCCTACTTAAACAGTCGCTGGTCACAAAGCTGAAGCTTTGCATGCAGACCAGGTGGACATGGAGGAAGTCATGAGACAGCGAGATACTACCCAGCCCAGTTTCATCTCATCTCCTAGCATGGATTGGGTAACAATGAGGAGGAGGTGGAAAAACAGGAGCTGGCTGCTAGCACAATAGAGGTGGGAACCCACACAAGCTTTGTCCCGTCTCTCCTACGTTGATGGGCTGAGAAGGGGAATGAAGAGGAAGAGATGGAGGAGGAAGAGGAGATGAAGAGTAGTCATCATGGTGGAGACAGGGAAGTGTTGGCTGTAGGTAACTTGGCATATATGGACAACTTTATGTATCGCTGCCTTTCCAGTGACCCTGGAGTTATGTTCATCTTGGCCAAAAAAGAGTACTGGTTGGTCACACTGTTAGACCCATGCTACAAGTAGAACCTTGCAGCTCTCCTTTCTAAGGTGGAGAGTTTTGTTAAAAGGGTGCTATACAAGAAGGCTATTGTGGAAAATTTGTTCAAAAAATTCCCATTAGACATTGCTAGTGACATGGGACAAGATTCCTTTCCCAACCAAGGAAGAGAGGCGAGAGAGACACACACCAGGCACAGCAGAAGTATAGGTACACTGTCAAAGGCCTGGGCCAATTTCATGACAACCTCCTAGAGTCCAGGCTTGGGTATTTTGACAAGTAGGGAAAAGTTTTTAAAGATGGTCAAACAATACCTGACTGACAAAACCAGCATACTCTTTAATTTCTCTGCAACCATCAGCTATTGGTTTTCAAAGCTTGACACCTGGCATGAGCCTGGTTTTAGTGCTGCCGGGGGAAGGGGTCATAATACACAGGTGCTTTCAATTGTTAACAGAAAATGCTGCCAGGCTCACGCTGATAAAAATGAATATATCCTTGAATAATCCCAAGTATTCCTCACCACCAGATGACAGCATCACATAAAGTGTTTTTAATCTTCAATATTTTATTGAGGCTCAGCAGTTGTTGCCTTCAAGGGTCTATGAATGACTGGATGTCCCTACTTACATTTTCCCTGTCTTTTCACTTTCTGCAAAGCCGTTATGAGCATAGGAGTGCTTCAACTACACTTTCAAAATATTTGAATGAGGCCTCCAGCTGTTGCTTTCAAGTGTCTATGGATGACTGTATTACCTTTCCTATAATTTTTCCTGGCTATGCACTTTGTGCAAAGCCTTTATGAGTGTAATGAGTACATCAACTACACTTTCAATATATTTTAATGAGGCCCGCAAGTTGTTGCCTTCAAGTGTCTATGAATGACTGTATTACCCCATCATTTTTTCCTAGCTCTGTGCTTTGTGCAAAGCCTTTATGAGTGTAGAAGGGCCACAACTGCACTTTATTTATTTTTTTATGAAGCACTTCAGTTGATGCCTTCAAGGGTCTATGGATGACTCTCCTTATAATTTTTGCACTGTGTGCAGAGCCTTTATGAGTGTAGGACTACCACAACTACACTTTGTTCATAGTATTTGAATGAACTCTACAATTGTGTCATTAAGGGTGTATGGGTAACACCCTGCTTGTAATTTTTGGTAGGCTTTGTACTTAGTGCATATCCTTTGTGAGTCTATTAATAGCACTACATGACAGTTTGAATAGAATGTGTATGAAGCCCTGATTATGTCTAACACAGGGTGATCTGAGTCACTCTTCCATCAATTTTTTGGCAGTTCTTGCTTCCTTCAAAAATTACAATGAAATTTCCAATGTTTTAATAAAAATTTAAATTTTGGTTTAGTTAAATTATTATTTTTTTAAAAAAAAAATATTTAGACTTGAGAGTCCTCAGTGGTTGATACCTTTTAATGGCTAACTGAAAAGATGGTAACAAATTGCAAGCTTTCGAGACTACGCAGGTCTCTTCATCAGGCAAAGACTAAAACAAAAGCTGAAGAATCACATATTTATATACACAAAAGGACACAGGAATAATGCAATAGGTAAGACAAGTGACGTGAAGCAGAACTGTCATTATGGCAGAGGGATGAACATAAATATGACTAGTTCATAGATAAGGAGTGAAAGTTTTATTACCCTCTGATTGGGGTCTGGTATTGTGTAACAAATTGCAAGCTTTCGAGACTACGCAGGTCTCTTCATCAGGCAAAGACTAAAACAAAAGCTGAAGAATCACATATTTATATAACACAAAAGGACACAGGAATAATGCAATAGGTAAGACAAGTGACGTGAAGCAGAACTGTCATTATGGCAGAGGGATGAACATAAATATGACTAGTTCATAGATAAGGAGTGAAAGTTTTATTACCCTCTGATTGGGGTCTGGTATTGTGTAACAAATTGCAAGCTTTCGAGACTACGCAGGTCTCTTCATCAGGCAAAGACTAAAACAAAAGCTGAAGAATCACATATTTATATACACAAAAGGACACAGGAATAATGCAATAGGTAAGACAAGTGACGTGAAGCAGAACTGTCATTATGGCAGAGGGATGAACATAAATATGACTAGTTCATAGATAAGGAGTGAAAGTTTTATTACCCTCTGATTGGGGTCTGGTATTGTGTAATAGTCTCGAAAGCTTGCAATTTGTTACCATCTTTTCAGTTAGCCATTAAAAGGTATCAACCACTGAGGACTCTCAAGTCTAAATATTTTTCTATCTACTGGCTAACACGGTACGAAGATACACATCTTTCCTATATTTTTTTTAATTCTTTTTAAATTTTGCTTTATATACAAGTCATTATACAGGAAAGAAGATTTCATAATTTTTTTTCCCTGTAAACTCCAATTTGTTGTCGATTTTGAATGTCTTATTGTCAGTACTTCAAGTGGAGTAAAAGTGTGACACCATTGTTCTCAGCAGGAGTCAGAGATGCTTCCAGGGGTCTGGAAAAACGCTTGGATCTTCTATTGACTCCTATTATACTCGTTACTCGAAACGAACATCAAGAACTGCTCAGTTCAAGTAACGACATCCGAGTATTTTAGTGCTCAGATCCCTAACGAAAACCCATCTATTATTTCCCTTCAAATAGTTGGCCCATGAAAATACTAATTATAGCTCTTTTATTTTTTTGCCAGGCCCTCTTTGTAATGAAATGTATAGTTTGAAATGAGTGTAGTGTAGTTAAGCTGACTACTATGATGATGCAAAACACTACTTTACATGCAATCTAGTAATTCAATTTAAAGTTTTGGAAACATTTAGGCTAAGTGCACACGTTCAGGAATATTTGCGTTTTTTTCGCGTTTTTTCCGCAATTTTCCGCGGTAAAAACGCGAAAAAAACGCAAGCATTAAGCATCCTATACATGCTAATTGATTCCGCATGTTTTGACCACATGTTGCGTTTTTTTCCGCGAAAAAAAACGCTTCGCGGAAAAAACAGCAACATGTTCATTAATTTTGCGGAATGTAAGCGGTTCATGTGCGGTGGTACCCAGGGTCTGGAGGAGAGGAGACTCTCCTCCAGGCCCTGGGTACCATATCCCTGGTAAAACAATAATTAAAATAATAAATAATGATATTCTCACCTTCCGGCGGCCCCCGCAGCCTTCCCGCCTTCAGCGACGCTCCCGGCAACTCCCGGTCCCAAGAGTCCTTTGCGAGAATCACCCAGATGGCGTAGCGGTCTCGCGAGATGCTACGTCATCGGGGTGATTTGTCGTAATGCATCCTTGGGACCGGGAGTTGCCGGGAGCGTCGCTGAAGGCGGGAAGACTGCGGGGGCCGCCGGAAGGTGAGAATATCACTAGGTATTAAGGACACTGTTCTCTCCTGGTTCTCCTCCTATCTTTCTGACCGCTCCTTCAGTGTTTCGTTCTCTGGCTCCACTTCATCTCCTCTTCCTCTCACTGTCGGTGTACCCCAGGGCTCAGTCCTTGGCCCCCTTCTCTTCTCTCTCTACACCGCCCCAATTGGACAGACCATCAGCAGATTTGGCTTTCAGTACCATCTTTATGCCGATGACACACAATTGTACACGTCATCCCCCGACCTTACCCCCGCTGTACTACAGAACGCCACCGACTGTCTGTCCGCAGTCTCCAACATCATGTCTGCTCTTTATCTGAAACTTAACCTCTCCAAAACTGAACTTCTTCTGCTCCCGCCGTCTACTAACCTCCCTAAATCTGACATTTCCCTCTCAGTGGGTGGCACCATAATAACACCCCGGCAGCAGGCTCGCTGTCTGGGTGTTATGTTTGACACCAATCTCTCCTTTACCTCCCATATACAATCTCTTGCCCGCTCTTGCCGCCTACACCTAAAGAACATCTCTAGAATCCGCCCTTTTCTCACCATGGAAACAACAAAAACCCTCACTGTAGCATTGATCCACTCCCGCCTGGACTACTGTAACGCTCTATTACTTGGCCTCCCCATTACTCGACTATCCCCTCTCCAGTCCATCTTTAATGCAGCAGCCAGGGTTATCCATCTGGCTAATCGGTACTCGGACACGTCCGCTCTTCGCCAGTCCTTACACTGGCTGCCCATTCATTATAGGATCCAATTCAAAGTACTTGTTCTCACCCACAAAGCTCTCCACACTGCAGCACCCCCCTACATCTCCTCCCTCATTTCTATCTATCGGCCTAACCGACTGCTGCGCTCTGCAAACGACTTTCGACTAACCTCTGCACTAATCCGTACCTCCCACTCCCGACTCCAAGACTTCTCCAGCGCTGCGCCAATCCTCTGGAATGCTCTACCCCAAGAAATTAGGACTATCCACAATTTGCATGGTTTCAGGCGCTCCCTCAAAACACATCTGTTCAGAGCGGCCTATCACATTCACTAATCAAAGTCATTCTCTGTGTAAGTGTGTGTGTGTGTAGCCCATTCACTATCTCCATCCATCCCTCACTCCCTTAAGATGGCTGGACCATCATTGTAAATGCACCATTGTATATACACACCTGTACTTTGTATCTCCCCCACCTCATTGTAGATTGTAAGCTCTCACGAGCAGGGCCGTCTTATTTTGCTTTAATTACTGTATTGTTAACGTTGTTACTTATGACTTGTGTTTTGAAACTGTTAAACTGTAAAGCGCTGCGGAATATGATGGCGCTATATAAATAAAGATTATTATTATTATTATATCATTATTTATTATTTTAATTATTGTTTTTACATTAGATCTTTTTACTATTGATGCGACATAGGCGGCATCAATAGTAAAAAGTTGGTCACACGAGTCAAACACTGTTTGACTCGTGTGACCAACCTGTCAATCAGTTTTCCAAGCGATGCTACAGATCGCTAGGAAAACGCTAGCATTCTGCAAGCTAATTACGCTTGCAAAACGCTATTATTCTGGCGGGAATATGCATACAAAAAAAGTGCGTATTTCCCGCGGGAGAAGTGCGGGATTGCCGCGGAAATTTCCGCGGCAATTCCGCAACGTGTGAACTTAGCCTTAAAGTATTCAGGATTCCAGGGACATATATTAACCTGACAAAGTATGTAATAGTAATTCCAACAACAGGTCCCAATGTATGGAGAAGGATCAGGAGATGAGTAAGCACAACACCTGGCATCTGTCTGTAACATCAGTTAATAGAGCTTCCTGTTTAGCAATTTAATTCCATTGTCAATCACTGGCAGTGCTATTTAAATGACACTATTACTAGAGAACATGAGCACTAGCCCCCATCAACACAATCATGTGGTACAGATGGGTTGTAATGGCATATGATGGCCCAGTGAAGGCCCACATTGCTGCCATCGAAATCCTCCTGTGAAGTCCAGCCACAGTTGAGTTTCATAGAACATGATTTTGTCTATATTCATTTATTTTATTCACTTTTATAGCACTATTATATTCCATAGCGCTTTAAAGACATTATCATCTCTGTCCCCAATGGGACTCAGATTCTAAATTCCCTAACAAAATGTCTTTGGTGTGTGGGAGGAAACCGGAGAACCTAGAAGAAACCCAAACAGACACGGAAAGAACTTACAAATTCCTTGCAGATGTTGTCAAAAAATCACGGACATGTGAACTTCCCCAAGGGCTGTCATAGGTACAAGTGCTATCCATGAAAAAAATGAATAGCACTTGTATGTGAAAAATTGTTGTGTGTATAAGCCTTTATAGTATTTCATGAGAGGCTTCAAAATGGACAAGAACTCTATCATTTAATTGTGTGAAGGGAAAGCAAAAAAATGAAACCGATTCACCTGATATGAAATTAGGGGACTTTGGACAAATTTTGATTAAAAAAATAAATAAGTAATATCTCAGAAAGAAGGACGCATCTTCTAGACAGTTTTTGCTTAAACATCAAAGATATTTTTTATATGATATTCCATTCTTTATTCCTAGTATATGCATACATAAGCATTTTTTTTAAATGTTTCTATATAAATAAATATTTTGCATTGAAATAAAGCTGATTTATACCTTTCTGGAGAGAAATTATGGATGAGGATAATACTACTTTCTGAATCAAAATTCCAACACAATGGACACTTGATTTTCTGCATATTATTAACATTTATTTAAATATGTAATACAGCTGTAAGTGAAAGAGAAGTGTTTACATTAGCAGTTACTTAAAAAGCGTTACATTTCATGTGAAATAAATTTTTTTTTATAATTCAGGGAATTCATTCACCTTTTCATTATAAATAGATGATTTCCAAAACTGGAATTTATGGCTAATATACATTTTTTAGCATAAAAAGTATGATTTTATAAAGCGCTGCTAATAGACAGTAATTTCTCCTCCACAGACTCTAGGCTGTTTATACAGGAAAAATACTTTTTTTTCATATTGTGAGCTCCCCTTTTTGAGTGATTATGTTTTGCCGCTTTAGTTAAGCTATCAAAACCAGTTTTGGATAGCAGGATGTTTGTGACAGGAGATAGCACAATGATAGTTTGGAAAAAAACATTATTTTAGACCCTTTTTCTGTATCATTTTACTTTACGATGTTTAAACTCTCAAATCCAGACAAGTTTTTAGACTGCTTTTAAAATGGGTTATGGCTAGAGACGGGCGGACACAAGGATGTTCAAGTACGGCGGGTTCAGCCGAACAGTTACAAAAAGTTCGGGTTTGGATACCAGAACAGTACCGGTACCCAAACATGAACCCGAACCCCATTCACTTAAATGGGGGGCCCGAACATCCAGTGTCTGCCATGCTGTCATGTGCATGACAGCACGGCAAACACCACTTCTGATTGGCGGTGAAATCATCCCCAACAATCAGAGAGATGCGGTTACCATGCTGTCAAAAGACAGCGTAAGTGCTCAGCTGTGATCGGAGGTATAAAGTTTACCTCCGGTCACTGGTGTCAGCGGATAGGACTACAGCTCTCATCATTTAACACCTGCTGCCGCTAATAACAGCGAGAGCAGGAGCGGCTGATGGGTGTATTCATTAGCCGTCTCTTGCGCTGTAAATAAATAAGTAAAAAAACAACCGGCGTGGGTTCCCCTGTATTTTTGATGACCAGCCAGGCAAAACTCACAGCTAGGGGCTGTGACCCGCAGCTGTCAGCTTCAACAAGGTTGGTTATCAAGAATAGAGAGGCCACGGTGCTAGCAGGGATCTCACTGAGGTCACAGCAGTTCAGCCTAGCTGATGAAGGTGTTCGGTATGGACCCCGAACTTTACTGTTCAGGTTCGCCCATCTCTAGTTATGGCATTTGTATTGTAAAGAATGCTTTTTGAGGATTTGCACACCATCGTTATTGAACATGTGCACACCATCAGTTAGAGATAAATGAATGAGTGAAAGCAGTCCAACCACTGTTTTTCTCTCATCCAAGAAAATTTGTCAGATTATGCTAATCACACACTGATCAAACTGATCTGAGTGTGATCAGAGTGTGATCGATTTTCTTGGAGGTGGAAAAAAAAAAAAAAAAGTTTCTCTATCGTCTCTATATTGTAAGTCTATAAAAATTTAACGGTACTCGAATGTAATCCTAGTGCTATCGAGGTCTGATTTTTTTCATAGACCCATAGAGTTAAATGGGAGTATGCCATAAGATTCTTGGAGGCAAATTGGGCATGCTCAAATATGTGCATGACCCCACAGAGTAACATGGGAACGAGTGCTACCTGTCAAAACGACAGATAATACTCCCCCAATTTTTGCAGTCAAGTGCATGAGCTCAAACTTTGCTTTACTGGTTGTTTTCGAAATTCACATTTTTTTAAAGAGAGATTTATTTGCTGCTTTTTAGACAATGCTATCTGAAATTCCGAATTTTAGTATGTCAGTCCTCATTGCATTTTGTATAACTAATAGTGATGAGCAATCGTGCCCAGATAAGGTGTTATCCGAGCATGCTCGGGTGCTAACGGAGTGCCTTCTGCGTGCTCAAAAATATGTTCAAGCCCCTCCAGCTGCATGTCTCACAGCTGTTCAACAGCTCAACACATGCATGGATTTCCTGTTTGTTAGTCAATCCCTGCATGTGTTGTGGCTGTCAAACAGCTATGAAACATGCAGGCACGGGGACGCAAACATATTATTCAAGCATGCCGAAGACACTCTGTTAGCACCCGATTATGCTCGGATAACACTTTATCCGAGCGAGCTCACTCATCACTAGGGGCTAAAGGGTATGCCACATTAAACGAGATCGCTAACGAGATCGCAACTGCGTCACCATTTACGACGCAGTAGCGATCTCGTTAGCGACTTAGCTGTGTGATTCCAAACACAACTCATCAGCGATCTGTATAACGACCTCTGCGGTCGTTGGGAAAACCTAGTCCCACCTGCGATGCTGGTGAAGTCGTTCATAAAGGGTGTCACACTCAGCGATTCAGGCTCACCAGCGGGACACCAACGACCAAAAAACGGCTCAGAACGTTCATAAGCGATCAGCGACATCTCAGCAGGGGCCACATCGCCGCTACATGTCACACACAGCTAAGTCGCTAAAGAGATGGCTACTGCGTCATAAATGGTGACGCAGTAGTGATCTCGTTAGCGATCTCGCTTGCGATCTCGCAGTGTGGCATACCCTTAACACTCCCCAGATCTCAATCCCATTGAAAATTTGACATCAACCCTCAAAAAGTCGATGGACAAACAAAAACTCCAAGCACTGATTAGGTAAGAATCTGTTCCCATTAGTCAGGATTTGACCTAGAAGCTGATATCCAGCATGTCAGGGAGAATTGCAAAAGTCTTAAAAAATAAAGATCAACACTGTAAATATTGAGTATTTGCATAAATTTGATGTTTTTGTCAATTAAAGTTTATAAATCTATGAAATGTGTATAGATGTACATAAAACAGCTGAATAAAAGACCTAAAAACACTGAAGCAGCAGACATTGTGTATGTCAGCCACAACATTTTTTGGCCATGACTGTATAGCCTTTTAATTTCTGGTAAACCTCAGATAAGGAAAATGTTCTCTTCCAAAAATATTTCAGACAATTATCTACCATATTGTGAATATTTTAAAGGAAGGTGTGATACTTATTTTCCAGCACCCACCAAACAAAATCATTATGATAATTTAAAAACTAGTGACACTTTTTTAACTGTTAAAAGCAAAAAGCAAATCTGTGAAGCCATTTAGACATTTATTTTAGATGATTTTTTAGCTGTTTTTCGATTTTTTTTGTACAAATTAGAGCATGTTTATCACTGAAACCCCTGAGATCAGACACTAATCACCTAATTTGTAAATAAGTGATAAGTGTTAATTAAGGAAACATTCCCATTAAAGGGAATCTGTCACCCCATTTTAGCCATATCAACTAAAGATATGACTGAATAGTGTGTCCCATAAGCAAGCTATCGGTATGTAGCTTATATCCAGATACCCCCGTTTTGATAGCAAAATACCTTTGTAAAGTTCGGATTCTTTTCTGTAAATCAGGGCGGTCTGGTCCGGAGGGCGGCATTTTCTCTCTTCTCCCCCCCGCTCCTCGGCATCTCTTGCGTATCACCGTCTGTGAATCGCACAGATGGCATAGTGTTCCCGCGATTGCGCTTTTCAAATTCCCCCCGCGCATGCGCAGTGTGCTTTGCCCAACAGTGGGCAAAGCATAAAATCATTACAGCGAATGCGCAACTCTTTCCTTGCCCCGGAAATGACTGCTTGCCTTGGATGACTTCCGGGGAAAGGAAAGTGAAGGCCAATAGCTGTGCATGTGCTGTAATGATATTATGCTTTGCCCACTGTTGGGCAAAGCACACTGCGCATGCACAGGGGGGAATTTGATTCAGGTCCAGTCGCTGCGGTTGCTGCTCAGCAGAGACGTCGGTCCCAGCGTCTTGCTCAGTCTCATGGTATACGTTTGGTTACTGCAGACTCTCCAGTCTTTTGTAACCAGTGATAGACAGGTGCAGCCTTGCGCTCTGGAGTCTAAGTCCAGAGATCACCTTACTGAGCATGTCTGTGATGTGGCGTTTTCTTACTTGTGGTCAGTCGTTAGTTGCTCGGGAGATGTGGCAGCTCCGGATTGGCCCGTGAACGACTGGGCATGAGTGTTTGGGGTGGGGCCTAGCGTGTAAAAGGCTCTCAGCGGCGCACGTCGGCGCGCTAGTGTCATTTTTGTTTGGTGTGTGTGGGTAGTTACTTTACCACTCTGTCTGCATGTTAGCGTGTGTCGTTTTATGCTCAGTGAGTGTACACGTTGGCAGGCAGTTTGCACACTTTTGCGGATTCGTACCAACGTCTCTATGCCTGAGTCTTTAGTCTGCTATATGCCTAGGGTATCGGTCAGGCACAGGTTCAGTAGTATCAGGACTGGGGTAACTTTCCGCTTGCCTTAGCATTTGCCTCGTTCGTGTGTGCGGTAAGCACAGTTCAGTTACAGAACAAGCACAGCCCTTATGCTATATTTCTCTATGAATGCAACAGAATATTGTACGTAGCGTCATAAGTGTTCCCTCTTGGCTGTGCATCTACTTCCTTTGTTTGTGCAGTTAGCACAGTTTAGTTGCAGAGCCAGTTCACTCCACATGCTCACTTCCCTGTGACGTTAACAGCGTATAGTACTTAGCATTAGTGTTGAGCGATATTGCTCGATATCTAAAAATATGTATCGAAATTGTATCGCCGATAGCACTAAATATCGTCGATATCCGATTTCGATACCGGAAGTCCCATGTAAGTCTATGGGAACAAAATATCGCAACAAAAAAAACCCTTTCTTTCGTTGTAAACACAAAATATACACACATAGAATACATATATATATATATACATGTCATTGTGACATATATATATACATATATTTATAGTTTATACACTTCTCCATAGTAAAATAGACTCTGATTCAATTGCCGGGTAAAGCCGTGACATACCCCATAGAAGTCGACGGGCTCGGTGTCGAGTACCCCCAAAATCTCTGGCTCTGTGCGACTCAACTTGGGCGTCACGAACAGGATTCTGTAGCTCGCTATAAGCGAGTCCTGTGTGCCTGAATTGCACTGGTTTTGTGCTTGAGAATTGCTAAAATCATCAGAGAATGTATTTGCCATTTTTCCGCCATATCTGCGTCACGACGAGGCACTGGTGAAGAAGAAGGGCGTGCTCTTCGTGGGTGTACACTCACTCAGTGGCGTGAAAACGATGGCCGCCCACTCTAAATGGTACTGCAATGTAAGATCGTGCCCCACAGCTCTTCAGTTCCGCCTCCTCATCCTCCTCAGTGTGCGGAAACTAACATGAAGGTCCCGCCTCCCTACAAAAGAGGGGCCCTCTACAGATGCTAATGACACATGTGACTTGGCAGAGATGGCTAATGGACACGAGCAGAAGTGTGAAGGGATGGAGCAGTCAGAGCTCTCCCCCCACGGAAGCGACCCGATCGCCACGGAACCACCGTTGGGCACCCGGCCTGGAAACCCTCCTACGCTGCAAGAAGCGGAGGATACCCTAAGAGGCCTGGCCCGGCACCGGGAGGAGGTCGCCAGGATGGAAGCCAGCTGGCGTGCCCTAAAACTAAACTTGGAGCGGTGCCAATCCCTCTTACCTGAAGTGTCTGTACCGGAAGGTGAGGCACCCGTTCTAGTAGAGGAGTCCTTGCAATGTGATCCGGTTGACGTTGTCGCAGTGGAGGCACCCGTTCCTGCAAAAACCGCAGCACCGTCAGCACCCCAGATCCCGCTGTCTGCCCCCGTCGCTGAGACAGAAGAAGCGACACCCGTCCTCATGGAGGAGGCCGCGCAGGCACCAGAGCACTACCTGCCTGTACCGGAGCCCCGACTGTCATCTGATTTAGAGCCGTCTGCTTCCTCCGCAGGGGAGCGCCGCCAGGACTGGGGGGCGACAGGAGAGCTGCCGCAAACCGGACACTGTAAGCTGCAGTTTGATGGTGGAGAAATGGAGCAGCTGGTGGAGGAGAATTACAACCGGCGTCAGGAGGAAGAGTGGAGACGTTGGGAGCGGGAAGCAGAGCGACAAAGGGAGCAGTGAGAAACCCAAAAACTTCGCCAACGTCAGCTGGAGAAGGACCGGGCAGATAAGGACCGGATGAGAAAGGATAAAGGAACCCTGAGGGAGCCGCGCGTAAGGGTGCAGTACGGAGCTTTAAATTGAAAGGTGGTTGGGGCTTCATCCAGGAGCCTGGACTTTATTTAGAAGTTTTTGTGAACCGGCGGGACGTGGAGGCTCACCTCCCAGAAGGACACCCGGGGAGGGACCTGTTGCCAGGAGACTTGGTGACTTACACCCGACACTGGGGTTACAATGGATGGTACGCCCTAAATGTTACCAGGTGCGACCCCTACTCCCCAGAGTGTCAGGAACCTGTGAGACCCTCGGAGCCTTCAGCCTCCCACATCCAGGCCTCTGCAAAAGTGCCCACCCCATGCCGTAAATCTCCCCAGCCTCCCTCAGTGGTCTCCTCAGCAGCCCCAGCTATGGACATGATAAGTATAGCTGGCCCGTACCCGGCGCCTGTTAGGCCCCCTGGGGTTCGTTCAGTCCGGGACATAGGGGTCCAGACCCGGAGGGAGACGAAAGAGGTGGCCACACAGACCCAGATAGCGGGTCACGACGTCACTGTACAGGCCACACGACGTCATCAGGTCCTGGTGGTCCTTGGTGCCTCGGATGTTTGGCAAGCATCAGAAGAGTACCAGGTGGTACCTGGAACACCCCTGCCAAAGAATTATAAATAACCCGGACAGGGTCCCTGTATGTAAATAGTTAAATTGTTTATGTACCCGGACGGGTGAATGTTCATAAAAAAGTTTTTTAATTTAATAAAAAAAAAAAAACACAGTTTTCATTACTTTTATTACAGTCTCATCCTGCGACGCCATCGATCTCCTGTAAAAAAATGAAAAAAAAAAAAAAAAGTATACCACCTGACCGACACAGTCCATAGTAACGAGTGTCCCACGACGATCCAGCTCTGCTACATCTGAATGACAGGCAGAGCCTGTCATCCCGGCGCAGCACAGCTGATTACCTGCTTCCCCGGCGGTGACGTCATCGGACTGGTTTACGGCCGGGATTACCCTGCAGTCACTGCAGTTATCGCGAAAAACTGCATGTGACCGCCAGGGAGAAGATAATGGCGGCCATCAAGCAGTCCAGGACGTGACCGCCGGAGATCTTCTGCCAGGTAAGTGCCGCTGACTCCTGACAGACCCGACCGACGGACACTCACAGTGACAGTGACAAATCCGATTCCGGTATTCGATAAGACGAAAATATCGAAACGAATTATCGAAAGGCCGATAGAGCTAATATCGGCCGATAGCCGATATTTGCATTATCGTATCGCTCAACACTACTTAGCATACTTAGTGCGTACCTCTCTATGAAGTAAGAGAGCTTGGTACTCTGCGTTCTATTCTCGCTGTGTGACGCTAGCACTTTGTGTTTAAGGTGAACACTCGCTGTTTTGTTCCGTCATTCTTCACACTAACAGCAGGTTACATCTCTGCATGGTGGACCCTGGGTTGCGATCGCACTTTATTTTTATATTTTATTTAGTGCGATCCGCCAACACTAACACAGGGAGCATAGCTAGAGGGGTCAGCACTGCATCAGTGGAAAGAATAGGCGGTATTGGTTGCCGTCTTTTTTTTTAGGTATTGTGTTCACTTTTGCTTTTCATATGAGCTTTTATTAATTTCATATTGTAAAGGAAAAATCACAGTTTCTACCATTTTTCAGATGGTTTGTGCAGGGATAACGCACACAATGATGACGTAGTATATGTCATTATGTCACACCAGAGAAATAATGCAGATACTGATGCCACCATACAGGGTTTGTAGCTTTAGACTAATGTGATCAGTGATGTCACAGGGATTACACACACAGCGTTTACACAGTACAAAAATAATTTACAGAATTATGTCACAGAACAGACATAGTTGCGAGCTGATGTCACAACAATGGAATAATGAACATATAAATGTCACAGTACAGGGAAAATGCACACAGTGATATCACAGCATTGTCACATGTTGGTCTCTCACTCATCTCCATTAAATAGTTCTTGCTTTTCTTCATTATTTATCACTTCACCTTAACTAAGAGAAGTAAACTTCCCCCAACTTGCTTGGCGCCATGATAGATTTTTTATCTTTGTTATCCAAATAATTATAGGGATTATCCAGTTTCTACAAAAAAACTGCAAAAACAATACTAACCACTTTTCGTCAATCAGGTGTAAACTGATTAATGGTCCTCCGAGTCTCCAAGCAATAAGCACCTGACTGCTGCAATCAATCAAATCAATGCTGTTATTGGTAATATGCCGTGTTAATGGCATGATTGCCCAGCGCTGAGTGGTGATGCCAGTAAAATACAGCATGTGGCTGCCGCTCCTGAGACACTGATTGGCTGCAGTGGTTATGAATCAGATGACAGGTTCCTTTAAGTCCGTGATGAGAATATTAGATTAGATATTAGAGATTCTTACAAGTAAATGCCAATACTTTTGCTACCTTTATATCTTATATTAAATAGGTTGACTACTACTTTAACATTGATGGCCTATCCTTAGCATAGGTCATTAATATCTGATCAGTGTAGGTGCGAGACCAAACACCCCCACCAATCAGCTGCTCACTGTGGTATTGATTTGAATGTGCGGTACCCGGCCGCGATCACTATACTGTTGATGGATCTGTGAAGCTCCATAATTGTATAGTTTTGGCCACCGCCGACACAAGGAACAGCTGATTGGTGGAGGTGGCGGGTGTGTCGCATCCCCACCAATCAGACATTGAAGACCTATCCTAAGGATAAGAAATCAATGTTAAAGTAGTGGACTACCTCTTTAAATTTGTAGAATAAAATATTTCAATAAAATAAAGAAAATGTGTACAAATGTCTTCAGGGGTAATTTGCAAATGATTCAGTCCACTAAATGGAACTTATTGTCTACCTGTTTACCCTGTTTGTCTATTCTTTGGATTTTATATGTGATTTTATGATTACTTATGATAAAAACTTTATTATCAAGACAGGTATGATAACAATTATGGCTAATATAGTTCATTAATATTTGAATGGTTAATGACATGTTACTATAACTCAGCTGCATGTAAGTAAAATGTTGCCGTTAATAATGACATTGTGGAGATTTTTTTAACTGCATTTAAAATAATGTCATATGGCCATGGGGAGATTTTGCAGCATTAAAATTACAGTGGGTGTATAACTAGTTAGTTTTCAATATATTCTGCTCATGAATAATTATCACCCAGGCATGTCCTACAGCAAGTACAAGCTGTCACTTCACCAAAATATTTAATAATTTAAAAATGCATAAATTCAAATAATTGCATTTAATGTTCCATTCAGCAAGAAATTATAGACACATGCATGCAAATCAATAGGGTTTTTTAGTTAAACTTTTATTTTATTGAAAATAAGTTTTAAATAGTAGACTACACTGTTTTCAGTGAGGAATGCCCTAGACTAAATGCTGAACCTTTAATGGAATTCCAAATAATAAGGTCACTGATGGATAATTAATATTATTATACCGTAGGTGGATCACTTAAATCTGATTGCTTAAACATATAAAATTTTAAGTATTTTTTCACTTTATGTAAAGGATCTTAATTGTAAAATACAGTAAAATAGTGTAAAATAATTGTAAATCTTAAAAAAAATACTTAAGTATAGGCCAGATCCATAGACTATGCTCTGATGAGTGCCACTAGAGTATCTGTTTTTCATATGTTTGGGCACTATGTGTCGTCATATCTTTTCTCTTATTATACTGAAAAGCATAGTTGCCTATATGTTTCAGTACAGGAAATCCTGCAAAAGAGAACATTAAACTTACGTAATTATTTTTACAAAACTATAGGCATTACACAGCTCAATGGATGATGTTGTGAACGTTTTGAGATGACTTCGGAGCTGAAGCTCCCTCTGGTGGTTGCTGAGGGTGTTGAACCTATGTTGAATACCAAGAGTCCTACACCCGCAGATAACGAGTGGGTGTAAGGTGGTACTGATTGGCCTGATATAAGTGAGCTGATCTCCCATGATCCTCGCCGGTGATCAATTGTGCTTCCTGGTTTAGTTTGGAATTCAGCTTGCTTTCCTGCTGTCTCCTGCTTGCGCTCAGATAAGTCTCTTTCAGTTTTTTTTACTGTGGTTTGAATTCCTTGCTTTTTGCTGCATTGCTTTTTGTCTTCAGCCGGGTCCCCTATGGGGGGCTTTGGCTGGTCTCCGTTCGTTTTTTGTATTTGTTCATTTGCTCAGTTCTTGTGATATTTTTCTGCTGGGTAGCTATGTGTCCACACCAGAGATCTGATATAGGTGGTCGAGACCGTGTGGTCTCAGTGTTTTTGGATTCAGAAGTGTTGGTGTTTTTCCTAGGGTTTTTCTGGGTTGCAGAAAGTATTCTCTCCTGTGCTGTCCTGTCTAGACAGTTTTGGGCCCCAGCGTTTGCTCAATCTATTTTCTGTCTGTGTTCGCATTTTCATCTTGTCTAACCGCCATTATATGTTTGGGGGCTTCCTACTCTTTTGGGGTCTACTCCGGGGCAGTTAGCTTTCCGCTTTCCATCTTCAGGGATAGCTAATCTCTCCAGCTGTGCCGAAGCGTCTAGTACCACCGTAGGTATGCTCCACGGCTACTTCTAGTTGTGCAGTTAGTTTAGGGGTCTGCAACCTATTAGTTTCCAACCTCTCTGGTGTTAGGCTGCCTATGCGGTTTTTTGCTCCTGCCTCCTCAGCTACCATAACATAACAGGCTGAGTTCTATGCTCAGTGTAATCGTTGAGATGACCAAAAAAATCTCTTTTATAATAATTTTGTCTGCTGGATGAAACTCGGAAAGTATCTTAGGGGTAACGTTTCTCCTTGTGGAGAGTGACATGACTGGCATAACATGTAAGAAGGCTTATGAACCATGCAATGCTACTCTGGGCAATTAAATATGCAAATTGTCTTTTCAGAGAGGACTAGAAGTAGCAATCCTAAAAATCAGTATTGACCCTTTAACGAGCTGTGCCACATGACTTAGGACAAAAGCCAAACCAGAATCTCAATTTGCAGAAACAGTGTTTCAAGGGTGTTGCCCTTCATCAGTGCCAAGCGTGAGACCTACAGCCAAATCAAATTTAATGCTCTGCACTGATGAGAGGCAACACCCCAAAACACTAGGAAAGGATTGAATACTTTGAATTCCCTAACAGCAGAGATCTTGAATAATATATTTTATTTATTTTATTTTTTTATTCTCTCTACACATCAATTGCTGTAAATTATGTTATGAATATATTGCACATATGACATAGTCTAATTGTTTAAGCAGCTACAGTGCCATATGTGCAATAGTGGCTGTGTGTGGTACTTCAGCTCATGTCACCTACCACATTGACTTGCATTTCTCAGTGTGCTGTCCCTATGCTATCACTTTTGCATACAAACAGCACACAGACATTTAATACATTCGTCTGAACGAGCCCTAGAGGTTCATTTACACTGGTCAGGTTTCACAGACCTTTCATCAAATTTTTCACGTTGAACTGGACACATCATGTAATTATGACCGCAGAGGGAAAAATATATATATTTTCAACTTCTCCTCTCTTATGCATAGATATTAGCAATCAAATATTTGGCACATGATGAGTTAACTTTAATTAACTCCAAGTGGGCACTATTGGTTGTTTTTCAATGGGGGTGTGATTCTGCCTCCTGTACGACACTAAACAATCATAATCAGGTAGCAACATAGAAGCGCAAAAGGACCTGTGATGTAATCAGTGTCACATAACTTGAGTCCACAGATCCTGTCAGCTAGAGTGTGTAGCCTAAATAAGCACTGAAAATGTATTACTCTACATAGCAAAGAAGTGTGGAGCTATTAACTCCAGTTAATATTTCCAGAACTATTGTGCTATGTAATATATTTTTAATTCTTATTTAGGCTGCACACTGTAGCTGACAGGATTGGTGGGCTCAGGATAATGTGACACTGATAATGTTATCGATAAACTAGGCACTCAAGTAGAAGATGAAGTTTTAAATAGCTTAAATATCTTTAATGGCAGTGTGATAGTACAGGCGTGACTTTTCGGTCAACAGGGACCTTCATCAGAGTACCTTTTTAATTGGACACTCATGACATCACAGGTTCTTCTGCACTTCTATGTTGTTGCCTGATTATGATTGGCCAGTGTCCTACAGGAGGCAGA
The DNA here is from genome assembly GCA_033576555.1 of Oophaga sylvatica. Taxonomy (NCBI): domain Eukaryota; kingdom Metazoa; phylum Chordata; class Amphibia; order Anura; family Dendrobatidae; genus Oophaga; species Oophaga sylvatica. The sequence goes on from JARQOD010000005.1 coordinate 485,828,058, forward strand.
AGTGTATGCCCTCAGTGAAAAATATCTAATCACACCCACTTGGGCTTCACTAAAGTTAACTCATCAGGTGCCAAATATTTGATTGCTAATATCTCAGCAACAGTGAAGTGAACTTAAAAAAATATGTTGTACTCTTTTCTGCAGATGCTATTACATTGTGTGTCCAGTTCAACATGAATTTTTTTTAAAAAAAGGACCTCATTAGGTACAGTTATTCAAGATATCATAATGTGTGGTTTGTATGTGTATGTTGCCCCGTTATACACAAAAACCAATGATTAAATGACAAGTTCGGTTCATTTACAATTGTTTGCCATACATTATTCTTACTCTTTTGTGACAAATGTTTTATGTTCCTTTGCTTGGCGAATTTTCAAAGCCAAACAGATTAGGAAAAAACAAAACTCATTCACTTAGGATTATTGCTTTACATTACAGAAATCCATACATATCTTCAATTCCCGACTGCATGTAAACTGTAGATTTAACAGTTTGCCGCAGATTCACCGGCACCTTATCAGTGGACATTGTATGCATGTGATCAAGTCTGAGCATCTGGCTTCTCACAGTTCCTGACATTAGCACAGACAACAGAATCAGTGGACTATTGAATGCAATTACAGTAAGCAAGGCAGACAATAAAGATTGATCATTCCTCCTCCTTTTATCACACACAGAAACTAGTGGGGGTTAAAGCTTGCCTTGAGCGTCCTTTGTTAACAATGATTGAAAATATGCATTTGTGTTGGTAAACCACTTGAGCTTATACCACTTAATTTACTGGACACATTATCAAATTAAATGAAAAGTGAACTGCCAAAAGCAACAGTTATTATGAATTAACCATGAATATTTATCTAGCATTGTTCACGTATCAAGGAGAGAACAGATTTTGTCTAGTTATCCACGTTTTATGCTACACTAGAATAACTTGGATTTTATTACACTTTTTTTCATGTTTGTTAACAAATCTCCAAGCATGGGATGCACCATTGCTTTTCTGACTTGACTATATTTCAGCAGGAAACAATGATTAATTACATGTTCTGGCTTCATGCTAATTAGAAATCTTGTCAGTTTTTCTTTTAATGCAAACCTACGTTTATTGCAATATAATGTGCGACTTGGATTGGTCAGTAGAATCATAATGTCATGTCCAGATGAGGCAGAAAATTCGCAAAGCAGATACGGTACTTACAACTACAGAAAATCAGCTACATGGAAGTAATCTATGAATCTATGAAATGGAAAGTATGATGTAGGTTTGGAAAACACAATTTAACCCCTTCCTGCCATCGGACGTACTATCCCGTCCATGGTACCTGGGCCCGTATGACCGGGGACGGGATAGTACGTCATAGGCGATCAGCTGCGCTCCTGAGGGGAGCGCAGCTAATCGCCGCCGGGTGTCAGCTGATTATCACAGCTGACACCCATGACTGTGTGTCAGGAGCGGTCACGGACCGCTCCCGGCACATTAACCCCTTTCACACCGCGATCAAACATGATCGCGGTGTACTGGGGGCACAGGGGAGGATCGCGCAGGGTGGGGGCTCCCTGCGCGCCCCCTGAGACCCTCAGAGCAGCGCGATGTGATCGCGCTGTTCTGAGGGCTTCCTCCCTCCCAGGGCCCGGATCCAAGATGGCGCCGGGGTCCTGGAGGGAGGCGGCTACCTCAGTGCCTGCCGAGAGCAGGCACTGAGAAGCCTGCATCTATGCCTGTGCGATCGCTGGTGTGACAGAGTGCTGTGCACACTGTCACACCAGCGATCTGATAAAATACTGTGATGTCCCACCCTGGGACAAAGTAAAAAAGTTAAAAAAGTAAAAATAAACATGTGTAAAAAAAAAATCCAAAATAAATAAAAAAAAAAATATATATTCCCCAATAAATTCACTTCTTCCTGTAAATAAAAAAAAAACAAACAATAAAAGTACACATATTTGGTATCGCCGCGTCCGTAACGACCCCCCCTATAAAACTGTCCCACTAGTTAACCCCTTTAGTGAACCCCTTCAAAAAAAAAAAAAAACGAAGCAAAAAATCAATGCTTTATCATCATACCGCCGAACAAAAAGTGGAATAACGCGCGATCAAAAAGACCCATATAAAAAAACATGGTACCGCTGAAAAAGTCATCTTGTCCCGCAAAAAACGAGCCATCATAAAGCATCATCAGCGAAAAAATAAAAAAGTTATAGCTCGCAGAATAAAGCGATGCAAAAATAATTATTTTTTATATAAAATTGTTTTTATTCTATAAAAGCGCCAAAACATGAAAAAATGATATAAATGAGGTATCGCCATAATCGTACTGACCCGAAGAATAAAACTGCTTTATCAATTTTACCACACGCGGAACGGTATAAACGCCTCCCCAAAAGAAATTCATGAATTGCTGATTTTTGTTCATTCTAACCTCCCAAAAATCGAAATAAAAAGCGATCAAAAAACGTCACGTGCTCAAAAATGGTACCAATAAAAACGTCAACTCGTCCCGCAAAAAATAAGACCTCACATGACTCTGTGGGACAAAATATGCAAAAATTATAGCTCTCAAAATGTGATGATGCAAAAACTATTTTTGCAATAAAAAGCGTCTTTTAGCGTGACAGCTGCCAATCATAAAAACCCGCTATAAATAGTAAATCAAACCCCCCTTTATGACCCCCTTAGTTAGGGAAAAATAATAAAATTAAAAAAAAGTATTTATTTCCATTTTCCCATTAGGGTTAGGGTTAGGGTTGCGGCTAAAGTTAGGGTTAGGGTTGGCGCTAAAGTTAGGCTTAGGGTTAGGGTTGGGATTAGGGGTGTGTTAGGGTTAGGTTTGTGGTTAGGGTTGGGACTAGGGTTAGGGGTGTGTTGGGGTTAGGGTTGGAGTTAGAATTGGGGGGTTTCAGCTGTTTAGGCACATCAGGAGCTCTCCAAATGTGACATGGCGTCTGATCTCAATTCCAGCCAATTCTGCGTTGAAAAAGTCAAACGGTGCTCCTTCACTTCTCAGCTCTGCCATGCGTCCAAACAGTAGTTTATCCCACATATGGGGTATCAGCGTACTCTGGACCCCAAGAGTTATTGTGCAATTTGTCCTATTTCTTCTGCTACCCTTGGGAAAATAAAAAACTGGGGGCGAAAATATCATTTTTGTACAAAAAAAAATATTTTTTTGTTTTTACGGCTGTACATTATAAACTTCTGTGAAGCACTTGGGGCTTCATAGCGCTCACCACACATCTAGATAAGTTCCTTGTGGGGTCTATTTTCCAAAATGGGGTCACTTGTTGGGGATTTCCACTGTTTAGGCGCATCAGGGGCTCTCCAAATGCGACATGACGCCCCCAGACCATTCCATCAAAGTCTGCAATCCAAAACGTCACTACTTCCCTTCCGAGCCCCGACGTGTACCCATACAGTAGTTTTCTCCCACATATTGGATATCAGCGTACTCAGGACAAATTGGACAACAACTTTTGGGGTCCAATTTCTCCTGTTACCCTTGTAAAAATAAAATATTGGGGCAAAAAAATCATTTTTGCAAAAAAAAAAAAGGATTTTTTATTTTTACGGCTGTGCGTTATAAACTTCTGTGAAGCACTTCGGGGTTCAAAGTGCTCACCACACATCTAGACAAGTTCCTTGTGGGGTCTATTTTCCAAAATGGGGTCACTTGTGGGGGGTTTCCACTGTTTAGGCGCATCAGGGGCTCTCCAAATGCGACATGACGCCCCCAGACAATTCCATCAAAGTCTGCAATCCAAAACGTCACTACTTCCCTTCCGAGCCCTGACGTGCGCCCATACAGTAGTTTTCTCCCACATACTGGGTATCAGCGTACTCAGGACAAATTGGACAACAACTTTTGGGTTCCAATTTCTTCTGTTACCCTTGTGAAAATAAAATATTGGGGACGAAAAAATCATTTTTGTAAAAAAAAAAAAAGATTTTTTATTTTTACGGCTGTACGTTATAAACTTCTGTGAAGCACTTCGGGGTTCAAAGTGCTCACCACACATCTAGATAAGTTCCTTGTGGGGTCTATTTGCCAAAATGGGGTCACTTGTGGGGGGTTTCCACTGTATAGGTGCATCAGGGGCTCTCCAAATGTGACATGACGCCCCCAGACCATTCCATCAAAGTCTGCAATCCAAAACGTCACTACTTCCCTTCCGAGCCCTGACGTGCGCCCATACAGTAGTTTTCTCCCACATATTGGGTATCAGCGTACTCAGGACAAATTGGACAACAACTTTTGGGTTCCAATTTCTTCTGTTACCCTTGTGAAAATACAATATTGGGGACGAAAAAATCATTTTTGTAAAAAAAAAAAAAAGATTTTTTATTTTACGGCTGTACGTTATAAACTTTAGTGAAACACCTGGGGGTTAAAAGTTCTCACCACACATCTAGATAAGTTCCTTGAGGGGTCTAGTTTCCAAAATGGCGTCATTTATGGGGGTTTCCACTGTTTAGGCAGATCAGGAGCTCTCCAAACACGACATGGCGTCCAGCCAATTCTGCGTTGAAAAAGTCAGACGCGCTCCTTCCCTTCCAAACTCTGCCATGCACCCAAACAGTGGTTTACCCCCACATATGGGGTATCAGCGCACTCAGGACAAATTGCACAATAACTTTTGGAGTCTTGTTACCCTTGGAAAAATAACAATTGGGGTGAAAAGATCATTTTGTGGAAAAAATATGATTTTTAAATTTTACGGCTCTACGTTATAAACTTGTGTGAAGCACTTGGGGGTTCAAATTGCTCACCAAAGATCTAGAAAAGTTCCTTAGGGGGTCTAGTTTCCAAAATGGGGTCATTTGTGGGGGGTTTCCACTGTTTAGGCACATCAGGGGCTCTCCAAATGCAACATGGCATCCAATCTCAATTCCAGCCAATTTTGGTTGGAAAAAGTCAAATGGTGCTCCTTCCATTCCGAGCTCTGCCGTGAGCCCAAACAGTGGTTCCCACCCACATATGGGGTATCAGCGTACTCAGGACAAATTGGACAACAACTTATGTGGTCCAATTTCTCCTGTTACCCTTGAGAAAATAAAAAATTAGTGACTGAAATATATTTTTGTGGGAAAAAAAATAGGATTTTTTATTTTCATGCCCGGGCATTATAAACTTGTGTGAAGCACTTGGGGGTTCAAAGTGCTCACCAAAGATCTAGATAAGTTCCTTAGGGGGTATAGTTTCCAAAATGGGGTCACTTGTGGGGGGTTTCCACTGTTTAGGCTCATCTGGGGCACTACAAACGGAACATGACCCCCATCAATGTCTGCATTCCAAAACGTTACTACTTCCTTTCCAAGCCCTGCCGTGCACCCAAACAGTTCCCCCCCCCACATATGGGGTATCAGCGTACTCAGGACAAATTGGACAACAACTTTTGGGGTCCAATTTCCTTGGGAAAATTCAAAAATTTGGGACTAAAAAATCATTTTTGTGGAAAATTGTTTTTTTTTTTTTTCACACCCAGGCATTATAAGCTTTTGTGAAACACTTGGGAGTTCAAAGTGCTCACAACAGATCTAGATAAGTACCTTAGGGGGTCTAGTTTCCAAAATGGTGTCACTTGTGGGGGTTTCCACTGTTTAGGCGCATCAGGGGCTCTCCAAACACGACATGGCGTCCAATCTCAATTCCAGCCAATTTTAGTTTGAAAAAGTCAAACGGCGCTCCTTCCCTTACGAGCTCTGCCGTGTGCCCAAACAGTGGTTTTCCCCCACATATTGGGTATTGGCGTACTCAGGAGAAATTGCATAACAACCTTATCTGCCCATTTTCTCCTTTTACCCTTGTGAAAATAAAAAAAAGTTTGTAAAAGATCATTTTTGTGGCTAAAAAGTTAAATATTCATTTTTTCCTTCCACGTTGCTTTAGTTCCTGTGAAGCACCTGAAGGGTTAATAATCTTCTTGAATGTGGTTTTGAGTACCTTGAGGGGTGCAGTTTTTAGAATGGTGTCACTTTTGGGTATTTTCTGCCATATAGACCCCTCAAAGTGACTTCAAATGAGAGGTGGTCCCTAAAAAAAATGGCTTTGTAAATTTTGTTGTAAAAATGAGAAATCGCTGGTCAACTTTTAACCCTTATAACTTCCTAACAAAAAAAAATTTTGGTTCCAAAATTGTGCTGATGTAAAGTAGACATGTGGGAAATGTTATTTATTAACTATTTTGTGCGACATATTTCTCTGTTTTAAGGGAATAAAAATTCAAAGTTTGAAAATTGCAAAATTTTAAAAATTTTTGCCATATTTGCGTTTTTTTCAAAAATAAACGCAAGTTATATCGAAGAAATTTTACTTCTAACGTGAAGTACAATATGTCACGAGAAAACAATCTCAGAATCGCGAAGATCCGTTGAAGCGTTCCAGAGTTATAACCTCATAAAGAGACAGTGGTCAGAATTGTAAAAATTGGCCGGTCATTAACGTGCAAACCACCCTTGGGGGTGAAGGGGTTAGATAAATGTTGGCCAAAGCTGCTGATCTTGGCGTTACTAGCCGACCATCTATTGTAAATATGAATGTCTGAGTCAGGGGTGAACCTAGCATCTGTGCTGCCTGAGGCAAAGTGCAGAATGGCGCCCTCCCCCCATAGTAAATTTTTTAAAATCGGTAGGAATAAATATGGTTCATACAGATTTATATCGATCCTGTAAAAATGAGGACAATAGTTGACATTTTAATTTAGTGAAATAGAAAAAAAAATGTCCAAATACAAGGATGTCAGCGCCATCACCGCACATACAAGAACCATACAGAAGAATCCAGAACAAGGATCATTAATGACAATGTCAGGCCTGGCACAAGCATACAGACACACAATGATGGCTGGCAGAGCTGTGGCCCTGTAGGCAGACAGAGTCCTGCATCCTTATAGCATACACACAGGGGCAGGCACTGAGTGTCAACCTATTATCTCTGGCACATGCCTACAAACCTCTGGGTAACTCCAATGTGGTACCTGCCTGACACACCACATGCAACAACCTGCAGTCTGAGCATCAACAATCAGCCACTGCACTAAGCTGGTAAAATAGCGCGTCTTCCCCAGCAGACCACGTCTCATTGTCCCAAAATGCTTAGCCGATCACAAGCGCCACACACGGGCCTGTCCGGAGCCAATAACAGGGGCCTTCCTATTGGGTTGAATAAGAGATGTGAGAGCGGGAAGGGGTACGAGCGCAACCGACCAACCGACGCTCAGGAGAAACATAGCTGAATGCCTGTATGTACCAAGAGGCAGCATTGGACGTGGTGTGTAAGTTATGGGCAATCAGTCCTGCAGCAGAGACGTATGTGAAAGGGACAATGCATCTGCACCAGGGCGTACAAAGAGATCATGGGGCCCCAAAGCTGAAGTTCTTATTGATCCTCCCCACACCAAAAAAAAAGTTGTCTGGGTCACATACGTACACACCTCATAACTTTGCTGCCGTTACAAAGTAATTTTCCTCCTATTGAAGCCCCCAGATTCCTCTTTCATTGTCCCATAAGGTATGATGCCAGCAAAGGTGCCTCACAAACACTATGACCCCCCACAGTGATTTGTCCACACACACAGTATGATGATCTTACTGTACCCCCTCAACTATCCTGCCACAGTATGATCCCCAACTGTGAGCCCCATGCATCCCTCCATACTGTATAAAGGACCTACGTACAGTATAATGGCCCCAACACAGCCCTCCATAAAGTATAAAGGCTTCCTCATAGCCCTTCAAGTATTATCATGCCCCTACAAAGCCCTCCAAATATTATAATTACTTCCATATAGTATAATTGGCTTCATATAGTCCTCCATATATTATTATGCACCCCATAGTCTTCCATATAGCATAATGCACCCCCATAGTCTTCCATATAGTATAATGCATCCCCCATAGTTCTCCATATACTATAATGCACTCCCCATAGTCCTCCATATAGTATATTGCCAGCGTGCGAGATTGTATCAAAGGCAACGATATAACCTTTGACGTATGTGAACGACAAAGGTGGTGAAGGGGTTAAATTACATTATATACTTGTATACAGCACACATATACTGGACAACACATACTCATTACATACACATCACACAGTCACACAGACACACATCATACATGTCCTTAGTACACACATGCTATATAACAGATACAAAGCAGGTACACATCATATACACAGAACATGATTAAAATTAAATTAGGTGCACCAGATAGAATGCTTATGTAGAAAAAAAATATATATATATACAGTATATATATATGTATATATATATATATATACATATATATATACTGTATACACTCACACGCGAATCAGTATTATGTTATACCATTGGTGCTCTGTGAAAGCAGTGAGACCACTGAGGATGAGGACAAACCAAAACAACCGAAGTAACATGAACAGCCAAGAAAAAACAAGCAAGGAATAATTAATACTGCGCCTTTTTAAATAATAGGTGGCAAAACATATATAGCCATAGTTAAAAACAATGTGCGCGTATCGGGACGGAAATATACAGGTCAACCAGCAGACCCAATTATATACAGGTATCACATATATTCCTCAAGTGAAAAAATAAGAAAAAAGCAATCTGTGCAAAAAGGAAAATGATCAAACCAATTTTAAAATATACTGTGCCATATATTATGAACTTCATTAAAGAGCCTGTGCCACACAAATAAGGTGCATCAAGGAATAAAAAGTAAGGATGCAAAAAATTGTAAGGATTGCAATGCCTAAAATTAAAGTGCTGAGTGCAAAAAAGAGGAATAGAAAAAGGGAGTAATATACCTTTAAGGGTCGTCACGTCCCTTTGCTGCGCACCCCGACGCGCGTTTTGGAAAGACTTCCTTCGTCAGGAAAGACTTCCCCTTGACAAGGGAAGTCTTTCCGAAAAGCATGTCGGGGTGCGCTGCAAAGGGACGTGGCGACCCTTAAAGGTATATTACTCCCTTATTCTATTCCTCTTTTTTGCACTCAGTGCTTTAATTTTAGGCATTGCAATCCTTGCAATTTTTTGTATCCTTACTTTTTATTCCTTCATGAACCTTATTATGAGCACAATAATTTGTATGGCACAGGCACTTTAATGAAGTTCATATTATATGGCACAATATTTTTTAAAATTGGTTTGATCATTATCTTTTTTGCACAGATTGCTTTTTCCTTTTTTTTTCACTTGAGAAATATATGTGATACCTGTATATAATTGGGTCTGCTGGTTGACCTGTATATTTCCGTCCCGATAAGTGCACATTGTTTTTAACTATGGCTATATATGTTTTGCCACCTATTATTTAATAAAGGCACATTATTAATTATTCCTTGCTTGGTTTTCCTTGGCTGTTCATGTTTCTTCGGTTGTTTTGGTTTGTCCACAGAACATGCATGCAGGACAAGTGTATATACACACACTTCAGTATACTCAAAAGATATCTAAACACACAGACACAACCCCCCCCACAGATGCAACACACACACAACCCACTCACACACAGACACAACCCTCCCACAGAGAGACACAACCCACACACATGCAGACACACACAGACACAGCCACACACACAGACACACACACAGACACACAACCACAACCCACACACACACACACAACCCACAGACACACCACCCCCACACAGACACAACCCCCACACAGACACATGGAGACACACACTCCTCTGTGCTACAAGGGTGGGGGCTGGTGTACATCTGCAGCTTCTCCTGCTCACAGCAGCTGAGCCTCACTCTGCCAGGACTGCCCAGCAGGAGATCTGTCACCTTGTGGATTGGAGCTGCTTCTCCTCGGTATCTTCCAGCACAGGTGCCTCCTCTGATCTCACTTCCTGGCTCTCACTTCTTCCCTTCAAAGACGTGCCATGCAGGAGGACAGGAGCACTGGCCAATCAGCTCTTCTGTCAGTGATGTGAGAGCATTCATTGGCCAGTGTTCTTCTCCTGCAGGACACCTCCCCTCTCTAAGTTGCTGAACACAGAGGGTGAAAGCTGCTGCACATCAGTAATCATAAGTGCATATTCCCCCAGTATGAAGCGGGCAGCGGCACAGCAGGAGATAGCAGGAAGTCAGAGAGAGAAGAGCGGCCAAATGCAGGCACAATCCGACGTCTGAAAGAACGGCCTCCCGCAGATGCCGCCCCCTTTTTATCAGCAGGTGGCGCTGTCTGAGGCAAACGACTCAACTTGCCTCATGATAGGTGCGCCCCTGGTCTGAGTCTTCCTTCTTTGGCGGAAAGAAGAGTTGGGCATGTTCGCTGTTGAATCATTTTCTTTTTAGGGGAAATAAGTCTCCAGAGGCGTCTGGCCCCAAATTATTCCCTTCTCTCTACTAAGAATACATACATGCTTGGCGTGCAAACAGTGGTGTAACTTGAATCTTGTGAGCCCCAATGCAAAATCTCCATCAGAGTCCCCAAATCTTACAGATCTTTAATAGTAATAATAGTCTTTTCATCTGGAGTAAAGGACCTTTTGCCCTCCTCTAGACTCAAAGTCTCAAATTCAATTGAAACCTCCGCATCTATAGTTGTCTTCCTATGTGAAATACAGTCATGCTCAAAAGTTTACATACCTAGGCAGAATTTTTGCTTTCTTGGCCTTTTTTCAGAGAATATGAATGATAACACCAAAACTTTTTCTCCACTCATGGTTAGTGGTTGGGTGAACTTATCCGCATAGACAAGTTCTTGTGGACAGGGATACATTTCTCTGACTGTACACTGGGTTAACTTGGTAGAGTCTGAGACAGAGTCAGAGGCTGGAACATCACACATCTTGCTCATACCAAGAATAGTGGGTCCAACTTCCATCAGTGTTTCAGTCTCCTCGTATTCCACTTCCTGTCATTCCTCCTCCTCATCTTCAGAGGAACTAGCCTCACTATCACTCCCTAGCTGGGAAATCTGCAGCACTGCCTTGGCGTAGCAGCAGCACACTCTGCTGAAGCTCATCTTTTAAGGTGATAAAGCTCACAATGCAAATGAGCTGTTAAAAGGGATAAAAGAGCAGACTGATCAGTGACTCTCCCCGCTGAACCTCCAACCAGGTCTGGTTGTGTGCGATAATTGGTGTAACTTGGTGGCAGCTTTAAAGTTCTGCAAGCTGGTACACATTCTATGTATGGCCCACGTGCTGGACTTGGTTGTTCAGTGGTTTTCAAAAACATACCCCGACTTGCCTGACCTACTTGCCAAGGTACGCAGTGTCAGCGCACATTTCTGGAAGTCATCTCAGGCTTTCACCAACCTAGCATCAGCGCTTTAATTTGCTTCGTCATCGACTGATTTGTGACCTGCCCACAGGCAGGAATTTGACCTTCCACATGTTGGCAAGGCTTAGTAAGCAGCAGAAGGCAGTTTCTGAATTCCAGCTTCTTAATGTCCATCAGAGTAACACTCATCCCCCACACATAACAACTGGTGAGTCGGTGTGGACCTATGTGAGGTTCTTCAAAACTTTGGGTACTACACCAAGATAGTGAGCGCTGATGACGCTATTATGAGCGTAACCATCTCCCTGCTCTGTCGATTAAAACGTTTGCTGCAGAATCTGAAAGAGCAAGCTTTGACTGCCGAGCAATTGGCTATGTAGCAAGATTGTACAGTAGCTGATACCACACAGCACAGCCTCACACAGTATTTTCAGGCCACACTGGGTCATAATGAGGTACAGGAGGAAGAGAATGAGGTGGAGGAAGAACAGGAATTTTTGCTCTGCTCTACAGAGGGCACTCCCAATCCCAGCTTCTTGCCTGTCTGGCATGGATGGCCTGAGGAGGAGGAGGCTATGCATTGTGAGGAGGAGAGGAAGGTTAGTGTTATTCCTGGTGAGGACACTGAATATTTGACTCTTTGTAGTCTGCCACACATGGCAGAGATCATGTCCAAATGCCTTTCTTAAGACCCTCGCGTGAAAGACATTTTGTCCACCATGAAATACTGGCTGGATACCATTTTTGCCCATTTGACCAACGATTAAAGGAGAAATTTGCTTCTATAATGTTGGATGCAGACGTGCTATTTTCAGTGCATGCATGCCATTGGGCCATAGTGGAAGACTTGCTCAAAAGATTACCTTTAGACAATGCTGGTGGCAGAGGTACTGGCTCTATTCACACACAAGGATTACAGAGAAGGGCCAAAAACACCAGGTGCAACTAAGGGGGGGAATGTCCACCAGCTGGGCCATTTTCATGAGACTGTCCCATCAGCAAGGGCTATCTGTGGGAGTAACTATGACGAGGAGGGAGAAGTTGATCAAGATAGTGAAGGACTACTTAAGTGACCATACCAGTGTCCTTCCTGATTCTTCAGTACACTTTAACTATTGGTTGTCCAAGCTGCACACTTAACACGACCTCTCCTTGTATGCCTTGGAGTTGTTGCCATGCCCTGCCACAAGTGTGTTGTCTGACCAGGCTTAGAGTTTGGCAGGTGCAATCATAATGGATAGGCGCACACGCCTGTCAACAGAAAATGCAGACAGGTTGACTCTTCTAAAAATTAAACAAGGGCTGGATTTCCTCCGACTTTATAAGCCCTAGAGATGACAGCAATGTTATGTAATTCAGGCCAAATTATTTTTTTTGGGAAGTTGTCTTAACATCCATCCCTTATCATCCAACACCATTCTGTTCAGGAAATCAACTCCTCCTCCGCCTCCTCCTGCTTCTGCAACAGGTACTTAGTGTTCATCTATGTATACACCATGTGAGTATTGTTTTGTACTTTTTGAAATCTTTGCACATTGTGCAATGGTGAAACTTGTACTTTATATCTCTACCTCTTGTTATAACTGCTAAGTGTATTATGATATTGTGATGTCCCCATCACGACGTCTTTCACCTGGTGTGAGAGAGATCCCTTGGCTATTTTTTGGAAACCTTTGTACATTGTGCAATGGTCAAATTTCTACTCTCAGTCTTTATATATTCTATTATGATAATGGTTGTTATTGTGTTGCCCTTATCCTGATACAGCTGTCTATAAACACAAGAACGGGAGGGCACCATCAAACATTAATGGGGTCAACCTGTGGCATATCAACAAGCTAAGACACAAAATTTGGGGAAAGAAACGTGCCAAAAATCAGGGACCACCATATAAATGACAATATTTAGTATATATACAAATAGTATACAAAAAGCCAAAAAAACAACAAACTTTAAAAACATTTAAAAACAATTTTGAAATACATAACCATAGATGGAAAAATGGCCCTACAGACAGAATTACGCCAAAATATGTATACAGTATATCTAGGCATGAACAATATAATCAATATAATACACTCCACTGTACAAAGGTAAATGCTATGGCACCTAATATAAGACCATGCTCACTAAAGAGAGGAACCTCAAAAAAAATATATATATATACCTCTAAAGTTTTATATTCATAATATGACATGCGCTATTTGATGTGCCAGAAAAAAATCCTATCTGTTCCTCAGGAAGGTGGTGGAACTAGAGCGTATCAGATCAAACTGCACATAATAATAGTCAAAATGTAAAGGTCCCAAAGATGACAAGTAACCAAATAGCGCAAACAGTTATCAAAAAGTTCCAAACTGGTGTAGAGTAGAAACTAAACAGAGGATTCACAGAGGCCCCTAGAAAGTTAATTGAGACCAAGTGGTAAAGCACATGAACTCACCCGCGGCCGTGCAGTTACAGTGCATACCCGCCCCTGAAGAAGCCACCTGAGTGGCGACACACATTGGGCCTCCACAAATCCCTACTGACTCTTGCACCTTACTCTGGTCCTGGTCTAAGCACGTATCCTCTTGTACTTGCCTAGCAGCACTGTAGCCGCACAGCCGTGGGTGATAATGGTCAGTTTCAGTATATTTTAAACACGTCTAAGAGACTGAGTTTATAAACTCCACAGACCTATTCAGGCCACAGCCTTACACATATTGGAACATGGTCATTGCCACACTAATGTCTTTACCTGAGCTCTGTAGCATGGCCTGTCACCTGAGTAATAGACTCCAGAGAACTGGTCACTCTCTGGGACATATCCAGTGATTACTCCATTGTTGCTCAAAGCCATGGGAAAGATACATTCTGCCTGGTTGAGTAGTTTACAGAAGAAGTGTGCAGGCTTGTGCAGATTGGTCAGTGTCACTCCTGGCTGTTTCCCTTGAGGAGGCTTCTTCCAAGTAAAATGAGGCTTGTACATGTTCCAGACATGAGTTTCAGGTTTCAGGCCTGACAGACTGACCACAACACAGGCCCTTGCTTGCATACACTGTATTCCGAATTTAATTCTATTGCTTTTGGCATCTGGTAGAATTCAATTTACTGACATTGATCTTACAGCTCACCAAACGCATGCATTATATTCACCTTACAGTGGCTTCACCCACTATGACAGTGGTTCCATTGGGATCCGGTGGAAAAAATGAGCTGTGGACCTTACAAAGTGCAGGTTTCACAGCACCTGGTGGCCCTCTGCAAATTAAAAGGGAGGGTCGCATAATGACATGGCTGTGGACATGGTGGTGGTGGCGGGCAAAGTCCAAAATTCAACTGGGCATTGTGGAGAAAAGGGGTCAGTGGGTACTGTTTTCCGCTGGCCTGGCTGCCTTTAGAAAGACTGCATGGGCCAGGGCTCAAACCACTAAACGCCTGCTCTATCTCATCGTGGGCAACATACAACACAGACAACACAGGGTTAGGGTAAAACAGTGTGACAATGCTTTATGGAACCACAACACCCTATTGCAAACAGAACATTCCCAGTAATTACCCCAACATGGTGCACATTACAGGGCCCAACCCTTCCGATGACTCACCTGAATAACGGTAGATGTTACGTCAGAGCTCCCAGGGTCGATATTCCACCTGTGATATACACACAGAGAAGAGATATTGACAAACATAGGGAGATGACCGAGAACAGTCCATAGAGTCCGTAGAAGGCCCAAAGCCAGTTGACACTACATCACAGCTCCCAGGGTCGCTATTCCACCTGTGATATACACACAGAGAAGAGATAACAACAAGTGTAGGGAGGTGACAGTCCATACTGTGCATAAAAGGTCCAAAGCCAGTTGACACGAAAGTCACCATCTGGCTTATCTGACCACTTCCATGTAACCAGGTGACAAGGGGATCCAAAAACCTGGCTTTCTCCAAACATATCCATGGTTTAGAGATGGTCACTGGATCAGATCTGTATCCTTACAACCGAAGCCGAAAACTCCTAGGTTGATTCCCATAAATCATAGATCCGTGTCCCTCGTGATGGTGACATGATGAATTAGCTGCAGTCCTGTCTCTCGTCCGTTGAGTCTTGTGCAGAATGGCCGACTGGTAGCTCTCTGTGTGATGAGATGAGATCTGATCTGATCTCTCTGTCTCTTGTTTTTATACCGGAGACATGTAAGCTATTTTTAGAATTACCCAGTGTGCTTCAGTTCAGCCTCATAGCTCAAACTGGTTAGAGTACAATACACAATTAGCATATCAGCTCACAATAAACACAGATAAACACCCACTATGTACAAGTCACTAAACAGCGATCTCAGCAGCGATCTTGCTATGTCTGACACGTACCAACGATCAGGCCCCTGCTGTGAATCACTGGTCATGACAGAAATGCCAGGACTTTTTTGGATCTCTGGTCTCCCGCTGGCCAGTACACATTGCTGCGTGTGACAGGCAGGAGACCAGTGATCAACTGGTAACCAAGGTACACATCGGGTTTCCAGGCGCGGGGCTGTGCCTGGAAACCCAACGTGTACATTGGATACCAGCGCGCTGCTGCAGGGGAGCTGGTAACCAAGGTACACGTCGGGTTTCCAGGCACTGCGCAGCGCCTGGAAACCCGACGTGTACCTTGGTTACCAGCTCCCTGCATCAGCGCGCTGGTATCCAACGTACACTGCGGGTTACTAAGCGACGTTACCCGCATAGTCGCTGTCCTGATCGCTGCCTGAGCTGCCTGTTTGGCAGCTCAGCAGCGATCATGTAGCGACACACCAGCGATCCTGATCGTTGTCGGGATCGCTGGTGTGTGGCTATGTGAGACGGGGCCCTTACAGTCTTACACAGTATGTAAATAGTATATCAGCTTGCAAGATTGTCTTCTTGACCCACCAGATATAAACACTTAAATCCACAAGCCAATATACAGATAAAAAGTCAATTCTTATGGGTTTACAAAAACATGGTTGTCTGGGAAATTAAGATTCTATCTGGTTTCTTCACAGGCATGTTTGAAATGGCATTGTAAAGAGATGGGGAATATGTATTCCACTATTTGGCATGAGAGAAGGACCTCACAAATGTAGAAGTGAAAGCCCTAACAAATGTTAAAGGAAAAACTAAAGCCAAAACGCACCATGTGAGCATATGATTAAGGGGAGGTATAAATATTTTTTGGGGGGATTTTTATTTAATGTTATATACATGTGATTAGCATTTTCCCATTAAAAAAAATTTAGGTTTTTG
>JARQOD010000005.1:485844623-486066409 GCA_033576555.1 Oophaga sylvatica
TCCTAAATTATGATAATGGTGCCCCCGCTCACCGGTGAATGTCCCTCAGAGGCACTAGATGTCCCTAATATGTTAGCAAATAGTCAAACGTCTGAATATATTGGGACCAGATATAGCCCATATTTATATACCAGGATAAGCCATGCAAAGGGAGATTGGCACTCATCAGAGAAGGTCTTGAGTAAATGCCTTGACGTGTTTCCCCATCAGGTTCATCAGGAGCCTTGATATAAACAATGGCTGTCAAGTCATGATGCTTACTATAGTGTCACTACTTGCTATATATTTTTGATGAAGTTTGTTTTTTCTACATGTTTCATGAGTCCAGTTTTTTTATGTATACCTAATAAATGTATATATATTTTATATAAGGGGGGTGTCATATATTAGTCTCATATACTTTGTGTGCCAAATCTGCACAATTTCTAAATTTGGGGGTTGTTTAATTAAAGCCATATTTATAAAACTACAGCCAAGTTTAGTGACATTGAAATTTCTTTACAGATGTGTCTTGAATTGAGATACATTACACCATTTGTCATGATATCAATAAGATATCCTGTCATTTGGTAGAAAAATGTACATTAATGTATACATTCTTTAACTTGGGAGCCTATGGGTAAGAATAGCCAACAAACAGCATCCATATCCCTTGTTAGACTGATAGCCGATTAATGGCCAACGGCAGGAATCCTTGGAGGCATCCATCGCAGATACATCTCTGGTAGCTCAGAAGATGATCCATAATTCTTAAACGGCTCCACCTATATTAAATTACATCTTCTTGTATTTATTGGTACACTTATTAGTTCTAGATTCCTTTTTTTCTAATAATAGCATCCATATCTCTTTTTAAAATGAGAGCCGATTAATGGCCAATGGCAGAAATTCTTGGAGGCATCCATTGCAGGTAACGTCTCCATTAGCTCAGAAGGTGTTCCATAATTCTTAAATTGCTACTGCTGTATTCAAATTACATTTGCTGAACTGTTTGGTAGTTTGCTCCATAACATTTGTTGTTTGTTTCCAAAGGAAATATTTATGCACATCCATCAATGTATCTATAGAAACATTGAAAATTTCATATTTTACCAGTTTATCAAGGATGAATCAAAATTAGTGGAAGACATGGCACAAATAATGTGAAGAATTTGGCGGAGCTCTCATGCCCAATAGCAGCACCAATATGACCGCACATCACGTGTACGATACATGTAAAATATATACATTAGTGTGGATGTAAATTATGCTTCACAATTGTGTCTTTGTGGCTTTATGCTTCATTTGTGGCATAACTAGGTTTGAGGTCAAATATCACTCATAACAGGTTGTGGATGGCTTTGTATGTCATAGTTAGGGTTTTAAACTAGAGCCTCTGGACAATAGGAAGCCAGTGAAGGGCTTGGCAGAGAGGAGAGGCTGGGGAATAACAGGGAGACAGGTAGATTAGTCGGGCAGCAGAGTTTAGGATAGATTGGAGTGACACAAGAGTGCTAGAATGGAGGCCAGAGAGTAGGAGGTTGCAATAGTTGAGGTGGGAGATGATGAGGGTATGCACGAGCATTTTTGCAGTTTCTTGGTCAAGGAATGTATGGATCCGGGAAATGTTTTTGAGTTGGAGTCGGCAGGAGGAGGCAAGGGCTTGGATATGTGGCTTGTAAGAGAAGGCAGAGTCGAGGATCACCCCGAGGCACCGAGCATGCATGACTGGGGAAAGTGAGCAGCCATTGACATTGTGGATAGGTCTGGTGGGGGGGGTAGAGTGAGATGTGGGAAAGATGATGAATTCTGTTTTGTCCATGTTCAGTTTTAGAAAGCGAGCAGAAAAAAAGATGAAATAGTGGACAGACATTGTGGGATTTTGGTCAGTAAGGAGGTGATGTCAGGTCCAGATAGGTAGATCTGTTTGTCATCGGCGTAGAGATGATACTGCAAACCGTGGGATTCTATGAGCTGTCCCAGGCCGAAGGTGTAGATGAAGAAGAGTAGGGGGTCCTAGAACTGAGCCTTGGGGAACACTGACAGACAGGGGGCGAGGTGAGGAGGTGGAGTGGGAGAGGGAGACACTGAATGTCTGCTCTGTTAGATATGACGAAATCCAAGATAGGGCCAAATCTGTGATGCCAAGAGATGAGAGAATCTGTAACAATAGGGAATGGTCCACAGTGTCAGAGGCAGAAGACAGGTCCAGGAGAAGGAGGATAGAGTAGTGTCGCTTGCTCTTGGTGGTTAGTAGGTTACTGGTGACTTTAGTTAGGGCAGTTTCAGTTGAGCAGGAGGAGAGGTGGGGGGACAGTTCAAGATGGACATGCTGTTCTAGTAGTTTTGAGGCATAAGGGAGAAGTGATATCGGGTGATAGCTAGACACACAGAGGATGGGTCGAGGGAGGGATTTTTGAGGATGGTTGTGATTGAGGCATGTTTGAAGGATGAGGGGAAGACACCATTTCCAAGTGAAAGGTTGAAGAAATGTGTTAGGCATGGGATGAAGACTGTGGCAAGGTTAGGGATGAGGTGGGACGGGAGGGAGTCAAACATGAAAGTGGTGAGATGTGATCTTGACAGAAGGGTGGAGAGTGATCTGTCATGGTGGTTAAGCTGGTTTTGGAAGAACAGGGCTAAGCAGTTAAGAGGAGGGGCAGTAGGGGCTGTGGGCCAAACATTTCTCTGACATTATCAATCTTCAGCAAAGAAGCAGTCTTCAGTGTCACGCTCATGCCCTGGCTGGTGGGCGTGAGCCAGGGGGTTGTGGCCCCACTGTGCCACAATCCAGACTACCCTGGAAGGGGCTTGACTAGGACAGCTGCCTCGGTCTTCACTGGAGCCTCTGATGGTGAGGTCAGGTGCCACTCCAGGGTGATATCTGGTTGTGGCTGCTGATCCCACTTGGGGAGACGGTGGCACGGCTGAGACACAGGGCAGGCAGGCACAGATGAGACACAGGGCAAGCAAGCACGGATGAGACACAGGGCAGGCAGGCATGGATGAGACACAGGGCAGGCAGACACGGATGAGACACAGGGCAGGCAGGCATGGATGAGACACAGGGCTGGCAGGCACAGATGCAACACAGGGCTGGCTGGCCCTGTTCACAAAGCAAATGCAGATACTGGAACTGACTGGAAGGAATGGTGTATGGAGGAACAGGTGGAGACCTGTTCACACAGCAAATGTAGATACTGGAACTGACTGGAAGAAATGGGGTATGGAAGAACAGGTAGAGACCTGTTCACACAGGAGGAGAACCTCAAGGTATGCAGAGAGGAGCTGCAGCAAGAGGTTCTGCAGCAGCAGGAGTGAAGCAGAGTGGAACCGCAAGATATGCGGAGAGAAGCTGCAGCAAAAGGTTCTGCAGCTGCAGGAGTGAAGCAAAGCAGAACTGCAAAGTATGCGGAGAGGAGCTGCAGCAAGAGGTTCTGCAGCTGCAGGAGTGAAGCAGAGCAGAACCGCAAGATATGCGGAGAGGAGCTGCAGCAAGAGATTACTGCAGCTGCAGGAGCAAAGCAGAGTAGAACGGAGCAGAACCGCAGACAAGAGGCAGAAAGAGATTTAGAGAGAACACTAGGCAAGACACAGCAGGGAAGGAAACCACAGACAAGGAGACTAAGAGACAGAGGTAGGACAGAGTTCAGACAAGGTAATGACACAAGACAAGGTAAAGGGACCAGGATATTCAGCCTTCTGGTGGGCGGAAAGGACAGGTACAAAACAAGGTCAGGAGCAATAGCACAGAGACCAGGATATTCTGCCTCCTGGAGGGCGGACAAACAGGTACAAGGCAAAGCTAGGTGTGAAGCCTCCAAAGATGGAGGAACACAGAGCAAGACCTCAGTAGCAAGATACTGAGTTAACACATTGCACAGGCCAGATCCACAGGGTGGAGCTGCCCTAAATACTAGAGGGCTAATGGTAACTGGTTAGGGACAAATTAAACAGGTGCACCCTGACTCCATAAGAACCAGAGAGTTCTGGCGCCACCCCCCTATGTACACAGCCAGGAGACATGCAGAGAGCAGATAGAAAACAAGAGGCACAAAGCATGGAGCTGGCAGCAGACATAAATCACAGCATGACCTGGAGCAGTGAGCAACTTGGTATGTGGGGAATGGGAGGCCATGCAGAGATGCCAGCAGGTTTGTTACATTCAGCAGAAATGAGAGGAGAGGGAGGAGGTGCTGGGGGATGGAGAAGAGAATTGAAATTGTTGAAAAGCTGTTTAGGGTTGTGAGACAGGGTGGATATGAGAGATGAGAAGTAAGTTTGTTTTGCGGCAGTGAGCATGAACTTGAAGCTAGTGAGGGACTACTTGTATGCGATAAAGTGCTCGGCAGAACGGGATCTCTTCCATATCCGTTCAGCAACCCTGGAAGCCCGTCTCAGTTCTTTGGTCAGACTGGCCAGCCAGCGTTGCCTGTTGATTGTACGAGTTTTTCTGTGCATGATGGGGGTGGAGGAATCGAGTGCTGCTGTTAAAGTGGCAGCAGAATCTGCGTCATGTAAGGAAGTTATGTCTGTAAAGAGGCAGAAGGGACTCAGAGAGTGAGTGTAAATTGAGGTGTTTGAGATTTCTGCAAGGGTGAGTTTGTGGAGTGGGGGTTGCACACTAAGAGAGGAAAGGGAAGAGAATGTCAATAGGTTGTGGTCAGACAGGGGGAGGGGTGAGTTCATGAAATTAGTATGGGAACAGAGGTGGGTGAAGATAAGGTCCAGCGTGTGGCCATCTTTGTGAGTGGCCGCGGAGGACCATTGAGTGAGGCCAAAGGAGGAAGTCAGTGATAAAAGTTTAAAAGCAGCTGAGGTAAAAGTGTCAATGGGGATGTTGAAGTCACCATGATGATAGTGGGGATGTCACCAGAAAGAAAATTAAGTAGCCAGGTGGTGAAGTGGTTGAAAAAGGAGGATATGGCTATTTCTGGGGGGCAGTAGATGACAGCCAGCTGGAGGTTGGAAGAGGAGTAGATGCGGACAGAGTGCACCTCAAATGAGGGAAGAGTAGTGGAAGGTGGTAGCGGAATTAGCATAAAGGAGCAGGTATCGAACAGGAGCAAGCCAACTCCATCATGTTTGTTGCTGAGGCGAGGGGTGTGAGAGAGATTGAATCTGCCATAAGAAAGTGCAGCTGAAGAGGCTGAGTCAAAGGGGGTGAGCCAGGTTTCAGTGATGCCAAGAAAGGAAAGTTTGCTGGTGATAAAGAGGTCATGAATATATAACAGTTTGTTGCAGACAGGTTGTGCATTCCATAGTGCTCCAGGTAAGGGGACTGGGGGAATGGGGACTGGATGAATGGGTATGAGGTTATCATGATTGCGAAAACTTGTAGAGGATCATGGCAGGGTGTTAGAAATGAGTGTGGGGATGTGTTGGGGAGGGCCAGGATTTGGGGATACGTCGTCAGCAATGAGGAGTAGCAGACAGAGCGTTAGTAGGTGGAAGCAGGATAGGACATGATGTGGCTGTGTCTGTCTGTAGAAAAAGGATTGTATGTGGAGGAACAGTTCTGAGGAGGAAGTGAGATGGCTGGGGAGGATGGAGGGAGAAATGACTAGTTCCTTACTAGGTGGAGGGATTACAGGAGATAGGAAGAAATAAAGTAGTATTGGGGTGAAAGTGAAAAGAAACAGAAACATTGTAGTTATTTTCTATCCCATTACCTTACAGTCAATTCCAGTCCAATTGTAGTCTAAAGGGTATGTCACACTAAGCGAGATCGCTAGCGAGATTGCTCAAGTGTCAGCGATTTTATGACACAGCCGCGACATTGTTAGTGACGTCGCTGTGTGTGACATGTAGCGGCGATGTGGCCCCCGCTGCGATGTCGCTGATCATGCACGAACGGTTTGGGCCGTATTTTGATCGTTGGCATCCGCTGGTGAGCCTGCATCGCTGTGTTTGACACCTTTTATGAACGATGTGCGACCTCGTTGGCGACTCATATATCAGCGGCGCAGGCGGGACTAGGTTTTCTTTAGTAACGCCCCTCAGCTCCGATTGCTGGCCACATCACCTCAGCAATAAATGTAAACGGAAAAAAAATGAATCGGGGCAAACGCAATAGCGGCACAGACTGTCACTTTGCGATCGCAATGGCGTGTCATGTCTGCGTGGCTGGGGCGCCTAGCTGGGACCTGTAACTTTGCGATCGCAATGGCGTCTCGTGTCTGTGCGTTGGGGCGCCTGACTTGGACCGGTCACTTTGCGATCGCAATAGCGAGCAGTTTATGGCGCACGTACGCTGTGACGTCACGACGCTGGCGTGGTTCATGCGGCATTATTAATATCTATAGATCATGGCGGCAAGGCAGCGTGCAGCAGCGTGACGAAGGAATCATTTCCAAAACGCGCGTCGGGGCGCGTTCTTCTTTTTAGACACATCACGCTGGTTCCTTGCTCCCAGGTATAGCGGTCCTTTTACTTTATGTTTATGCTTGGGTATATGTTAACCTACATTGTTTAGCACGCACGTATATTGTGGCATTCATTTAATTAGTGCACTATTTCATATGCACAATTAGTTATATAAAAAATTTGGGTATATGTTAACTTATATTGTCCAGCATGCACGTATATTGTGGCATCCATTTAATTAGTGCACTATTTCATATGCACAACTAGTTATATAAAAATTTGGGTATATGTTAACCTATATTGTTCAGCACGCACGTATATTGTGGCATCCATTTAATTAGTGCACTATTTCACATGCACAACTAATTATAGTTATATAACAAAAAAAAAAATTTTGTGCACATTTATGATGGGTTTTTTTCTTTGTTACTTTACATGCACATTATTAGATGTATTATATTTGTGTGCACCTATTAATTTGCATAATTTCACATAATTATTCTATATGGTTATATGCATAATATTATATATATGTTTTTTATGCGTTTTTTTCACATATGTGCACTTATCGCGTTATCATTGGTGTATTATCTTTTAGTCTAATTACGCACATTATATATAATTTTATTTTGATTGTTTTCCTGGTCATATTATTTGAGCAACTGTTTCAGCACAATATATATATGCATATAAAAAATTTTCTTTGTATATACCAACAATTGTATAGACATGTGTTGATTACATCTGTATCAGTTTGTGATGTGTCTCTAAAAGTTTTATAATATTATATTTTTAATTTATACATGGTTTTATACTAAAAAAAAATTTTTGAGCCATTTTTTGATTAATAAAGGCATTTTTCTTGTTGATTTTGTGCTCCTGGTCTCTTTGTCTTTTTCCCCATTCCCTTCCACACCCTAGGTGATTATTAATTGGTCTGCCATCCCATTTCTTTAGGTGATATAGTCACATATTGGTTCCAGTATTTTATTTTATTTTTATTTTATATATTATATTGAATTTTTTGTGAATTTCATATCACTTGTATCTCTAGCAGCGTGGGGAGACGCAGAGGTGCGTTACCTCATAAAAGAAAGTGAGAGAGCTGTGGCAGGCATAAACAGTCATGACATACAGTGACCACTAGTGTTGAGCGATACTGCTCGATATCTAAAAATATCGTATCGAAATGGTATCGCCGATATCACTAAATATCGTCGATATCCGATTCCGATACCGGAAGTCCCATGTAAGTCTATGGGAACAAAATATCGCAACAAAAAAAAACCATTTCTTTCGTTGTAAACACAAAATATACACACATAGAATACATATATATATATATATACATGTCATTGTGACATATATATATACATATATTTATAGTTTATACACTTCTACATAGTAAAATAGACTCTGATTCAATTGCCGGGTAAAGCCGTGACATACCCCATAGAAGTCGACGGGCTCGGTGCCGAGTACCCCCAAAACCTCTGACTCTGTGCGACTCAACTTGGGCGTCACGAACAGGATTCTGTAGCTCGCTATAAGCGAGTCCTGTGTGCCTGAATTGAACTGGTTTTGTGCTTGAGAATTGCTAAAATCATCAGAGAATGTATTTGCCATTTTTCCGTCATATCTGTGTCACGACGAGGCACTGGTGAAGAAGAAGGGCGTGCTCTTCGTGGGTGTACACTCACTCAGTGGCGCGAAAACGATGGCCGACCACTCTAAATGGTACTGCAATGTAAGATCGTGCCCACAGCTCTTCAGTTCCGCCTCCTCATCCTCCTCAGTGTGCGGAAACTAACACGAAGGTCCCGCCTCCCTACAAAAGAGGGGCCCTCTCCAGATGCTAATGACACATGTGACTTGGCAGAGATGGCTAATGGACACGAGCAGAAGTGTGAAGGGATGGAGCAGTCAGAGCTCTCCCCCCACGGAAGCGACCCGATCGCCACGGAACCACCGTTGGGCACCCGGCCTGGAAACCCTCCTACGCTGCAAGAAGCGGAGGATACCCTAAGAGGCCTGGCCCGGCACCGGGAGGTGCCCTAAAACTAAACTTGGAGCGGCGCCAATCCCTCTTACCTGAAGTGTCTGTACCGGAAGGTGAGGCACCCGTTCTAGTAGAGGAGTCCGTGCGGGCATCCCAACCCTTGCAATGTGATCCGGTTGACGTTGTCGCAGTGGAGGCACCCGTTCCTGCAAAAAACTCTGCACCGGCAGCACCCCAGATCCCGCTGTCTGACCCCGTCGCTGAGACAGAAGAAGCGACACCCGTCCTCATGGAGGAGGCCGCGCAGGCACCAGAGGTCTACCTGTCTGTACCGGAGCCCCGACTGTCATCTGTTCCAGAGCCGGCTGCTTCCTCGCAGGTGAGCGCCGCCAGGACTGTCGGGCGCCAGGAGAGCTGCCGCAAACCGGACATCGTAAGCTGCAGTTTGATGGTGGAGACATGGAGATGCTGGTGGAGGATAATTACAACCGGCGTCAGGAGGAAGAGTGGAGACGTTGGGAGCGGGAAGCAGAGAGACAAAGGGAGCAGCGAGAATCCCAAAAGCTTCGGCAACGTAACCTGGAGAAGGACCGGGCAGATAAGGACCGGATGAGAAAAGATAAAGGAACCCTGTAGGAGCCGCGGCGTAAGGGTGCAGTACGGAGCTTTAAATTGAAAGGTGGTTGGGGCTTCATCCAGGAGCCTGGACTTTATTTAGAAGTGTTTGTGACCCGGTGGGACGTGGAGACTCACCTCCCAGAAGGACACCCGGGGAGGGACCTGTTGCCAGGAGACTTGGTGACTTACACCCGACACTGGGGTTACAATGGATGGTATGCCCTAAATGTTACCAGGTGCGACCCCTACTCCCCAGAGTGTCAGGAACCTGTGAGACCCTCGGAGCCCTCAGCCTCCCACATCCAGGCCTCTGCACAAGTGCCCACCCCACGCCGTAAATCTCCCCAGCCTCCCTCAGTGGTCTCCTCAGCAGCCCAGCTATGGACATGATAACTATAGCTGGCCCATACCCGGCGCCTGTTAGGCCCCCTGGGGTTCGTTCAGTCCGGGACATAGGGCTCCAGACCCAGAGGGAGATGAAAGAGGTGGCCACACAGTCACAGATAGCGGGTCACGACTTGACTGTACAGGCCACACGACGTCATCAGGTCCTGGTGGTCCTTGGTGTCTCGGATGTTTGGCAAGCATCAGAAGAGTACCAGGTGGTACCTGGAACACCCCTGCCAAAGAATTATAAATAACCCGGACAGGGTCCCTGTATGTAAATAGTTAAATTGTTGATGTACCCGGACGGGTGAATGTTCATAAAAAAATTTTTAATTTAATAAAAAACACAACACAGTTTTCATTACTTTTATTACAGTCTCATCCTGCGACGCCATCGATCTCCTGTAAAAAAATGAAAAAAAAAAACAGCAGTATACCACCTGTCCGACGCAGTCCATAGTAACGAGTGTCCCACGACGATCCAGCTCTGCTACATCAGAATGACAGGCAGAGCCTGTCATCCCGGCGCAGCACAGCTGATTACCTGCTTCCCCGGCGGTGACGTCATCGGACTGGTTTACGGCCGGGATTACCCTGCAGTCACTGCAGTTATCGC
Organism: Oophaga sylvatica; assembly: GCA_033576555.1. Lineage (NCBI taxonomy): Eukaryota > Metazoa > Chordata > Amphibia > Anura > Dendrobatidae > Oophaga > Oophaga sylvatica. The sequence goes on from JARQOD010000005.1 coordinate 485,854,589, forward strand.
GAAAAACTGCATGAGACCGCCAGGGAGAAGATAATGGCGGCCATCAAGCAGTCCAGGACGTGACCGCCGGAGATCTTCTGCCAGGTAAGTGCCGCTGACTCCTGACAGACCCGACCGACGGACACTGACAGTGACAGTGACAAATCCGATTCCGGTATCCGATATGACGAAAATATGGGTACTCGGAATCGAAAGCCCGATACAGCTAATATCGGCCGATACCCGATATTTGCAGTATCGTATCGCTCAACACTAGTGACCACCAATCTGTGCTGAGGGGCGTGGAAAAGGTTGCGCTCAATCACGCCTATCCAGGTCGTGATCTTTAACAATACATGCTGTGTGACAGGTCCTAACGAGCGCCGAGGTCGTTATACAGATCGCTGATCGCTGATGTGTTGATGAGATCTTCCTGTTTGGAAGCTACTAGCGACCTTATAGCGATCACACCAACGATCTCGTCAGCTTGTGTCGTTGTCGTGATCGCTGGTGCGATCGCTTAGTGTGACATAGCCTTAAGTCAAAGTATTGCACTTCGAAATCTGTACTTTGAAAGATGTAATTTGAAAGCTACATGGATCAGACTAAAGTCTGGATCAGACTCATGGGTCTCAATATATCTTCAGCTAAGGGCAATCAGGTGTGAATGAGGAAGTATGTGGGTATGGCGAGACCAGATGCTGAGTGTTAAACAAAGGTCATAAAAAGAGGGAGGGGTTGGAGTGACCACTCAAAGATATGCCATAAAAACATAAGATAAATGAAACAGATAATGGAAACGAGATGCTAGGTAAGAAAAAAATACCAGAAAGATATTATATGCACTTCATATAGACAGTCAGAAACCAAGGAAAGCTGAGTAGCTATAAAGCACACCAGAAAGAGATTATATGCACTTCAAATAGACAGTCAGAAGCCAGGGAAAGCTGAGTAGATATAAAGCGTACCTGTGGGAAGAAGAAACGTTGTATTACTGCCATTTTTTTCAGCAATGTAATTTTATACACCATTTTTTGTGCTGCAGTGGTGCCTCAAAACACAAAAATAAATTTGTTTGGTTAGAAATAACATCGCTGTATTGATACTGCAGTCTACTAAAACCATTTGAAGTGGGACAATTTTCCTGCCATTGTAATACTGCAATGTTTTCTTAACAGGGATATATCATACATAATTTAAAATAGGCAAGGCATGTGGTAAGCGATGGGGAAGTGGACGTCATGCTGATGGTGAGCGCAGAGGCCAAAGTCGTTTGCAAGGTGAAACTGTGCCGGCAGAGGGAACACAACAAACGCACACATCATGTCGATCTAGCATCCTGTCTCACTTTGTAGGAGAGCAAGGAACACCACTCTTGAAGTCAGACCAGTGTGAAAAGGTTGTTGGATGGATAGCAGATAATGCTTCCAGTCACTTTACCTGCACCACCCTGTCTTCTGCATGGTCCAGTCTCAGTAGTAGTGTTGAGCGATATTGCTCGATATCTAAAAATATCGTATCGAAATTGTATCGCCGATAGCACTAAATATCGTCGATATCCGATTTCGATAGCGGAAGTCCCATGTAAGTCTATGGGAACAAAATATCGAAATTAAAAAAAAACATTCTTGCCTTGTTGGTTAATTGTACATGAAGGAAAACAACAAAGACTAATGTAGAATGTATTGGGGGAGGTTGAGGAGACAATAAAGGCATACATGTTTAACCCAATGCATTGGAATAGCATTAATATATATTTTTTTGGAAATACGTTTGGATTGACTAACAAATTGACAATGTTGTTAACCTTTTTTCTATTTTGGGCTTTTTTGGCAAATATGTATGTTTCACAACTTCCATGCTCTTCACCTTTTTAACTTTTGCCAGTGCCACACTTTCTCCTTCATAATCTTCAGCAGCAGCATCATCTTTCTCATCAAATTATTCTTCATCTTCACCTTCTTAATCTTCTTCTTAAACTTCTTGCTATTCATGTTTTTGTTTACATTACTCATATTGTTATTATTAAACTAATTAATCTTCTTCATATTCAAATTCTTCATCTTCTTCCTCTTCATCTTCTTCATCATATTCTTATTTGTGACAGAGATTCCTGTACTTGTAATCTGTAAAAGTATGAATTGTTCATCCTTCCGTTCTTGCTGTCACAAAAGATTTAAATTACAACAGTATTTGTCCGTGTTCAGTTTAGCCTGCAGCAGCAGGCATTTTCCAGGGGCACCACGAGGAGGAACGGACTCACCCCCATACACTGCTTAGTCTTCTTCTGCTTAGAATTTAGAGCATATATTTTGCTCTTCATTTTGGTCTTATACTTCATGTTCTTCTGTTTTTTGATCTTTTGCTTATTGTTCTTCTGTCTCTTGTTCTGTATCTTGTAGTTTGTCTTAACCTTCTTTGTCCTGTTGGTGATCTTCTTCTGGGTAATCTTTTATTTTTTCTTTGTGATGGTGTTCAGGCTGGTTGGCTTCATGCTCGTCGTCCTTGTTGTCGTCATCTTCTTCTGGGTGGTCTTTAATGTCGTCTAATTTCCGAGAAACAGCTGACGTTACTGGAACCCTGACGGGTATCAGATGGAGCAAGAGACAATGGAAGTAACGAGGACCAGCTGACTGTGCTGGACCCGGACGGGTAGCAGAAGGAAAAGAGGCAATGTCACAACCGAGTACCAGCTGACGTTACTGTGACACGGTTACTAAGCAGGAGGTACCTGTGCTCCAAAGCACTACCAAGGACCAGCAGACGTTGCTGGAACTCGGATACGGAGATGGAGGCACCTAGGCCAAAGGCACTGGGGAGAACCACTTGACGGTACTGGACCCGGACGAGTAGCAGAAGGAAAAGAGGCAATGTCACAACCGAGTACCAGCTGACGTTACTGTGACACGGTTACTAAGCAGGAGGTACCTGTGCTCCAAAGCACTACCAAGGACCAGCAGACGTTGCTGGAACTCGGATACGGAGATGGAGGCACCTAGGCCAAAGGCACTGGGGAGAACCACTTGACGGTACTGGACCCCGGACGGGTAGAAGAACGCACCCATGAAAATGTAAGTTGACAGGACGCAAGCCGTCCGCAGTTACCGAATCACACAGTCCTACAGTGGGTGCTTATCCTATTGTCACAATGGAAACCGCCTTTATTTACATATCCCACAGCACACATAGGAATCACCTAAACTGCAGGCACCATAGAGTCGGCTAACCCGAATGCAACAGGACAGCACAACTTATTGGAGGATAATTGACGTTCACACTGCCAGGAAACAGCTGTCGTGCTGTAACCAGGCTGGCCAGGAGTCAGTACCCCTGCCAATTACTTACGAGCAACAAATGGCGGTGTTGTAGCCCAGGGAGTACAGTTCAGGGGTAGAAAGATGAACATAACAGGAGACATGGAAAACGTTGCCAAACAGTTATTTAATCTGAAAACGGACAGGCAAATTCAGGTGAGATCCATGCCTTGTTCATTTTCAGAAAAGTAAGCCGGTCTACATTCTCTGAGGATAGTCGCATGCGACGGTCTGTTACTAACCACCTGCAGCACTAAAGACACGCTCAGATAATACACTGGCAGCAGGGCAAGCCAGCACCTCCAATGCATACTGGCTAAGCTCTGGCCATGTATCCAACTTAGAGACCCAAAATTTGAAAGGGGAAGAGGCATCTGGGAGTACACTTAGAGGGAAAGCCAAGTAGTCTGTCACCATCTTACGGAAACGTTTCTTCCTGGTGACTGGAGCCGTCTCGGATGGTGTAGACCTTGCTGGCGCTGTCACAAAACTTTGCCATATTTGTAACATACAGTTCTTGCCCTGTGCAGAGGCGCTGCTTCTGCTCCCTCTTGTTGTAGAGGTGTCTACACTGCCTCGACGCACAGAGCTGCTTTGTAAAGCAGCAGCAGTAGCAGCAGCAGCTCTCTCGGCTGGAATGTACAACAGTATGGATTGCACCAGTGTGTCTTGGTACTCCTGCATTTTACGGTCCCGGTTCACCGGTGTGATGAGGGTTTGTAAGTTGTCCCGGTAGCGAGGGTCTAGGAGGGTGTACACCCAATAATCTGACGTGCTGAGAATGTGGGCGATGCGGCGGTCGTTTCTCAGGCACTGAAGCATGAAATCAACCATGTGCTGCAGACTCCCAACTGGCCAACAAAGGCTGTCCTCTGGAAGAGGCGTTATCTCTGTCTCCTCTGCATCACCCCACCCTCGCTCTACATACTGAGTAGAGCGTTGTGTACCTCCCTCTGTAGGGATTTCTTCCTCCTCCATTGACTCCTCCTCCTCCTCCTCCTCATCCTCCTCACAAAGTGAGCCCTGCCCAGCCCTTTGTGAGGAACGACGTTGCGCTGACTGTCCTGAAGGTAATTGAATTTGTGACTCCTCATCCTCCACCTCTTTCAAAACCTCTTCCTTTAGTGCTTTCAGTGATTTCTGAAGCAGGCAGATAAGGGGTACAGTCATGCTGACTAGTGCATCATCTGCACTCGCCATCCGCGTTGAGACATCAAACGCACGCAAAACGTCGCAGATGTCGTTCATAGAGGCCCACTCAGTAGTGGTGAAGTGTGAACGGCGCAAATTGCGAGTTGATTGCGCCTGTTGCAGCTGATACTCCATTACTGCTGGCTGCTGCTCACACAACCGCTCCAACATATGTAACGTGGAATTCCACCTGGTGGGTACGTCACATATGATGCGATGTTCAGGAAGGCGAAATCTGACTTGCAGAGCTGCAATGCGCGATCTGGCCATGCTGGAACGTCGCAAGTGAGCGCACTCTAGGCGGACCCTGTGCAGCAGTGCATCAAGATCCGGATAGTCCCTCAAAAAACTCTGCACGACCAAGTTGAGCACATGTGCCAGACATGGTGTGTGAGTGAGGTTGCCAAGGCCCAGAGCTGCCACCAGATTTCGGCCATTGTCACACACTACCAAGCCTGGCTGGAGATTAGCTGACAAAAACCACACATCGCTCTCCTGCTTGATGGCATCCCAGAGCTCCTGCGCTGTGTGGCTTCGATTCCCCATGGGAATTAATTTCAGTACGGCCTGTTGACGTTTGGCCACGGCTGTGCTCATATCGGTCGCAACAGGTAAGCGTTCATGGGTCCATGTGGAGGTATACCGTGACGGCTCGTGCAGCGATGATTCTGAGGAACTGGAGTAGGAGGAGGAATCAATGTGCACAGACTGGATTCCTGCAATCCTTGGAGTTGGCAGAACACGTACAGCGCCACTGGCAAGATCTGTACCCGGCTCCACAACATTGACCCAATGGGCAGTGAGGGAAAGGTATCGTCCCTGGCCATGGGTACTGGTCCACGCATCGGTGGTCAGGTGGACCCTGCTACTGACGGCATTTAGTAGCGCATGTTTAATGTTTCCCTCGACATGTTTTTGCAGAGCAGGGACAGCTTGCCTGCTGAAATAAAATCGGCTTGGCACATTATATTGTGGGACTGCCAATGCCATAAAGTTCCTGAAACTGTCAGTCTCCACCAGCCTGAATGACAGCATTTCAAGGGACAGGAGTTTTGCAAGGCCAGCATTCAGAGCCTGTGCTCGTGGATGGTTTGCCGAGTATGGCCGTCTTTTATCCCATGCCTGTGTTACCGATGGCTGTTTTTTGTTCTGGGAGTGTGACGATGACTGTGAACTTGCTGCAGTGGGTGGAATAACAGTTTCTCTATGGACAACAGTGACCGAGGTTCTTCCATGGAGATCCTGTGAGGAAGCCGAAACAGGTGTGTGAGAGCTGGAGGTAGAGGCTCGAACATGACCTAAAGATGTAGGTGCTGCTGTAGGTTGGCCTACATCTCAAGTGTGTCTTTGGAACTCAGCTACGTGCTTTGTCCGTACATGTGTCCACATATTTGTGGTATTCAGGTTCCTGATATTTTTACCTCTTTTAACTTTTTGCTTACACAGCTTGCATTGAACATAGCAAATATCATGTACAAGTCTGTCAAAAAAGGACCACGCAGTGCAAGTCATGGGAGCGCCAATTTTGACAGTTCTAAGAGAACTACTCCCAACAGGTGCCAAACTGGAGGCTACAGGCAAGCGAGTCTGCAGCCTACCTCTCCCTCCTCTTTGTACCGTTGGGACAATCTCTTCCTCAGAGCTGCTCCCACCACCTTCCTGTTGCTCACGCCATGTTGGGTCTCGGACTTCATCATCTCCACTACCCTCTTCCAACACCTGCTGCTGTTGGATGGTCTGGGCAGCACCATGCTCCACAAAACCTGCCACCTGAGTCTCATCATCATCATAAGATGCGTTCTGCGGTGTGCTGTCCATCGGCACTGGCTCACCCGCCTCTTCAGATTGAGAGAGACACAGCTGTTGCGCATCACTGCATACTCCCTCTTCTTCAAATTGCAGAATGCTGCTTGCCTGTGCCCGTGTTTGCGAGCCAACAGATTCTGAGAACAGAAGCAGAGACTCAGCTGGCTCCTGTACAGAACTCTCTGACTGCCTTGGCAATTTGACAGGCGGTGAACAGACAGATGGTTGCTCAACAGTGTTGTGTTCCTGAGAGGAGGTGGAAGGAATTGAAGTCGATGCATTGGCTGCCATCCAACCAATAACGGCTTCAATTTGTTCTTCCCGCAGCAGGGGGGCACGCCGAGCTCCTACCAAAGTGCGCATAAAGGAACGCTCACGGGGATAAATGGTGGATGCTGTGTCACTGAGGGCGGCAGCAGACACAGAATCCCCACGTCCTCTCCCTGCTGAAACTCCACGGCCACGACCACGTGCCTTACTCACTGACTTCTTCATCTTGGTAGATTGATAAAGAAAGTCAGAAAAGTTATAAGGCCTAAGTGTGGTTATTACGCAGAGACTGAAGTGAACACTGAAACACAACTGTTCACAATCTGTGAAAGGCTACTCCTTTGTCTACTTCTATAGTGTTTGCAACCAATGTATTGGATACGGATGGAAGCGCGTCACACTAATAGTTAAATTGCATGGAGCTGCAAGAATTACACTGAAGGAAAAAAAAAATAGTCTGTGAGTGACAGGTGCAGATGCCTACAGACAGCGTTGCATGCAGAGCAAACTGCAGCGTCACCTGCACTCACACACACCTTGCAGAGCTGTTAAAACAACACTGCAGGCAAAAGGAAGCTTTACACAGCGGTTGGTGCTAGCCTGCCTACAGCACAGTACACTAAATCGCAATCTCTAACTGTCCCTCAGAGTCAGCACAGTAGCGTTCTGTCCCTTACTGAATTCACAGCACAGTGACGCTAAAATGGCGGCGGCGCCTTTTATACACTGAAGAAAAAAAAAAAGAGTCTGTGAGTGACAGGTGCAGATGCCTACAGACAGCGTTGCATACAGAGCAAACTGCAGCGTCACCTGCACTCACACACACCTTGCAGAGCTGTTAAAACAACACTGCAGGCAAAAGGAAGCTTTACACAGCGGTTGGTGCTAGCCTGCCTACAGCACAGTACACTAAATCGCAATCTCTAACTGTCCCTCAGAGTCAGCACAGTAGCGTTCTGTCTCTTACTGAATTCACAGCACAGTGACGCTAAAATGGCGGCGGCGCCTTTTATAGTGCATTCTGACATCATTTCAGCATCCAATCACAGCGATGCCATTAGTTAACATGACCGCAGCAGTACAGGATGTGCCCACACTTCTTAGGATTCCTCATTGGCTGACTAAAATTACATTGCCTCGCAAAGAATTATGGGAACTTCCGATTACGGTATTCGATAAGACGAAAATATCGAAACGAATTATCGAAAGACCGATAGAGCTAATATCGGCCGATAGCCGATATTTGCATTATCGTATCGCTCAACACTACTCAGTAGCCATGATTCTAGACCATATAATCCTCACCCTGATCCTCCTTCCTCTCACTATGCCGATAAGGACCGGCGTCAGCCCCAGACTGCGCAAGTGCTGGGGCGCTGAGCAGGTGTGGGCCCACTCACCATCAGGGACACTGGCGCGTTATGGGGGCCCACGAGTAGGCCCTCCCTACATGCTCAGGGCCCTGATACTTGCAATACTTACCTCTCATTGTTTATCCGCTGCGGTGTGTTCCCGTCTTCTGTGATATTTCAGGTCAGAGGCACGATGAGGTGACTGGTGTGCGCCCTCTGCCTAAACAGTCAGTGCAGAAAGCTGGAAGATGGCGACACTTAGGAGTCTGAAGCAGCACAGCGGCCAGCGAGGAGAGGTGAATATTTATTTTCTTTTTTTTTTTTAAATGTTTGGAATATTATATGGGACCCATCATATACTGGAGCATTATATGGAGCCCATTATATATGGAGCATTATATGGGGGCCATCATATACTGGAGCGTTATATGGGGTCCAGTATGTATGGAGCAATATATGATATATGGAGTTCATTATACTATCTGGAGAATTATATGGGGCTCATTATTCTGTATGGAGCACTATGTGGTGCCCATAATACTGTATGGAGCAATATATGGGGCTCATTATACTGTATTGGAGCAAAAGCAATATATGTGGCTTATTATAGTCTATGGAGCATTATATGGGGCTCATTATTCTGTATGGAGCACTATGTGGTGTCCATAATACTGTATGGAGCAATATATGGGTCTCATTATTCTGTATGAAGCACTGAATGTAATACTGTATGTAGGACTATACTGTCCGGTTTCTGAGATATTGTAGAATTTACAATAGATATCACTACAAGAGCTGTCCCTCTATTCCTTGGAGGTGTTGTGCTGCCCTGCAGCTAGCGTCTTGTCTGAATGGGTTTTTAGTGCAGCCAGGGGGCATAACAGACATGCGCTTTATTGACATAAAATGAACAAAGCCTGGATTAGCTTCCATTTTTTTACACCACCAGATGACAGCAGCACATAGTGTTTTTAATGTTCAATATTTAAATGAGGCCCTCCAGTTGCTGCCTTCAAGGCTGCAGTGCAGCCAATTAACAAGCTTTAAGGCTGTGGGCACTTCCAGCCCCCTTACAGCCATGCAAAATAATGTAATGTAATATTTGTCTGCGCAGCACGTGACCAGGCCTGACATTGTGAAATAAATAAATGAATAATAAAAAAATGACGTGTATTTTTTTTTTCAACGAATTTACACATTTAGTTAACCCCTACATGTATGAAATTTTGCACACATACACTCATGTAATTGTTAGTGAAAACCATATATCAAACTACATGAAATGACATGGTTAACTGTATGTAAACCATGTGTCATTTCATGTCGGGTCTGTAATTTCACAAAAGCCGGCAATTGAATTAGCGGCTATTATACTATGTAGAAGTGTATGAACTATAAATATATGTATATATATATATCTCAATGACATGTGTATATATATATATATTATATATATATATATATATATGTATTCTATGTGTATATATCTATTCTTTCTATTCTTTATTAAACCTGTCAGTGTGATTTTACAGTATAGCCGGGGATGAATTGCCGGCTTTTCTAAAGGACACCGGTGCGTATTTCTCGCAAGTCACACATCTGGTCTGTGTGAAATCCGTAGTTTTTTCGCACCCATAGACTTTCATTGGCGTACAACGGGCGTAATACACGTACAATCGCAGCATGCTGCGGGTGTCTCGCACCGTAACATAAGGCTGAGAAAAATACGCATGATCAGAGCTGCCCCATAGAGAAATATTGGTCCGAGTGTAATGCGTGGTTTTCACGCCTCTCACTCATCCATATTCCTCCTAAGGGCTCATACTCACTGGCGCCGAAAACGGATGATAATCAGACGAAAAAAAATCGGATTCAAATCTGACCAATGTTATTCAATAGGTGAGTTCTCATTTGCGATTTTTTTCTCATCAGAAATTGGTGTGAGAAAAAAATCGCAGCATGCTGCGATTTGATGCGATTTTGGCATGATAATCGCTAATGCAAGTCAATGGGTGCGAGAAATCATCGCACAGCACTCGCACCATGCAAGTGCTGTCCGATTTATACGCACCAGTCTCCTTTGAAAAGCCGGCAATTCATCCCCGGCTACTGTAAAATCACACTGACAGCTCACAAAACACTAGATACATACACATAGAATACATATATATATATATATACATGTCATTGTGAATACATATATATATATTTATAGTTCATACACTTCTACATACTGTAATAGCCGCTAATTCAATTGCCGGCTTTTGTGAAATCACAGAAGCCGACATGAAATGATACATTGTTTCCACACAGTTAACCATGTCATTTCATGTATTTTGATATATGATTTTAACTTACAATTACATAAGTATATGTGTGCAAAATTTCAGACATGTAGGGGTTAATTAAAGGTGTAAATTCGTTGAAAAAAAATGCGTGGGCTCCCGCTGTATTTTCTCCACCAGACAGACAAAGCCAGCGAGTGGGTGCAGATAATAATAGCCTAGGGAGGGTACATTTTTTTTGTGCCCCCCCTGGCTACTAACATCTGCCCCCAGACACCCCAGAAAGGGCAAATCTCTAATTAGATTTGCCCTTTCTGGCACTTTGCCCGTCTATTCCCATTGCCCTTTAGCGGTGGCGAATGGGTTAATAAGGGGTTAAAGCCACCTTGCAATTGAAAGGTCACTTTAAGCCAGGTTAATAATTGAGAGCTGTCAATTAGACAACTATCAATTATTAATCCTATTGTATGAAAGAAAAATCAAACACACACACTTTAATAAAAAAGAAGTTTAATGAAATAATCACACAGTTTTTGACCATATTTTATTTTCCTGCTAAAACCATTTCCTGTAATAAAAATAAAATAAAAAAGCAAAATTATTCTTACCAATCCGATGCACAGTCAGGTCCCACGTTGTAATCCATCAGAAAGGGTTAACAGGTTACAGCTCACAGGCAGCTAATGCTGCCTGCTAGCTGTAACACCCTGAATGAATAACTTCCTCTCCAGCGAAAGGAGAGGAAGTGATTAATGAGTGGAGCTTAATTGATTTATTGCCACTTTCACTTCAGTGACCTGACCTAAAGTGAAAGTGGGACACAATCAATTAAGCTTCATTCATTAATCACATCCTCTCCTGTCGGCCAGAGATAAGCTCATTCATTCAGGAGCTTTCAGCTGAGCAGGCATTACTTGCACTGCTTGGCTCAAAGCTAGTTAACCCTTTGTGAAGGATTACAGCGTGGGACGTGACAGATCGCCAGATAGGTAAGAATAATGTTGTTTTTATTATTTTTTATTTATTTTAGGAGATCAAAGGCTTCGCACGGATTAAGAGTAAAATAAAATATGGTCAAAAAAATGTGTTTTTATTTCATTAAAATTATTTATTCTTAATGTGTGTGTGTTTTTTTATTTACTTCAATAGGATTAATAATTGATAGTTGTCTAATTGACAGCTCTCAATTATTAACCTGGCTTAAAGTGACCTTTCAATTGCAAGGTGGCTTTAACCCCTTATTAACCCATTCGCCACCGCTACAGGGCAATGGGAATAGACGGGCAAAGTGCCAGAAAGGGCAAATCTAATTAGAGATTTGCCCTTTCTGGGGTGTCTGGGGGCAGATGTTAGTAGCCAGGGGGGGCACAAAAAAAATGTACCCTCCTAGGCTATTATTATCTGCCCCCACTCGCTGGCTTTGTCTGTCTGGTGGAGAAAATAAAGCGGGAGCCCACGCATTTTTTTTCAACGAATTTACACCTTTAATTAACCCCTACATATCTGAAATTTTGCACACATACACTTTTGTAATTGTAAGTTAAAACCATATATCAAAATACATGAAATGACATGGTTAACTGTGTGGAAACAATGTATCATTTCATGTCGGCTTCTGTGATTTCACAAAAGCCGGCAATTGAATTAGCGGCTATTACAGTATGTAGAAGTGTATGAACTATAAATATATGTATGTATATATATATATATATATATATATTTCACAATGACATTATATATATATATATATATTATATATATATATGTATTCTATGTGTGTATATGTATTGTTTCTATTCTTTATTAAAGCTGTCAGTGTGATTTTACAGTATAGCCAGGGATGAATTAGCGGCTATTATACTATGTAGAAGTGTATGACCTATATATATATATATATATATTATATATATATATATATATATATATATATATATATATAATTATTTGCTTTTTGTGTACTTTTTTTTTTGACAATGTGATTTTTATATGACTTTTTACATAGAGATAACTGCTCTATGTAAAACTTCATGTTAAAATCGCATTGCATACAGATGGAAAACTGATGGAAAACTGATGGAAAACGCATGGTGCAATTTAAAATCGCATCAAAATCGCATGCCTTTTTACAACAAATGTACCGTTTTTTTCCTGCAGAAAACGGACCGATTTTTTTCCAGCCAGTGAGTATGAGCCCTTAGTGTCACGCCGGCCTAAGGTTTAAATACTACAGTTAGGACCGTCCCAATAAGGGTTTCTGTGAAGTGGTGGTATGGCATGTGCATTTTTTAATTACAATTATGTTAACTAAGGACCCTGTATTATTTTCTGGCACTATTGCTGTTTATTTATTTACTGTAGGGTATATTTACTTATATTTCTTTTTTTGTTTTTTCTCTGTTCAGTGGCTAGTGTGCACATGTGCTTACATGCTGCATGCACACCAGTTTGTATCTGAGTTAATTTCTTAAGTTTTTTTTATCAACTGTAAAGTTGATTGGTGAAAGAGAAATAACTGAAATTTTTACATTTTGCAATTTTAATACCCATGCAATTAACCCCTTAACCACCGGGCCGTTTTTCGTTTTTGCGTTTTCGTTTTTTGCTCCCTTCTTCGACGGAGCCAGAACTTTTTTATTTTTTAGTGAAAATGGCCATGTGAGGGTTTGATTTTTGCAGTACAAGTTGCAATTTTGAACAACACCTTTGATTTTAACTGTACTGTAAAATGGGAAAAAAATTCCAAGTGCGGTGAAATTGCAAAAGAAGTGCAATTCCACAGTTGTTTTGTTTTTTTTTTACCATGTTCAGTAAATGCTAAAACTGACCTGCCATTATAATTCTCCAGGTCATTATGAGCTCATGGACACCAAACATGTCTAGGTACTTTTTTATTTAAATGGTGGAAAAATATCCAAACTTTGGTAAAGCAAAAAAACATGATGCCATTTTCCGAGACTTGTAGCATCTCCATTTTTTGTCATTTGGGGCTGGGTGAGGGCTTATTTTTTGCTCGCCGAGCTGACATTTTTAATGATACCATTTTGGTGTAGATACAATTTTTTGATCGCCCGTTATTGTATTTTTTTGTAATGTATCGGCGACCAAAAAAGCCTAATTCTAGAATTTCTATTTTTTTTTTTCTTGTTACGCCGTTTACCGTTCGGGTTAATTCTTTCTTTATATTGATAGATCGGGCGATTCTGAATGCAGCGATACCAAATACAGTTATATGAAAAAGTTTGGGCACCCCTATTAATCTTAAGCTTAATGTTTGATAAAAAAATTGGTGTTTTTGGAACAGCTATTTCATTTTGATATATCTAATAACTATTGGACACAGTAATGTTTCTGCCTTGAAATGAGGTTTATTGTACTAACAGAAAATGTGCAATCTGCATCCAAACAAAATATGACAGGTGCATAAGTATGGGCACCTCACCAGAAAAGTGACATTAATATTTAGTAGATCCTCCTTTTGCAAAAGTAACAGCCTCTAGTCGCTTCCTGTAGCTTTTAATGAGTTCATGGATCCTGGATAAGGTATTTTTGACCATTCCTCTTTACAAAACAATTCCAGTTCAGTTAAGTTTGATGGTCGCCGAGCATGGACAGCCCTCTTCAAATGATCCCACAGATGTTCAATGATATTCAGGTCTGGGGACTGGGATGGCCATTCCAGAACATTGTAATTGTTCCTTTGCATGAATGCCTGAGTAGATTTGGAGCGGTGTTTTGGATCATTGTCTTGCTGAAAGATCCATCCCTTGCGTAACTTCAACTTTGTCACTGATTCTTGAACATTATTGTCAAGAATCTGCTGATACTGAGTGGAATCCATGCGTCCCTCAACTTTAACAAGATTCCCGGTGCTGGCATTGGCCACACAGCCCCAAAGCATGATGGAACCTCCACCAAATTTTACTGTGGGTAGCAAGTGTTTTTCTTGGAATGCTATGTTGTTTTGACGCCATGCATAACACCTTTTTGTATGACCAAACAACTCAATCTTGGTTTCATCAGTCCACAGGACCTTCTTCCAAAAAGAAATTGGCTTCTCCAAATGTGCTTTTGCATACCTCAGCCGACTCTGTTTGTGGCGTGCTTGCAGAAACGGCTTTTTTCGCATCACTCTCCCATACAGCTTCTCCTTGTGCAAAGTGCGTTGTATAGTTGACCGATGCACAGTGACACCATCTGCAGCAAGTTGATGCTGCAGCTCTCTGGAGGTGGTCTGAGGATTGTCCTTGACTGATCTCACCATTCTTCTTCTCTGCCTTTCTGATGTTTTTCTTGGCCTGCCACTTCTGGTCTTAACAAGAACTATCCCTGTGTTCTTCCATTTCCTTACTATGTTCCTCACAGGTTAAATCTCTGAGACAGCTTTTTGCATCCTTCCCCTGAACAACTATGTTGAATAATCTTTGTTTTCAGATCATTTGACAGTTGTTTTGAGGAGCCCATGATGCCACTCTTCAGAGGAGATTCAAACAGGAGAACAACTTGCAAGTGGCCACTTTAAGTAGCTTTTCTTATGATTGCATACACCTGGCTATGAAGTTCAAAGCTCAATGAGGTTACAAAACCAAAAGAAGTGCTTTAGTAAGTCAGTAAAAAGTAGGTAGGAGTATTTAAAACAAGAAAATGATAAGGATGCCCATACTTATGCACCTGTCAAATTTTGTTTGGATGCAGATTGCACATTTTCTGTTAGTACAATAAACCTCATTTCAAGGCAGAAACGTTACTGTGTCCAATAGTTATTAGATATATCAAACTGAAATAGCTGTTGCAAAAACACCAATGTTTCTAAAACATTAAGCTTAAGATTAATAGGGGTGCCCAAACTTTTTCATATAACTGTATGTGTATGTTTGATTTTTTTTATTTTGAATAGGGCGTAAGGGGGTGATTTGAACTTTTACATTTTTTACATTTTTTAAATATTTTTAAAAACATTTTATTTTTACTTTTTGAATGCTTCAATAGTCTCCATGGGAGACTAGAAGCTGCAGTTGTCCGATTGGCTTTGCTACATACATGTGATGATCAGATTGCCTGTATGTAGCAGAAATGCTCACTTGCTATGAGCGCCGACCACCGGGCGACGCCCATAGCAATCCAGCAGTGACAACCTTAGAGGTCTGCTGGAGACCTCTGGTTCTCATGCCAACCCATCTGTGACCTGCGATCATGTTACTGGGTTACCGATGGGTGGGATTTCCGGCGCGCTTCCGGAAGCACGAATTAAATGCCGCTGTCAGAGATTGACAGGATTTTACTGCCTCTGTATTGTGTTTCACATTCTGGGCAGTAGATCATGTAGAATAATTGAGTAACAGAATTGGCGAGCAAACCAACATTACATATTCTAATACAGAGGCATGCATGTAAATACAGGCAATATCCGTGATAGGGTAGAGGAATAATGGGAACCATAGATCAGCACATTGAATTGCACACACAACAAACTCTAGTATCTTCAAAGCAAAGGTAAAAATGAAAAAGATAATGAAAGTAAAAAATGTTTACAACTGGCATCATCTAGTCAGCATTTAGATGCATATTGGTATTTTCTATAATGTTGAAGGAAATCTGTCACCAGGTTTTTGCCATCTCATCTAAGAGCAGCATGATGTAGGCAAAGAGATCCTTAATCCAATAATGTGTCACTTAGCTTACTGGGTGCAGCAGTTGTGACACAATCGGAGCTCTTGGAAAAGGCATGAGCAAAGTTGAGAAAGCTAACCCCAACCACACCAGGCTCTCTATGTACATTGTCTATTGACAGTGAGCTGCTTATCACAGTAGGGGCAGAATTAGACGCTTTGTCAAGTGACAGCTACTCACAGCAATGATAAAGTCCCAGTGATAAAACCTTCATTGTAAGAAAAATACTTTGCATAGTCTGATAAGTGAAGCATCATTCAATTCAGTGTTTTAACCCCTACCTCATACTGTCCTCAGATTACATAGCAACAACCTGCTGACACAGTGCAGAAAACTCCAGTATATTATTATTATTATTATTAACCCCTTAATCCCATTGGACGTAATATTCCGTCCATGTGACCTGGTACTTAATTCCCATGGACGGAATATTACGTCCAGGGCGATCAGCTGCGCTCCCGAGGGGAGCGCAGCTGATCGCCGCCGGGTGTCAGCTGATTATCACAGCTGACACCCGGCACTATGTGTCAGGAGCGGTCATGGACCGCTCCCGACACATTAACCCCTGGCACACCGCGATCAAACATGATCGCGGTGTACCCGGGGCACAGGGGAGGATCGCGCAGGGTGGGGGCTCCCTGCGCGCTCCCCTGAGACCCTCAGAGCAGCGCGATGTGTCGCGCTGTTCCGAGGGTCCGTCCTACCTCCAGGTCCCCGGATCCAAGATGGCGCCGGGGTCCTGCAGGGAGGTGGCTTCCTCAGTGCCTGCTGAGAGCAGGCGCTGAGGAAGCCTGCAGCGATGCCAGAGCGATCGCTGGTGTGACAGAGTGCTGTGCACACTGTCACACCAGCGATCTGCTAAAATACTGTGATGTCCCACCCTGGGACAAAGTAAAAAAGTAAAAAAAATAAAAATAAAAAGTGGTAAAAAAAATCATAAAAAAAAAATATATATTCCCCAATAAATTATTTCTTCCTGTAAATAAAAAAAACAAAACAATAAAAGTATACATATTTGGTATCACCGCGTCCGTAACGACCCCCCCTATAAAACTGTCCCACTAGTTAACCCTTTAGTGAACCCTTAAAAAAAAAAATCTAAGCAAAAAATCAATGCTTTATCATCATACCGCCGAACAAAAAGTGGAATAACACGCGATCAAAAAGACCAATATAAATAAACATGGTACCGCTGAAAACGTCATCTTGTCCCGCAAAAAATGAGCCGTCATACAGCATCATCAGCGAAAAAATAAAAAGTTATAGCTCGCAGAATAAAGCGATGCAAAAATAATGATTTTTTATATAAAATTGTTTTTATTCTATAAAAGCACCAAAACATTAAAAAATGATATAAATGAGGTATCGCCATAATCGTACTGACCCGAAGAATAAAGCTGCTTTATCAATTTTACCACACGCGGAACGGTATAAACGCCTCCCCAAAAGAAATTCATGAATTGCTGATTTTTGTTCATTCTAACCTCCCAAAAATCGAAATAAAAAGCGATCAAAAAATGTCACGTGGTCATAAATGGTACCAATAAAAACGTCACCTCGTTCCGCAAAAAATAAGACCTCACATGACTCTGTGGGCCAAAATATGCAAAAATTATAGCTCTCAAGATATGGTGATGCAAAAAACTACTTTTTGCAATAAAAAGCGTCTTTTAGCGTGACAGCTGCAAATCACAAAAACCCGCTATAAATAGTAAATCAAACCCCCCTTTATCACCCCCTTAATTAGGGAAAAATAATAAAATTAAAAAATTTATTTATTTCCATTTTCCCATTAGGGTTATGGTTAAGGTTAGGGTTGCGGCTAAAGTTAGGGTTAGGGATGGCGCTAAAGTTAGGATTAGGGTTAGGGTTGGGATTAGGGTTAGGGGTGTGTTAGGGTTAGGTTTGTGGTTAGGGTTGGGACTAGGGTTAGGGGTGTGTTGGGGTTAGGGTTGGAGTTAGAATTAGGTGTTTTCCACTGTATAGGCACATCAGGGGCTCTCCAAATGTGACATGGCGTCTGATCTCAATTCCAGCCAATTCTGCGTTGAAAAAGTCAAACGGTGCTCCTTCACTTCTGAGCTCTGCCATGCGCCCAAACAGTAGTTTACCGCCGCATATGGGGTATCAGCGTACTCTGGACCACAAGAGTTATTGTGCAATTTGTCCTATTTCTTCTGTTACCCTTGGGAAAATAAAAAACTGGGGGCGACAAAATCATTTTTGTAAAAAAAAAAATGATTTTTTTGTTTTTACGGCTGTATGTTATAAATTTTCTGTGAAGCACTTGGGGTTTCATAGCGCTCACCACACTTCTAGATAAGTTCCTTGTGGGGTTTATTTTCCAAAATGGGGTCACTTGTGGGGGGTTTCCACTGTTTAGGCGCATCAGGAGCTCTCCAAATGCGACATGACGCCCCCAGACCATTCCATCAAAGTCTGCAATCCAAAACGTCACTACTTCCCTTCCGAGACCAGACGTGCACCCATACAGTAGTTTTCTCCCACATATTGGGTATCAGCGTACTCAGGACAAATTGAACAAATTTTGGGGTCCAATTTCTCCTGTTAACCTTGTGAAAATAAAATATTGGGGGCGAAAAAAATCATTTTTGTAAAAAAAGGATTTTTTATTTTTACGGCTGTACGTTATAAACTTCTGTGAAGCAATTCGGGGTTCAAAGTGCTCACCACACATCTATATAAGTTCCTTGTGGGGTCTATTTTCCAAAATGGGGTCACTTGTGGGGGGTTTCCACTGTTTAGGCGCATCAGGGGCTCTCCAAATGCGACATGACGCCCCCAGACCATTCCATCAAAGTCTGCAATCCAAAACGTCACTACTTCCCTTCCGAGCCCAGACGTGCACCCATACAATAGTTTTCTCCCACATATTGGGTATCAGCGTACTCAGGACAAATTGGACAACAACTTTTGGGGTCCAATTTTTTCCTGTTACCCTTGTGAAAATAAAATATTGGGGGCGAAAAAAAAAAAAAAGATCTTTATTTTTACGGCTGTACGTTAAAAACTTCTGTGAAGCACTTTGGGATTCAAAGTGCTCACCACACATCTAGATAAGTTCCTTGAGGGGTCTAGTTTCCAAAATTGTGTCATTTGTGGGGGGTTTCCACTGTTTAGGCAGATCAGCAGCTCTCCAAACACGACATGGCATCCAGCCAATTCTGCGTTGAAAAAGTCAAACAGCGCTCCTTCCCTTCCAAACTCTGCCATGCACCCAAACAGTGGTTTACCCCCACATATGGGGTATCAGCGTACTCAGGACAAATTGCACAATAACTTTTGGAGTCTTGTTACCCTTGGGAAAATAAAAATTGGGGTGAAAAGATCAATTTTGTGGAAACAATATGATTTTTTAATTTTACGGCTCTACGTTATAAACTTGTGTGAAGCACTTGGGGGTTCAAATTGCTCACCAAAGATCTAGATAAGTTCCTTAGGGAGTCTAGTTTCCCAAATGGGGTCACTTGTGGGGGGTTTCCACTGTTTAGGCACATCAGGGACTCTCCAAATGCAACATGGCGTCCAATCTCAATTCCAGCCAATTTTGGTTGGAAAAAGTCAAACGGTGCTCCTTCCATTCCGAGCTCTGCCATGCGCCCAAACAGTGGTTCCCTCCCAAATATAGGGTATCAGCTTACTCAGGACAAATTGGACAACAACTTTTGAGGTCCAATTTCTCCTGTTACCTATGGGAAAATATAAAAATTAGTGACTAAGAGATAATTTTTGTGGGAAAAAAATAGGATTTTTTATTTTCATGCCCGGGCATTATAAACTTGTGTGAAGCATTTGGGGGTTCAAAGTGCTCACCAAAGATCTAGATAAGTTCCTTAGGGGGTCTAGCTTCAAAAATGGGGTCACTTGTGGGGGGTTTCCACTGTTTAGGCTCATCTGGGGCACTACAAACGGAACATGACCCCCATCAATGTTTGCATTCCAAAACGTTACTGCTTCTTTCCAAGCCCTGCCGTGCGCCCAAACAGTTTCCCCCCCCCCACATATGGGGTATCAGCGTACTCAGGATAAATTGGACAACAACTTTTGGGGTCCAATTTCCTTGGGAAAAATTTGGAAATAAAAAATCATTTTTGTGGAAATTTTTTTTTTTTCCACACCCAGGCATTATAAACTTTTGTGAAACACTTTGGGGTTCAAAGTGCTCACAACAGATCTAGATAATATCCTTAGGGGGTCTAGTTTCCAAAATGGTGTCACTTGTGGGGGGTTTCCACTGGTTAGGCGCATCAGGGGCTCTCCAAACATGACATGGCATCCAATCTCAACTCCAGCCAATTTTAGTTTGAAAAAGTCAAACGGCGCTCCTTCCCTTACGAGCTCTGCCGTGTGCCCAAACAGTGGTTTTCCCCCACATATAGGGTATTGGCGTACTCAGGAGAAATTGCACAACAACTTTATCTGCCCATTTTCTCCTTTTACCCTTGTGAAAATAAAAAAAAATTTGTAAAAGATCATTTTTGTGGCTAAAAAGTTAAATATTAATTTTTTCCTTCCACGTTGCTTCAGCTCCTGTGAAGCACCTGAAGGGTTATTAAACTTCTTGAATGTGGTTTTAAGTACCTTGAGGGGTGCAGTTTTTAGAATAGTGTCACTTTTGGGTATTTTCTGCTATATAGACCCGTCAAAGTGACTTCAAATGTGAGGTGGTCCCTAAAAAAATGGCTTTGTAAATTTTGTTGTAAAAATGAGAAATCACTGGTCAACTTTTAACCCTTATAATTTCCTAAAAAAAAAAAAAAAATTTTGGTTCCAAAATTGTGCTGATGTAAAGTAGACATGTGGGAAATGTTATTTCTTAACTATTTTGTGTGACATATTTCTCTGTTTTAAGGGAAAAAAATTCAAAGTTTGAAAATTGCAAAATTTTCAAAATTTTCACCATATTTGCATTTTTTTCAAAAATAAACGCAAGGTATATCGAAGAAATTTTACCACTATTATGAAGTACAATATGTCACGAGAAAACAATTTCAGAATCGCGAAGATCCGTTGAAGCGTTCCAGAGTTATAACCTCATAAAGAGACAGTGGTCAGAATTGTAAAAATTGGCCCGGTCATTAACGTGCAAACCTTCCTTGGGGGTTAAGGGGTTAATAATATATTATTGCTGGGCTTGTAAGAAAAGGATTTGGCAAAAAAATATGAAATGTTTTTGTCTTTTTTATCCGGAACAAAAGTGAAAATGGGTCAATAAATCTGAAACCAGATTTACTCAAAGGTACAGTATTTAATAGATTGGCGACGCTAGCATTTTAAGTGAATGGATATTGCATTTAATTCTATGATTATATGCATAATAATTTAGGGTCTCTGAGCATTAGTATATACAATGTCATGTTAGATGTAGAAAGAATGACCTGAAAAATTAAACATAGAATAATCTTAAGGGATTTGCCACTTTGGCACTGGTAAAAAAAAATCTGTTATACATGATTATACAGCACATCCTTTCTATGTAACAATAGTTCTATAATTCGGCATGTTATACACAGCTGCTCCTTCAGTTAGCATGCTATTACTGACATTTTAATAGAAATACATTTCTTATTTGATATACAAATATTGTTCTCTCTTTCAAAGTTAATAGATTATTATTATGAGAAATGGTGAAATCAAACATATTACCTTTCTGTTTATACATCTGACATGAAATGATATGCCCGGCTAAAAGTAAAATAAATGCAACAGGCAGACACAACGCAAACTTTCTCATAATGGGCAAGCACTCACCCATTGGATCAACATCTTTCAATTTATTAGCATGACAAAGGACACAATTATTTTGGATATGCCTGAGTGCAATTTTCATTAACTCTGCAATGATTTATTAACAAAAGTGTCAGGAATGTAATAAAAGCAGCAGGACTCCTCAAAATGCCAAAATAAAAAAAAAATGTAAAACTACGGTACAAAATCCAAACATGCCTTGCAGCATCGGGTCACTAAGGTTGCCTGATTCTATCAAAAGCATCACCATGGTGAGTGAACTCTACAATTAACAAAGAGTAAGCACAAAAAATGCTAATATCTCATTTGAATGCAATTATGCACAGATTACTGCTCACTGGAACAAGAAAAAGGATTTTAATTGTCACCCAAAGTTGCATGTAAATCCTGACTTCTGTAACTTTTTCTTGAATGATTATTGGAACACATTACCCTCAGTACGATATAGTGTGTGTTGTGCATTATATCTTTTATAGCATGATTATTACATTCAAAAAGGTAATTAGCAAGATATATTACAGCTGTTAACATGTTACATTTGTTTATTTTGCCAACTGATTTTTTATTACGTTGTACTGTATAGTAAAAATTCCATAATCAGACTATAGGTTTATTAAGTTTTTTGACAGTCATAGAAAAAAAAGACAATAGAATAGTAAAATATAAAAAACTAACATATTTAGAGATAAGGGAATCGATCTATAGAGGATAAACTTCAAATCGAATTTCCTTCATTGCAGCCATTTGGTAAATTCAAAAAGTTAATTTATTTTCTCATTAATGTACATCTTGACTGAAAAAAAAATAGAAATGTAGAAATTTTTGCAAATGTATTAAAAAAGAAAAACTGAAATATCACATGGTCATAAGTATTCAGACCCTTTGCTCAGTATTGAGTAGAAGCACCCTTTTGAGCTAGTACAGCCATGAGTCTTCTTGGGAATGATGTAACAAGTTTTTCACACCTGGATTTGGGGATCCTCTGCCATTCTTCCTTGCAGATCCTCTCCAGTTCCGTCAGGTTGGATGATGACCGTTTGTGGACAGCCATTTTTAGGTCTCTCCAGAGATGCTCAATTGGGTCAGGGCTCTGGCTGGGTCAGTCAATAATGGTCACAGAGTTGTTCTGAAACCACTCCTTTGTTATTTTAGCTGTGTGCTTAGGGTCATTGTCTTGTTGGAAGGTGAACCTTCGGCCAAGTCTGAGGTCCAGAGCACTCTGGAAGAGGTTTTCATCCAGGATTATCTCTGTACTTGGCCGCATTCATGCTTCCTTCAAATGCAACCAGTCATCCTGTCCATGCAGCTGAAAAACCCCCATAGCATGATGCTGCCACCACCATGTTTCACTGTTGGGATTGTATTGGGCAGGTGATAAGCAGTGCCTGGTTTTCTCCACACATACCGCTTAGAATTATCACCAAAAAGCTCTATCTTTGTCTCATCAGACCAGAGAATCTTATTTCTCATAGTCTGGGAGTCCTTCATGTATTTTTTTTAGCAAACTCTATGTGGGCTTTCATATGTCTGGCACTGAAGAGAGGCTTCCATCGGGCCACTTTGCCATAAAGGCCCGACTGGTGGAGGGCTGCAGTGATAGTTGACTTTGTGAAACTTTCTCCCATCTCCCTACTACATCTATGGAGCTCAGCCACAATGATCTTGGGGTTCTTCTTTACCTCTCTCACCAAGGCTCTTCTCCCACGATTGCTCAGTTTGGTTGGACGGCCAGGTCTAGGAAGAATTCTGGTGGTCCCAAACTTCTTCCATTTAAGGATTATGGAGGCCACTGTGCTCTTAGGAACCATGAGTGCTGCAGAAATTATTTTGTAACCTTGGCCACATGTGTGCCTTGCCACAATTTTGTCTCTGAGCTCCTTGACCAGTTCCTTTGACCTCATGATTCTCATTTGGTCTGACATGCACTGTGAACTGTGAGGTCTTACATAGACAGGTGCGTGCCTTTACAAATCAAGTCCTATCAGTTTAATTAAACACAGCTGGACTAAAATGAAGGAGTAGAACCATTTTAAAGAAGATCACAAGGAAATGGACAGCATGTGACTTAAATATGAGTGTCAGAGCAAAGGGTCTGAATACTTATGACCATGTGATTTTTCAGTTTTTCTTTTGTAATAAATTTGCAAAAATTTCTACATTTGTTTTTTCCAGTCAACATAGTGTACATTAACGAAAACAAAATGAACTTTTTTGAATTTACTAAACGGCTGCAATGAAACAAAGAGGGAAAAATTTAAAGGAGTCTGAATACTTTCCGTTCCCAACTGTACATGTGTGTATATATATATATATATATATATATATATATATATATATATATATATATACATATATATGTATATACAGTACAGACCAAAAGTTTGGACACACCTTCTCATTTAAAGATTTTTCTGTATTTTCACGACTATGAAAATTGTAAATTCACACTGAATGCATCAAAACTATGAATTAACACATGTGGAATTATATACTTAACAAAAAGTGTGTAACAACTGAAATTATGTCTTATATTCTAGGTTCTTCAAAGTCGCCACCTTTTGCTTTGATGACTGCTTTGCACACTCTTGATATAGGAAAGATGTGTATCTTCGTACCGTGTTAGCCAGTAGATAGAAAAATATTTAGACTTGAGAGTCCTCAGTGGTTGATACCTTTTAATGGCTAACTGAAAAGATGGTAACAAATTGCAAGCTTTCGAGACTACTCAGGTCTCTTCATCAGGCATGATTCTTCAGATGTTGTATTAGTCTATGCCTGATGAAGAGACCTGAGTAGTCTCGAAAGCTTGCAATTTGTTACCATCTTTTCAGTTAGCCATTAAAAGGTATCAACCACTGAGGACTCTCAAGTCTAAATATTTTGCACACTCTTGGCATTCTCTTGATGAGCTTCAAGAGGTAGTCACCGGAAATGGTCTTCACTTCACAGGTGTGCCCTGTAAGGTTTAATAAGTGGGATTTCTGGCCTTATAAATGGGGTTGGGACCATCAGTTGTGTTGTGCAGAAGTCTGGTGGATACACAGCTGATAATCCTACTGAATAGACTGTTAGAATTTGTATTATGGCAAGAAAAAAGCAGCTAAGTAAAGAAAAATGAGTGGCTATCATTACTTTAAGAAATGAAGGTCCGAAAAATTGGGAAAACTTTGAAAGTGTCCCCAAGTGCAGTTGCAAAAACCATCAAGCGGTACAAAGAAACTGGCTCACATGAGGAACGCCCCAGGAAAGGAAGACCAAGAGTCACCTCTGCTTCTGAGGATAAGTTTATCTGAGTCACCAGCCTCAGAAATCGCAGGTTTACAGCAGCTCAGATTAGAGACCAGGTCAATGCCATACAGAGTTCTAGCAGCAGACACATCTCTACAACAACTGTTAAGAGGAGACTTGTGCAGCAGGCCTTCATGGTAAAATAGCTGCTAAGAAATCACTGCTAAGGACTGGCAACAAGCAGAAGAGACTTATTTGGGCTAAAGAACACAAGGAATGGACATTAGACCAGTGGAAATCTGTGCTTTGGTCTGATGAGTCCAAATTTGAAATCTTTGGTTCCAACCACCGTGTCTTTGTGCGATGCAGAAAAGGTGAACGGATGGTCTCTACATGCCTGGTTCCCACTGTGAAGCATGGAGGAGGAGGTGTGATGGTGTGGGGGTACTTTGTGACACTGTTGGGGATTTATTCAAAATTGAAGGCATACTGAACCAGCATGGCTACCACAGCATCTTGCAGCGGCATGTTATTCCATCCGGTTTGCGTTTTGTTGGACCATCATTTATTTTTCAACAGGACAATGACCCCAAACACACCTCCAGGCTGTGTAAGGGCTATTTGACCAAGAAGGAGAGTGATGGGGTGCTACGCCAGATGACCTGGCCTCCACAGTCATCAGACCTGAACCTGTTAAGATATGATAGCCGAGGAGGACAGTAACAAAAATAGCAGAGGCAGCCAGTCACCCAGAGAGGTTGGTAATGTATGGATTGCAGAACCCTAAACTAACCGCACAACTAGAAGCAGCCGTGGGACATACCTATGATGACCTAGACGCCTCGACACAGCCTGAGAGTTAGCTAAGCCTAGAGATAGAAAGGGAAAGCTAACTGCCCCGGATTAGCGTCCCAAAGTAATAGGTAGCCCCCACACATATATTGGTGGTGAGACAAGATGAAATACAAACGCAGGCAGAAAATAGAGTAAGCAAACGCTGGGGCCCAGAACTGTCTAGATAGGACAGGACAGAAAAGAATACTTTCTGCAATCCAGCAAAACCCTAAGAAAAATTCCAACACTACTGATTCCAAAAAATCCTGAGACCACGCAATCTCTCCCCGCTATATCAGAACACTGGTGTGAACAGCTAGCTACCCAGCAGCCACTGAAATAACAGGGACTGAACAAATGAACAGAGATAACTGAGAAAAAGAGACCAGCGCAGGCCCCAGCAGGGGGACCCGGCTGATCTCACTCAGAAGGCAGAAAAACAAAAGAAAACAAAACCACAAAAACAAGCAGAAAATAGCTTATCTGAAAGTTGCAGGAGCCCACAGCAGCTGACTTCCAAACTGGACCAGGAAGAGAAAACTAATCACTGGCGAGGATCATGGGAAAGTTACTCCCTTAAATCTCTCCAGTCATCACTCCCAGATCGTCCGCAGCTGGATCCTCAGCTGAAGGGCCTCTGTCAGTCAAGACAGCTTCATTAATATCAACAGCTACCAGAGGGAGCCTCAACTCAGAATCCATAGCATTCACAACAGTACCCCCCTCTTAAGGAGGGGTCACCGAACCCTCACCTGAGCCACCAGGCCGATCAGGGTGAGCCCGGTTAAAGGCGCGAACCAATCTCTCCGCATTAATGTCAGAAGCAAACACCCAAGAATTGTCCTCCTGACCATAACCTTTCCACTTAACCAAGTACTGGAATCTCTGTCTAGCCAGACGAGAATCAAATATGTTCTCCACTTCATACTCCAGATTGCCCTCAACCAAAACAGGCTCAGGGGACGCAGCCATAGGAACCACTGGCTCAACAAACCT
Source organism: Oophaga sylvatica (assembly GCA_033576555.1). Lineage (NCBI taxonomy): Eukaryota > Metazoa > Chordata > Amphibia > Anura > Dendrobatidae > Oophaga > Oophaga sylvatica. The sequence continues at coordinate 485,881,280 of JARQOD010000005.1, forward strand.
TTTCAATAAAGACTTGTGGAAGACGTTGTCAATCTTAAACGTCCTGGAAGAGCCAAACGGAAGGAAACGGGATTAAGAATTTCCAAGATCTTATAAGGTCCAATGAACCTTGGCTTAAATTTTGGAAACGCAACCTTCATAGGGATATTTCTTGAGGACAACCAAACTATGTCACCCACTTTAAACCGAGGACCATCAGTCCTATGCCGGTTGGCAAACCGTTGGGCCCTCTCCTGAGAGAGAGACAGCTTATCCACTACTTGATCCCAAATCTGCTGCATTCTCTCCACCATAGAGTCAACACCCAGACAGAAGCCTCCACCTGCCCTGAAGAAAATCGAGGATGAAACCTGAAATTGCAGAAAAAAGGGACATCAAAGAGGCAGAACTAGCCCTATTATTTAGAGCAAATTCAGCCAAAGGCAAAAAGAGACCCAGTCATCTTGATCAGCAGACACAAAACATTTCAAACAAGTTTCCAAGGTCTGGTTTGTCCTCTCAGTCTGCCCATTGGTCTGAGGGTGAAATGCAGAGGAGAAAGACAGCTGAACTCCCAGTTAAGAACAAAAGGTTCTCCAATATCTGGAAAGAAAATGGACTCTTCTGTCAGACACAATATTCTCTGGAATGCAGTACAACCAAACCACCTGCTGAAAATCAAGGGCATCGACTCGGAAGAGGATGGCAACTTCGGCAGTGGCACAAGATGGATGATCTTGGAAAACCTATCACAGATCACCCAGATAACGGTCATTCTCTGAGAGACAGGGAGGTCGGAAATAAAATCCATAGAGATATGGGTCCATGGCCTCCTGGGCACAGGCAATGGCATTAACAATCCACTAGAGCGAGAGCATGGTTTGGACCGAGAACAAGTACCACAGGACTGCACAAAGTTCCTGACGTACCGAGATAAAGTAGGCCACTAAAAGGACAGACTCACCAAATCTCTAGTACCAAAAATACCGGGATGACCAGCCATCACAGAGCAATGAACTTCAGACATAACTTTTTCCCTCCATTGGTCTGGGACATACAATTTCCACTCAGGGCAACGTTTAGGTTTATCCCCCTGAAATTGCTCCAGGGCCGTCTCAAATCGGGTGAGATAGCGGAAAGAATGACACCCTCCTTCAGAATGGCCATAGGCTCAGTCACATCAAGAGAATCCGCAAGGAAACTCCTAGAGAGGGCATCCACCTTAACATTCTTAGTACCCGGGAGAAAGGAGACCATAAAGTTAAAAAGCATTAAAAACAAGGCCCACCTGGCCTGTCTAGTATTCAGTCGCTTGGCTGATTCAAGATAGATCAAGTTTTTGTGGTCAGTGAGGACCACAACTTGATGTTTGGGTGCCTCTAACCAATGTCTCCACTCTTTGAACACCCACTTCATAGCCAATAGTTCCCGATTCCCCACATAATTACATTCAGCTGGGAAAACTTTCGGGAGAAGGCACAATGGTTAATCTTAGAGGTTACAGGATCCCTTTGGGACAAAACGGCTCCTGCCCCAATCTCAGAAGCATCTATTTCCACCTGAAATGGGAGAGAAACATCAGGTTGCCGCAGAACCGGAGCAGAAGTGAATCTCCACTTAAGCTCCTGAAAAGCCGAAACTGCCTCTGGAGACCAATTTACCACATTAGAGCCCCTTTTGGTCAAATCAGTAAGTGGTTTCACAATACCAGAAAAATTACTTATAAATTTACGGTAAAAATGAGCAAAACCCAAAAATCTCTGAAGAGCCTTCCGTGAAGTGGGCTGAACCCAATCAGAAATGGCCTGAACCTTGACTGGGTCCATTTCAATAGCAGACGGAGACAAAATGAATCCCAAAAATTAAACCTTCTGTACGCCAAAGAGACATTTTGATCCCTTGACATACAAAACATTTTCTCTCAAAATACGGAACACCATCCGAACATGCTCCACATGAGAATCCCAGTCATTAGAAAAAATCAAAATATCGTCCAAATGGACGATCAGAAACTTATCCACATAATCTCAGAAAATATCGTTCATAAAAGATTGGAAGACGGAAGGGGCATTAGTGAGCCAAAAGGCATCACTAGGTACTCAAAATGCCCCTCAGGGGTATTAAACGCGGTCTTCCATTTATCCCCGTGCTTAATACGAATAAGATTATACGCCCCCCCCTAAGGTCAAGCTTGGTAAACCAACTAGCACCTTTCTCTTGGGAGAATAAATCATAAATCAGGGTAATGGATACTGATATTTAACAGTGATCTTATTAAGGAGACGATAGTCAATAAATGGTCTCAATGAACCATCCTTTTTGGCCACAAAGAAAAAGCTGGCACCCAAGGGTGAAGAGGACGGTCTGATATGACCCTTCTCCAATGGCTCTTTGATATAAGATCGCATAGCATCATGCTCAGGTACAGAAAAATTGAAGAGCCAACCCTTGGGAAATTTACAACCGGGCACCAACTCAATTGCGCAATCATAACTCCTATGAGGAGGCAAGGACGCAGACTTACTTTCACTAAACACATCAGAATAATCAGCCAAATAGCCGGAGATCTCCTGAGGCTGGGGAGAGGTAGAAAACACAGGAGTGTCCCCATGAACACATTGACAACCCCAACTGGCCACAGACACAAACTTCCATAACAAAACAGAATTATGGGTCTGCAACCAAGTAAAACTCAGCACAATAATGTCATGTAAATTATGTAAAACCAAAAATTTACAATTCTCTTGGTGGTCCGGGGCTACCCGCATTATCACCTAGGTCCAAAAATGTTTTTTTTTCTCCGTCAAAGGGGTTGAATCAATGCCCAGCAAAGGAATAGGAGTCCGCAGGGGTACCATGGGAAACCCACAACGTTTGGCAAAGTCGAAATCCATCAGGTTCAGGGCTGCTCCTGAATCGACAAAAGCCTGAGCGGAAAATGTGGACAAGTAGCAGATCAAGGTAACAGTCAAGAGAAATTTAGACTGTACATTGCCCAAAACAAATGAGTGCAAAAAAACGTTTTCCCCTTTTAGGGCAGACGGAAATAGTATGAGAAGCATTTCCACAATAAAAATACAACTTATTACGCTTCCAAAATTCTCGACGCTGAGCCCCAGAAACAACCCCTTCACACTGCATGGGCTCAGGGGCCCGCTCGAAAGGTAACACAACCTCTCGCATAGTTTTACGTTCACGCAGGCGTCGGTCAACTTGAATGGCTAATGACAGAATCGTTGAGCCCCGAGGGTACAGGAAACCCCACCATAACATCTTTTACGGTCTCTGATAGCCCTTTCCAAAAAAGAGCCGCTAGTGCATCATCGTTCCATTTAGTAAGAACTGCCCATTTTTGGAATTTCTGACAATATAACTCTGCAGTTTCCTGACCCTGGTTCAATGCCAACAAGGTTTTCTCAGCTTGATCAATCACATTAGGCTTGTCGTACAATAATCCCAGAGCTTGAAAAAACACATCAACATTAGCCAACACAGGATCTCCAGGAGTCAGGGAAAAGGCCCAGTCCTGAGGGTCGCCGCGCAACAGGGAGATGACAATTTAAATCTGCTGCACTGTGTTCCCTGAGGACTTAGGTTTCAAGGCAAAAAACAATTTACAATTATTCCTAAAGTTCAAATATTTAGACCGATCTCCACAAAATAAAATAGGCAGAGGAATCCTAGGTTCCATATTAGAAAACTGAGTGAGGTAAGCAGGAATTCCCCAAACTGCAGTAGCGAGACTCTAAACACGACCAGATAACTGCACAATCTCCATAGAAGAAAAAAGAAAATCCTCCTACGGCCCCCAGAGAAAGAGTAAAAAATAAAAAAAAAAACTCTGAAACTCTTTTTTTTTTTTTACTGTTCTTTCCTTCTTTTTGAGCACCCTAGGATTAAGGTTAGGCCAGTAATTCTGTTATGATATGGTAGCCGAGGAGGACAGTAACAAAAATAGCAGAGGCAGCCAGTCACCCAGAGAGGTTGGTAACTAATGGATTCCAGAACCCTAAACTAACCGCACAACTAGAAGCAGCCGTGGGACGTACCTACGATGACCTAGATGCCTCGACACAGCCTGAGAGTTAGCTAAGCCTAGAGATAGAAAGGGGAAAGCTAACTGCCCCGGAGTAATGCCCCAAAGTAAGAGGTAGCCCCCACACATATATTGGTGGTGAGACAAGATGAAATATAAATGCAGGCAGAAAATAGAGTAAGCAAATGCTGGGGCCCAGAACTGTCTAGATAGGACAGGACAGAAAAGAATACTTTCTGCAATCCAGCAAAACCCTAAGAAAAATTCCAACACTTCTGATTCCAAAAAAATACTGAGACCACACAATCTCTGCCCGCTATATCAGAACACTGGTGTGAACAGTTAGCTACCCAGCAGCCACTGAAATAACAGGGACTGAACAAATGAACAGAGATAACTGAGAAACAGAGACCAGCGCAGGCCCCAGTAGTGGGACCCAGCTGACCTCACTCAGAAGGCAGAAAAGCAAAAGAAAACAAAACCACAGAAAAGAGCAGAAAATAGCTTATCTGAAAGTTGCAGGAGCCCGCAGCAGCTGACATCCAAACTGGACCAGGAAAAGAAAACTAATCAACGGCGAGGATCATGGGAAAGATACTCCCTTAAATCTCCCCAGTCATCACTCCCAGATCGTCCGCAGCTGGATCCTCAGCTGAAGGGCCTCTGTCAGTCAAGACAGCTTCATTAATATCAACAGCCACCAGAGGGAGCCCCAACTGAGAATCCATAGCATTCACAACATGAACCCAATCGAGATGGTTTGGGGTGAGCTGGACCGCAGAGTGAAGGCAAAAGGGCCAAGAAGTGCTAAGCATCTCTGGGAACTCCTTCAAGATTGTTGGAAGACCATTTCCGGTGACTACCTCTTGAAGCTCATCAAGAGAATGCCAAGAGTGTGCAAAGCAGTCATCAAAGCAAAAGGTGGCTACTTTGAAGAACCTAGAATATAAGACATATTTTCAGTTGTTTCACACTTTTTTGTTAAGTATATAATTCCACATGTGTTAATTCATAGTTTTGATGCCTTCAGTGTGAATGTACAATTTTCATAGTCATGAAAATACAGAAAAATCTTTAAGTGAGAAGGTGTGTCCAAACTTTTGGTCTGTACTGTGTATATATATATATATATATATATATATATATATATATATAATATTCACTTAAATTTGTTTTGTCATGTAAACATTATATTTGAACATGGTATGTAATGATATTATTGGTTTTCAAAGAGATATGTAAAAAAAAGAGGTTGGACAAGGAAATGACATCACAATATTTTTCTTTTGTTAAATAATATATCTTTATTTAGCTTACAAAAACGCGTACAAATCCGCATGAAAAATCCACATGAAAATCCGCATTAAAAATGCATCAAAAATGCGTGGATTTCAGCTGCATTTTCTGCCAAGAGAGGAAGAATTTGCACAAATTTTTACAAGAGCAAATCCGCAACATGTACTCATATCCTATGTTCAGTAATCACCTTACTGAGCATGTCCGTGATGTGGCGTCTTCTCATTGGTGGTCGGACGTCAGCTGCTCTGGTGATGTAGCAGCTCCGGATTGGTCCACAGGCAAGGTCCTGTCCGACTGGACATGAGTCTAGTGTACAAAACGCTCTCAGGGGCGCATGCAGGGGCGCTAGTTTCACTTATGTTTTGGGAGTGTGGAGGGTTACTCTACCTTTCTGTCTGCATGTGTGCGTATTTCTGTCTGTGCTAAGACTGCACACTTTGGCACTACTCGTATGTGGTTTCATTCTTTTGTCTCAGCATCTGAGTTCCTGGTCGGCTACATGTGTAGGGTGTCGGTTAGGCACTAATTCCGTGGCGTCAGGATTGGGTAACTACCGCTTGCCTTTGCAATTGTTTCGTTCATGTGTGGAGTCAGCACAGTCCAGTGCAATCACTATTTTTATGCAGTTTCGTTCCTTTGGCTCAGCGCTTGGATACCTAGTCTGCTACATGCGAAGAGTGTCGGTTAGGCACTAATTCTGTAGCGTATAGGACTAGGGTAACTACCGTTCGGCTTTCTCTCTGTCTGCATGTGTGTGTGTGTTGGTTCACCTTAGCTCAGTCATGGAAAGTTTCATATAAAGACTTTAAATAGAGTGCAGATCTTGGCTAAGCAGCAGTTCAAAGCAGCTTCTAAAGGAAAATGAAATGGCTGTGTAAAACAGCACTGCTGCATGGTTTTGGGAAGAAAAGAAAGCAAATAAATGTAACAGAGTATATTATAAAAATAGATAGCTTGTGGTGGTGAATAAATAAATAAATGGAAAGAAAAGTTTAGTTACACTTTACGTTTCTAGCATCTTTACCTGACACCAGCATATAGACCTCATGATTACCTTTGCATTGAGCAATTTTTAGACTATTGCTATACAAAAGACTATAAAGCTAAGAACAAGGTAAGACTAGTTCACATGCGGGCAGTAAATTTGTAGGGACCTATATGTTTACTTGATGTCATACTTGTTACATTACCATTAAACCTCATTCAGATGTCCATTTTTCACACATATGTTTATCTTTGGTTATAATGGGTACTCATAATCTATGGATCTGTTCACATTCGTGTTTTTGCGAAATAATGGAGACTTGTTTGTTTTTGATCCACATCATGGATCAAATTTACCGTACCTAAACAAATCTATGTCTGTAAAAAAAAAGAAAATCTGTCAGTAGGTTTTTGCCATGTGATTTGAGGGTAACATGAGGTAGGGGCTTAGATACAGACTTCATGGATGTGTGTATTATTAGGCTGTGTGCTATTGTTTTAATACTGTGAATGTTTTGCTCTAGTGAGCCCTGGTCCGATCACACCCTATCCACTGAATAGCAGCTCACTGTCAATAAACAATGTACAAATAAAGCTGTGGTGTGGGTGAGCTCTGCTACATGCTCCTTCTAAGGCCATGTTCACATGTTCCAGACATTATTTTAGCTCAATATTTGTAAGCCAAAACCCGGATTAGAGCAAATAGAGGAAAATTGTCATAGAAACACGTCCCCACTTCTGTATTTCTCACCCACTCCTGGTTATGGCTTACAAATACTGATGTAAAAAATTCACCAAATACTCCAAGTGTGACCGTGACCTAAAAACTCTGATTGTGTCACAATTGTAGCACCAAGTAAACTAAGTATTACAATGCTGGAATGTGGGTCACTTTCCCTACATGCTGCTCTCAGATTAGGTAGCAAAAACCTGTTGACCGATTCCCTTTAACATTGCAATAAGCACAAGACACTTTACAATTATAGATTTTTTTCGGATGTGAAACACTGACCGAACACGGATGAAAATCTGATGAAAAACGCTGATGACACTCGCACTAATGTCTGATCACTGATGTCTGTATGAAACCTTGTAATAGTTCCAATCCTGATGCAGCGTTTATAATTTAGATGGTTCTTACTTTTTTGCTGTTTTTGTGAGCTCATGTTTTAGGCTTACTATGATTTGTGGCAGGAAAAATCTTTAGCCTAGTTGTTTATCTCATCAGTATAAAACATTGAATATGTAACCACTGTTACGTCTACTGAGCACTGCAGTTTTAATTTCTACCCGTAAATCCTGTATGGCTGTAGTTGAATTTTTATTACTATCTCGCTCAAAGAACTACACGGGATCCACAGTGATTCCATTTGCTGCAGTGTGCATCTTTGTTTCCTTTTGTTGTTAGGAATGTTAAAGCACTTGTGCAATCAGCATGAATATATATTACCTCTCCGCAGCCCAGCATACACCCTCGTGCCATTTCTTATTATTAAAGCTGTAATATAACAAACAAAATAAAATGGAGACAAGCAAATGGAAGCTCCAAGTTACATGAAAAATTACTATAATCACTATTTTGAAAACACCCATCCATTGGCAAAAAATGGCTGATCCTCTTACAATGTGTTAGAAGAAGAGCCACTAATTAAAAAAAAATCAGAATCCGTGGGTAATCGCAAAGATTAACTCTGTCACTTTAAAAAAAAATCAAATTGATGTCCTGAAGGGAAACGCGTTTTAAGCCATGTAAAGTAGCTATTATGAAAATGTTTAGCCTTTGGAATGTATTACAGGCAGCGGCTGCTTTGCCAGATTTGTCAGCCAAAAACTCACTAAGCAGATTTGTCAGGAGCTGAGGCCATAATCTGTAAAACAGACATTGGCATAGAGATTAAAGATCAAGGGAATTATATTGCTTTTGTTACTGAACACTGCAATTCCTTTGTATTTAGTTTATTTTATGTGGCTTGTTACTCAAGGCAAAGATCAGAGTTTAGCCATTTAAATAAAGATGAATTCATTGAGAATGTGATTTTTTTTTTTTATTATTATTATTTTATTATTGAAAGACTATATGTGATGTGAAAAACTTATGGTTACACTCAAACATTAAACCAGACTATTGTATCATCGCACACAGATGTTAATTCCAAGGCTAAGACTTCATAATTGTAATTTAAGCTACCCATGCCTAAGGACCTGCAATCAAATTATTAGAGTGTTGCACGGAGAGTATCTGGGTCATGGCTGCCACTTGCAAAGGGGATTCTCTTGCAAGATAAAAAAAAAAGCTTGGTATCTCTAGAGAAGCAATTGTACCATTATGGCCTTATTAAGTTCTTGATTAGATGTGATAGTGATTAGTAAAGGTACTGCCACACTAAACTATCCCGCTAGCGATCACGATAAAGACACATACTAATGCGATCGCTAGCGGGATCGTTTTAATATCGCTAGTAGCGGCTTTATTTAGCGATGTCGTTAGGACGCTATCACGGTTAGCGATCTCCTTAACGACTTTAGCGGTACAAAATACCGCTAAATCGCTAAATAAAAGGTGCCACACACAGCGATAATACTTACCCAGCGGGAGCGCCGACGATAAAATAGGGTCCGGAACGATTCCAGCGACGAGCGAGATCACAGCAGGAAGCTCGTCGCTGGCAGCTGCCGCACACTACAACATCGCTAATGGGATCGCTAAATAGTGACGTTTTTTAGCGATCCCGTTAGCGATGTTGTTTAGTGTGGCATACCCTTAAGGAGACGATATTGTAATGTTTATCTCATTATCTATACAATTGTTACCCATTAGAGCAATTGTTTAATTAAGACACTTTGCAATAAAAGAGTATAGTAGTAATCCTCTTATTTGATAATCTGGCCTACTTGATTTTTAATATATTTAATACAAATTTCTACTTATAAATTACTTTTGCCATTTCGTGAAATTAATTGCACTTTCTAATCAACTTTTAGGTAACCTCGAAACCATGGATGTACAGATTTAGTAAGGTTACCTTGATTCAGATAACACGGACCTGGGACATTATGGAATCTAAAAAACAGAATTCAACAACTAACTTGACATCGGTCAATGGCAAGTGCAATGTTGAGTCATCTTTTTCCTTTTAAGTGAGACCACATTTTGTAGTAAGTTATGAAGATGTTACGCTTTGGGTCATCATAACCTTTGCTATGTCTGTTACTTTCAAGTGAGCAGGAATACCATATGCTAAGGGGCCATCAACTAAAGGACTCCATCTGCACTCAGAGAAGAAATGCACTCAGGTTAGGGTTACATGGTGGCTCTGGTCACATGACCAAAATAATTAGTGAGATTTGTCTCTAACCAATTGAATGTTTTAAAGCTGCAATTTGGCTGTAAAAAAAAACAACAAAACCGCAGAAATTATGTACAGCTGTGTGAAAAAGTGTTTGCCCCCTTCCTGATTTCCTATTCTATTGCATGTTTATCGCACTTAAAGGGAACCTGTCACCAGGTTTGGCAGATACGAGTTATGGCCACCGGCTTTTAGGGCTTATCTACAGAATTCTATAATGCTGTAGGTAAGCCCCCGATCCAACCTGTAAGAGAAGAAAAATAACTTTTATTATACTCACCTGTGGGGTGGTCCGGTCCAAGTGGTGTCACAGGCCGCAGTGGGTGAGGTGTCTTCATATTATAGATAGCATGGTATCCCGTACCAAACTCCTAATTGGGCTCCCTCCTTCCCCCACCCCTCCTCCAAAAAATTTAAAAAATCGGCAAAGTTGGCCAGGACATGACTCATAGGCACATTCACAGAAAGGCATGCGTCTAAACTTTTTAAAAAGGGAGAAAGATATTGATGGTGGAACAAAATACCTTAATTGTGCCCTTACTGAAACACCTTAGTGTACTCACCCACTACAGTACCCTTTTCACGGTCCCCACAGTGCATGATTGCCCTAAAATGCTTCCCCTCCTACAAAGTATGATCCCCCCACGGTGAATTCCACTATGCAAATTTCCCCGATAGTACCACATCCCTTAGGCTCATATTACACTGACATTGTGATGACCCCACAGTGCCGTAAACAGAGTATTATGCTGCAACAGTGCCTCCATCATGGTAAGATGTCTCCATGGTGACTCTCAATACAATATAATGCCCCAACCAAGTATCCCATAGATCCATTGTCCACAGTATGATGCCCCCACACCTCCACACACAGTATCATGGCTCCCACACACAGTATGATCCCCCCCCACAGCCCCTGACACAGTATAACTGCCCACATAGTCCCTCGCATGGTATAATGGCCCAACAGCCGACTTGATGAAATAGTATGTCCTCACTTCCTCTCCCACAGTATGGCCCCACTGCCACACTCAATCATATCCTTGCTGCAAGATAACAGATTTCATGATATCTGAATGCATACAGATATCTGCAGCAAGATACCTTATCTCAAGACATATGAATACATATACATATACATCTCTGCTCATTTTATGGTTATCCAAATTCCTGCTGCAAGATAACTGACTGCATATACTGTTCTGCTGTCCCTATATGTCCCATTCTTGGGATTTTGGTTAGCTCAGCGATGGGGCCCCAGCAATCGTCCATTTATTACCTATCCCAAAAAGTAGAAAGGTCAATTCAATTAACATATGCATCTATATACTTAAAAAAATCAGTAGAGTTCTTGCCAAGAGTCATTTCATAGCAACAACAACATACTTTGTTAATTTTCCTATTTTTTTTTAGCATTTGAAAGTGGGTGCACCACTACATTTTGTACATAGACATGAATGATAATAGGAGCATTTCTACGTATATTCTCCATTTTTTTTTATAGAAATGAACTTGCTCTTTAAAGGCATCCACTCTTCTCCAACTTCAGGTCTATGAAGTGTGAAGTTTACAGCTATATCTTCTATACACCTCGCTGAGTTTTTATCCTCAGCATTTTTTTCAGCCAGATGCATGGAACACTCATAAAAATCTCTAAAATAAATTTTCCACATGCAAAAATGCCCTAATGATATATCTCAATATTATAAGCCTTATTCATCAAGATCGGTGTTATTCATGACGTTTTGGATGAGGAGGCGTGTTGGAGTCAGATGCTCTTTCTAAAGAGGAGTACAACCTCTGGATGAGTGTTGGATACCACAATGCGCTCTTCGGCAAAAATTCAACTAAAGTCCCTGATGGTTTAAGATTTGTGGCATTACAAAAACAGACGCTCATCATGAATTTGACGAGCAGCAGTCGCCATGCAACCCCCCCCCTAATCCCAGCTCAGCCCACTTTGTGAGTGCTGGGGAAACTAGCGTTAAAATTTGTTGAAATTTTTGTATATATAATATATATATATATATATATATATATATATATATATAGTAGTAAGTATTGATGCAAGTGCTCTATTTGCATCTTCTAGCATACTGACTGGTGGTGTTTCTTTGCTGAGCCTTGGCAGTCGATCTCTGGTATTGATGGTAGTTTAGTTAGTGGATCTGATGAAATGCTACTATATATTATTATAATATTACATTATAATTATTTTCCCCAGTTCATATAAATATATATATATATATATATATATACACACACAGTGGGGAAAATAATTATTTGATACACTGGCGATTTTTCAAGCTTTTCAACCTACAAAGAATGGTGAGGTCTGTAATTTTTATTATAGGTACACTTCAACTGTGATAAACAGAATCTAAAAATAAAATACAGAAAATCACATCGTTTGATTTTTAAATCATTACATTGCATTTTATTGCATGAAATAAGAATTTGATCACCTACCAGCCAGCCAAATTGCTGGCTCTCACAGACCTGTTAGGATTTTTTAAGAAACCCTCATTCTCTACCCTCATTACTTGTATTAATTGAACCTGTTTGAATTTGTTACCTATATAAAAGACACCTGTTCACACTCTTTATCAATGACACTCTAACATCTCCACCATGGTCAAGACCAAAGGGCTGTCTAAGGACACCAGGGACAAAACTGTAGACCTTCACATGACTGGGATGAGTTACAGCACAATAGGCAAGCAGCTTGGTGAGAAGGCAACAACTGTTGGCACAATTATTAGAAAATGGAAGAAACACAAGATGACTGTCAGTCTTTCTCGGCCTGGAGCTCTAGGCAGGATCGCACCTCGAGGGGTAAGGATTATTCTGAGAAAGGTCAGTAATCAGCCCAGAACTACATGGGAGGACAGGGTTAATGACCTGAAATGAGCTCGGACCATAGTCTCAAACATTACCATTAGTAAAACTCTACACCACCATGGATTAAAATCCTGCAGGGCATGCAAGGTTCCCTGCTCACAACATGTCCAGGCCCATATGCAGTTCACCAATGACCATTTGGATGATCCAGAGGAGGCATGGGAGAAGGTCATGTGGTCAAATGAGACCAAAATAGAAATTTTTGGTATCAACTCCACTCAGTGTTTGGAGGAAGAAGAAGGATGAATACAACCCCAAAAACACCATTGTAAACATTATACTTTAGGGTGCTTTTCTTCAAAGGGGACAGAATGATTGCACTATATGGAAGGTATCATGTTTTGCAACAACCCCCTTCCCTCAATAAGAACACTGAGGATGGGTCATGGCTGGGTTTTCCAGTATGACAATGACCAAAACACACAGCCAGGGCAACTAAGGAATGGAGCTAAGTACTTCATGTCCTGGAGAGTCCTAGTCAGTCTCCAGACCTGAACCCAATAGAAAATCTTTGGAGGGAGCTGAAATTCAATGTTTCCCAGTGACAGCCCTGAAACCTGAAAGATCTGGAGAAGATCTCTATGGAGGAGTGGGCTGAAATCCCTACTGCAGTGTCAAGAACTACAGGAAATGTTTGACCTCTGAAATTGCAAACAAAGGTTTCTGTATCAAATATTAAGCCCTGATTTTCTATTGTATCAAATATTTTTTTCATGCAATAACAAGCAAGTAAATCATGTAAAAATCATGCAAAATGATTTTCTGGATTTTTTTAAAGATTCTGCCTCTGAAAGTTGAGTGTACCTATGATAAAAATTACAGACCTCTCCATTCTTTGTAGGTGGGAAAACTTGCAGAATCGGCAGTGTATCAAATACTTATTTTCCCCAATATATATATATACAGGGCCGGCGTCAGCACCCGGCACACCCGGGCAAGTGCCGGGGCCCTGGAGCGGGCGGGGGGGCCCACTCGCCGCTGGCCACCCCGGCCGCCCCGTAGCGTGTCGCGCCGAAACTGGCACCCCCCGCTTGCTACAGGTCGCCCGGCTCGGGCCGCTCAATACCACATCCGTGCCTCCGCTACTAGCAGTCGCCGCTCGGGCTCCAGGGGGCGCTGCAGTGATGCGCGGCGCTCCTCTACAGCAGCGCGCTGAATGACGTCTCATTCAGGGTCGGTGTTGCAGTGAGTGCGCGGAGCTGACAGGTGAGTGTTTGTGTGTGTGTGGTGATGTGGATGTAGTGCGATGCTTGTGTGTGTTTGTGTGTGTGTGTGTGTGTCATGCTGTATGTGTGATGGTGTGAGAGGAGGCAGTGATGATGATGATGGGAGGCAATGATGATGATGATGGGCAGGCAATGATATTGCTGTGGAGACAATGATGATATGGGCAGGCATTGATGATGATGGGCAGGAGTGATGATGATGGGCAGGCAGTGATAATTATGGGCAGGCAATGATATTGATGGGGAGTCAATGATGATTATGGGCAGGCATTGATGATGATGGGCAGGCAGTGATGATGATGAGCAGGCAGTGATGATGATGGGCAGGCAGTGATGATGGGCAGGCAATGATATTGATGGGGAGGCAATGATGATTATGGGCAGGCATTGATGATGATGGGCAGGCAGTGATGATGATGGGCAGGCAGTGATGATGATGGGGAGGCAATGATGATTATGGGCAGGCATTGATGATGATGGGCAGGCAGTGATGATGATGGGCAGGCAATGATATTGATGGGGAGGCAATGATGATTATGGGCAGGCATTGATGATGATGGCAGGCAGTGATGATGATGGGGAGGCGATGATGATGATGGGGAGACAATGATGATGATGGGGAGGCGATGATGATAATGGGCAGGCAATGATGATGATGGGCAGGCAATGATGATGATAATGGGCAGGCAATGATGATGATGGGAGTCTTTCCATGGCGCCCTTTCCTGAGCCGTAACAGTGCAGAACGCAGCACAGTGCAGAGGAGAGCTCCATATTTTGTATGGAGCTTTATATGAGGACCAGTATCCTGTATGGAGCATTATATGGGGGATGGAGGGGTGACATCCTGCATGGGGTATTATATGGGTGATGAGGGGGAGACTGTGGTGCCCATAATATTGTATGGAGGACTGTACTGTCCAGTCTGTACTGTGCGCTGTGAGGATTTGGCGGTTTTTGAGCTATTGTACAATTTACAATAGCTATCAGTCGTAATGGAAGAAGAGAAGTGTTTGGCGTTGTGCTATACCCATATTTCTCTGCAGTATCTGTGCATCATGAATCGTGGTCTGTGTTAAAGGGGCCCACTGAGACTCTTTCGCCCGGGGCCCATGAAAACCTGGAGCCGGCCCTGTATATATATATATATATATATATATATGTATATATATATATATACACACTGTTCAAAAAAATAAAGGGAACACTTAAACAACAGAATATAACTCCAAGTAAACAGACCGGCCAGTACACCAGGAGACATGGAGGGGGCCGGAGGAGGGCAACAACCCAGCAGCAGGACTGCTACCTCTGCCTTTGTGCAAGGAGGTACAGGAGGAGAACTGCCAGAGCCCTGCAAAAAAACCTCCAGCAGGCCACAAATGTGAATGTGTCTGCACAAACGGTTCGAAACCGACTCCATGAAGATGGTCTGCGTGCCCGACGTCCACAGATGGGGGTTGTGCTCACAGCCCAACATCCTGCAGGACGCTTGGCATTTGCTACAGAACACCAGGATTGGCAAATTCACCACTGGCGACTTGTGCTCTTCACAGATGAAAGCAGGTTCACACTGAGCACATGTGACAGACGTGACAGAGTCTGGAGACGCCGTGGAGAGCAATCTGCTGCCTGCAACATCCTTCAGCATGACCGGTTTGGTAATGGTGTGGGGTGGCATTTCTTTGGAGGGCCGCATAGCCCTCCATGTGCTCACCAGAGGTTGCCTGACTGCCATTAGGTACCGAGATGAGATCCTCAGACCCCTTGTGAGACCATATGCTGGTGCGGTTGGCCCTGAGTTCCTCCTAATGCTGGACAATGCCAGACCTCATGTGGCTGGAGTGTGTCAGCAGTTCCTGCAAGATGAAGGCATTGAAGCTATGGACTGGCCCAACCATTCCCAAGACCTGAATCCGATTGAGCACATCTGGGACATCATGTCTTGCTCCATCCACCAAAGTCACATTGCTCCACAGAATGTCAGGAGTTCACAGATGATTTAGTACAGGTCTGGGTGGAGATCTCTCAGGAGACCATCCGGAGCATGCCCAGACGTTATAGGGAGGACATACAGGCACGTGGAGCCACACACACTACTGAGCATCATTTTGACTTGTTTTAAGGACATTACATTCCACTTTAATTTTGTGGGTGACTCCAAATCCAGTCCTCCATTGGTTAATAAATTTTATTTCCATTTATGATTTTTGTGTGATTTTGTTGTCAGCACATTCAACTTTGTACAGAACAACGTATTCAATGAGAATATTTCATTCATTCAGATCTAGGATGTGTTATTTGAGTGTTCCCTTTATTTTTTTGAGCAGTGTGTATGTAAATATATATATATATATTTAGAAAAATAAGTTCACAATGTACTGTTGAGTACTGATATGACCTTTTTGTTGTTTTTATTATGCTTACAATATAGCAATGGAAGGTGGTTATCAGTACAAAAACATGTTCTATTAGTTGCAATTTAGCATAGGCTGAAAGGACAATTTATAAATCGTAATTAACTATTTCTAGCGATATAATAGAAATTAGCATAAGTGCATTAAATGGTTGTGTTTACATGGATTCAGATCGATGATTAATCTATCAATGTAAATGCACAGAAAGGTTATACTATATTGTTCTCGTACTTTAGACTCTAAAGGGTAAAGGCTAAGATGCTAAAAAAATAATTATAATGAACTGGCGTTTGAAAAGATAGAAGTGCTGAATAGTTGTACCTGGTAATATACTCTGGAAAATAAAATGCATAAAAAAAAGAAATGTGAATTAAGATTCCAAATAAAATTAGAATTCTTCAATACATGAACCACAAAGAACAGCTTTAAATAGACAGCCTTTTAAACTTTTGTGAAGTGCTCATATTGTCTCAGTGCTATATAATTTCATATATATTGTAAAAGACAAAGGCCCTGACTTACTAATGACTTTCCCTCATAATTGCAGGAAATTGTGCTAATAGTCCAATTTTCCTTGATTGCGCTATCACAAAAATATTTAGTTAGTGAGCCCTTTTTTGTTACTGATCTTTGTCTATTTATTCCTTTCTATGAAACATTGACTTTTTGCCTGGCTGTAACACAGAGGATCTTGCCACATAAAGCACCGCCAGCTGCCTCTAGCTTTGGCTCAATGTAAGTAAATTTTCCTATCCATAAATTGGTTTCAAAAGTCCTATATTTGACTTCTTCGTATTACAGTATCTATTGTATCATCTCCAATAGATTAGTCAAATATCAAGTCAGTTTTTAATTTTGAGTTTTCCTTGAGGTCAAAACCTTTGACACGATGAACTGCAAAGAAGATCTTAAATGGGTCGTCAACGTGACAAGTTATCCCCTTTACATTAGAGAATAACTGAACTGAAGAATGGGCCTCTGAAATGAACTGTTAGAATGTAGTGGACATACATGCTCACCATTTATTTTATATGGGACAACTGGAGAATGTCTAGCACTACACTCGGCTACCCATAGCAGTTCTATAGACTAAGAATCGAGAGGTGCATTAGCGGCCCCCACTCCATTACAACAGGACATTTCAAAGCCTTGTTCTCTGGATCAATGGTGTTCCTGGCTGTCAGACTGCCAGTGATCAATAAGTTATCATGTGAACAGGACATGACTTGCTAAATTGAAACAACCCCTTTGATGGATATATTATCCAATGGACCCACTCACTTTGTGCCCCCCTCCCACTGTACTAGATAAAATATTGTCACAGTGGTTCTGTGCACGGTAGTCTGGCTGATTTACTAGGTCTTCAATGGATAGGCTTTGCCCTAGTCACTCATCTAGCAAATCTCAATGGGTACCTTGGTATTCACCCTTTAATCTTAATGCAGGGATCAGGACTTACACTGGGGCTCCTGAGTTGGTTCCACAGAGTAGCTGCTGGCTGATAGAGTGGGCTGGCTGTAAATGCTTTGAATGATGTATCAATACTATGAGATCCAGGACAAGAATAGTATAAACAAGCCTGAAACACAGTGGGCAGAGGCAATGAAATATGTCTGAACAGAGTAAGGGATCTTTTAACTCCCAACTAAAACCAGATATTCAAGGGTTTAACCCCTTAGTGACAGAGCCATTTTGCAGCTTAATGACAGGGCCAATTTTTACAATTCTGACCACTGTCACTTTATGAGGTTATAACTCTGGAACGCTTTAACGAATCCCGCTGATTCTGAGATTGTTTTTTCGTGACATATTGTACTTCACGTTAGTGGTAAAATTTCTTTGATATGACTTGTGTTTATTTATGAAAAAAATGGAAATATGGTGAAAATTTTGAAAATTTAACAATTTTCAAACTTTAAATTTTTATGCCCTTAAATAAGAGAGATATGTCACACAAATTTCTTAATAAATAACATTTCCCACATGTCTACTTTACATCAGCACAATTTTGGGACCAAAATTTTTTTTTGTTACGAAGTTATAAGGGTTAAAAGTTGACCAGCGATTTCTCATTTTTACAACACCATTTTTATTTTAGGGACCACATCACATTTGAAGTCACTTTGAGGGGTCTATATGATAGAAAATAGCCAAAAGTGACACCATTCTAAAAACTGCACCCCTCAAGGTGCTCAAAACCACATTCAAGAAGTTTATTAACCCTTTACGTGCTTCACAGGAACTGAAGCAATGTGGAAGGAAAAAATTAACATTTAACTTTTTTTGCAAAAACTTTACTTCGGAACCTATTTTTTTTATTTTCACAACTGTTAAAAGAAAAAATGAACCACAAAATTTGTTGTGCAATTTCTCCTGATTAAGCCGATACCCCCTATGTGGGGGTAAACCAATTTTTGGGCGCACGGCAGAGGTTGCAAGGGAAGGAGCGACATTTGACTTTTTCAACGCAGAATTGACTGGACGCCATGTCGCGTTTGTAGAGGCCCTGATGTGTCTAAACAGTGGAAACCCATCACAAGTGACCCCATTTTGGAAACTAGACCCCCTAAGGAACTTATCTAGATGTGTGGTGAGCACTTTGAACCTCCAAGTGCTTCACAGAAGTTTATAACATAGAACAGTGAAAATAAAAAATCATATTTTTTCCACAAAAACAATCTTTTCACCCCAATTTTTATTTTCCCAAGGGTAACAAGACCCCAAAAGTTTTTGTGCAATTTGTCCTGAGCATGCTGATACCCCATATGTGGGGGTAAACCACTGTTTGGGTGCAAGGCAGAGCTTGGAAGGGAAGGAGCGCAGTTTGACTTTTTCAGCGCAGAATTGGCTGGACATCATGTCGTGTTTGTAGAGGCCCTGATGTGTCTAAACAGTGGAAACCCCCCACAAGTGACCCCATTTTGGAAATTAGACCCCCTAAGGAACTTATCTAGATGTGTGGTGAGCACTTTGAACCTCCAAGTGCTTCACAGAAGTTTATAACAGAACCGTGAAAATAAAAAATCATATTTTTTCCACAAAAATGATCTGTTCACCCCAATTTTTATTTTCCCAAGGGTAACAAGACCCCAAAGGTTTTTGTGCAATTTGTCCTGAGCATGCCGATACCCCATATGTGGGGGTAAACCACTGTTTGGGCGCACGGCAGGGCTTGGAAGGGAAGGAGCGCCGTTTGACTGTTTCAAACCAAAATTGGCTGGAATTGAAATTGGATGCCATGTCGCGTTTGGAGAGCCCCTGATACGCCTAAACAGTCGAAACCCCCCACAAATCACACCATTTTGGAAACTAGACCCCTTAAGGAACTTATCTAGATGTGTGGTGAGCACTTTGAACCACCAAGTGCTTCACAGAAATTAATAAACGTAGAGCCGTGAAAATAAAAAATCATTTTTTTCCTCAAAAATGATTCTTTAGCACGCTATTTTTTTTATTTTCCCAAGGGTAACAGGAGAAATTGGACCCAAAAAGTTGTTGTGCAATTTTTCCTGAGTACGTGTCATGTGTGCATCGCCACGAAGATCGTCGCGGTTGCACATTCTGACTTCTCACAGCTGAGTTGCTGTTTCTTTGTGTTTGGCAGTTAGGGAGTTAATTCTGTCTGTGCTCAGTTCTGGGACTGGGTGCAGTTTTTCCCGGCTGCAATTAATTATTTGTTGATTGGTTTCCTTTAAATCTCTGGTTGTCTGTGTTGGGAGTTGCCAGTGAAATTCTTCATGCAGACCACAGATAGGATTGTATCTGTATAGACTTAAGTTAAAGAGCTCCTTAGTTGTTTTAAGCTCACCTTGCTTAGAGTTTAATATCCCAGACCATTTATGTTCCTTCTGTGTTTGAGTGTGTATGCAAGTCTGTGTTTTCTCCAGTCTGTCTTATATGTCTAATCTGTGTATTTAGCAGAGATCAGCCCATATCCCTTTGGTGGTAATCAGAATCCTTCTTAGGTCTGATTACAGGGTTCAGGGACTGATAGGAGACAGGGTTAGGCTGGAGACTTGGACCTCTGAACCATTATCAGTACCTCCAAGGTGAGGGATTAGTTAGGACCCCAGTTTAGGGTCAGGTTAGACCCCCGGTCCTCCTCTTTCCTGTGACAGTGTATCAAGTCCTCAAGATTAACCCTGAGTTCAACGGATATTGTGTCAGGTAAATCTATTCTATATTTACATGCTGATGTTGCTAATCTATATGTTGTATAGAGTGTTGTTCTTTTAAGAATAGTTTGCTGACATCGTACACATATCATAAGACCGCGTGACATTTTCACTGGCCCATAATATTATTCCCAGTTGCCATGGATCCAGTGGCCCAGCTGGCTCTGCAGTTGCAGGGATTGTCCATGGAGCTGACGGACATTAAGTCCAAAGTTTTGTCTCCCTCGGAGCAAACCAGATTTGAACCTAAAGTAGCTCTCCGGACAGGTTCACTGGTGGGCGAGACAAATTTTTTACCTTCAGGGAAGCATGTAAATTGTATTTTCGGCTTCGGCCTCGATCATCAGGGAGTGAAGAGCAGAGAGTGGGAATTGTTATCTCGCTCCTACAAGGGGACCCTCAATCCTGGGCCTTCTCCCTTCCTCCGGGATCCCCGGCTCTACAGTCAGTAGATCGATTTTTTACTGCCCTGGGTTTGGTATATGATGACCCAGATCGGGTCTCTCTTGCTGAGACAAAATTACGTAAGATACAGCAGGGAGATCGTCCGGCGGAGGAATTTGCTTCTGAGTTCCGTAGATGGGCCACAGATACTCAGTGGAATGACCCAGCTCTTAGGAGCCAGTTTTGTCATGGGCTTTCTGACAAATTAAAGGACGTTTTGGCTCAGTATGATTCTCCTCCATCACTGGAGGCTGCTATGGCCCTAGCTATCCGTACTGATAGACGGCTCCGGGAGAGGTGCGAGGTAACTCCGCCCCCTGTTGTTACTCCACCTACTACTAAAGTCCCTTATGTTGAGGTTCCCCTTGTCTGTTCGGAGGAGCCTATGCAGTTGGGAGGGACATCATTTCGTAGGAGGGGATTGGCGGTACGCCGCAGGACTAGAAGGTGTTTCTTCTGCGGGAAAGAGGGACATTTTGTTGGGGGATGTCCATCTCGTGCCTTGTTGAGCAAAAAGTCGCCGGAAAACTGTTAATCCCAGGTTGTGTGGTGGACGACAACCTGGGAGTATGTATTTCGTCCGCTAGTTCTTCTCAGTTCCTTGTACCAGTGGAGGTGGTGGTTGGTACGAGAGTGGAGAGATTTTCTGTTCTTCTTGATAGTGGGTCCGGGGCTAATCTGGTTGACGCTCAGTTTGCTCAGGCTCAAGGTATGCATCTGAGTGTATTGGTCAAACCGATCCCTATATTCTCCATTGACGCCAGGCCTCTCGGCCAAGGTAGCTTTGTTCATGAGGTTCATAACATTGACCTTCGGGCAGGGGCAATACATAGGGAACTATTATCTTGTTATGTGTTGGAGGGTCTACCTACTCCTATTGTGTTGGGACTTCCTTGGTTGGTTAAACATAACCCTGTGATTAATTGGCAGTCCAGAGATATAAGCCAATGGGGGAGTTTTGCAAAAGTAACTGCATGAACACAGTCATCAGTGCGGTCGTGCCTAGTACTTTGCCTCCTTTTTTGGAGGACTTTGGGGATGTGTTCTCTGAGGAGGGTGTCAGGAGTTGCCTCCTCATCGCGTGTATGACTGCTCTATTAATTTACTTCCTGATGCTAAGTTACCTAAAGCTAGGTTATATAACCTTTCTGGTCCTGAGAGGCAGGCTATGAAAGATTATATTTCGGAAAGTCTGGCCAAAGGGCATATTAGACCTTCATCTTCCCCAGTGGCCGCGGGTTCTTCTTTGTGAAGAAAAAAGATGGAGGCCTACGCCCTTGCTTGGATTTCCGCGAACTTAATCGGATTACTGTTCGAGATCCGTATCCACTCCCTCTGATTCCTGATCTCTTCAATCAAATTGTTGGCGCCAAATGGTTCTCTAAATTGGATCTCAGGGGGGCGTATAATCTGATTAGGATAAAAGAGGGGGATGAGTGGAAAACGGCGTTTAACACGCCGGAGGGACATTATGAGAACCTTGTCATGCCTTTTGGTCTGACTACTGCACCAGCAGTATTCCAACATTTTGTTAATGACATTTTTCGTCATCTGGTGGGGCTGTTTGTGGTCGTATATTTGGATGACATTTTAATTTACTCACCAGATCTTGTGTCTCACCAGGAGCATGTGAGACAGGTGTTGCAGATCTTGCGAGACAATAAACTATACGCCAAACTGGAAAAGTGTGTATTCGCCGTACAGGAACTTCAGTTTTTGGGTTTCTTGGTGTCAGCCTCCGGTTTCCGTATGGACCCTGAAAAGGTGAGAGCAGTGCTTGAATGGGATCAGCCAGAGGATCTTAAGGCTCTGCAGCGTTTTCTGGGGTTTGCTAACTACTACCGGAAATTTATTTGTAATTTCTCATCTGTTGTCAAACCTCTCACTGACATGACAAGAAAAGGGACGGATTTTTCTAAATGGTCGGACAAAGCTTGCCAAGCTTTTTCCTCTTTGAAAAAATGTTTTGCTTCGGCACCCGTTCTCATCCAACCAGATGCATCACAGCCGTTCGTTGTGGAGGTGGACGCGTCTGACGTAGGGGTGGGTGCAATATTGTCCCAGGGTCCGTCCCCTGGTAAATGGCATCCGTGCGCTTTCTTTTCTAAAAAATTGTCGTCCGCCGAAAGGAATTATGATATCGGCAATAGGGAACTTTTGGCCATTAAGTTGGCTTTTGAAGAATGGCGTCACTTTTTGGAGGGGGCAGTCCACCCGGTCACCGTCATTACTGATCACAAGAACCTGCTGTATTTGGAATCTGCTAAGCGTCTGAATTCCAGACAAGCTCGATGGTCGTTGTTTTTTACCAGGTTTAATTTTGTTGTCACTTATCGCCCTGGATCTAAGAATGTTAAGGCGGATGCCTTGTCTCGCAGTTTCCCAGGGGCCGGGAAAATGGATGACCCGATTCCTATCCTTCAGGAGGGGGTGGTAGTGTCGGCTGTATGTTCTGAGCTTGAGGAGGAGGTGTTAGAGGCTCAGGGGGACGCCCCTGCAGGACCTCCAGGGAGACTGTTTGTCCCAAATCAGTTGAGACAAAAGGTTATTGAGGCACATCATAATTCTGCTTTAGCAGGACATCCAGGGAGTAAGGCTACTTTAGATCTCCTTTCTCGCCGGTTTTGGTGGCCTAACGTTAATAAAGATGTTTTACTGTTCGAGATCCGTATCCACTCCCTCTGATTCCTGATCTCTTCAATCAAATTGTTGGCGCCAAATGGTTCTCTAAATTGGATCTCAGGGGGGCGTATAATCTGATTAGGATAAAAGAGGGGGATGAGTGGAAAACGGCGTTTAACACGCCGGAGGGACATTATGAGAACCTTGTCATGCCTTTTGGTCTGACTACTGCACCAGCAGTATTCCAACATTTTGTTAATGACATTTTTCGTCATCTGGTGGGGCTGTTTGTGGTCGTATATTTGGATGACATTTTAATTTACTCACCAGATCTTGTGTCTCACCAGGAGCATGTGAGACAGGTGTTGCAGATCTTGCGAGACAATAAACTATACGCCAAACTGGAAAAGTGTGTATTCGCCGTACAGGAACTTCAGTTTTTGGGTTTCTTGGTGTCAGCCTCCGGTTTCCGTATGGACCCTGAAAAGGTGAGAGCAGTGCTTGAATGGGATCAGCCAGAGGATCTTAAGGCTCTGCAGCGTTTTCTGGGGTTTGCTAACTACTACCGGAAATTTATTTGTAATTTCTCATCTGTTGTCAAACCTCTCACTGACATGACAAGAAAAGGGACGGATTTTTCTAAATGGTCGGACAAAGCTTGCCAAGCTTTTTCCTCTTTGAAAAAATGTTTTGCTTCGGCACCCGTTCTCATCCAACCAGATGCATCACAGCCGTTCGTTGTGGAGGTGGACGCGTCTGACGTAGGGGTGGGTGCAATATTGTCCCAGGGTCCGTCCCCTGGTAAATGGCATCCGTGCGCTTTCTTTTCTAAAAAATTGTCGTCCGCCGAAAGGAATTATGATATCGGCAATAGGGAACTTTTGGCCATTAAGTTGGCTTTTGAAGAATGGCGTCACTTTTTGGAGGGGGCAGTCCACCCGGTCACCGTCATTACTGATCACAAGAACCTGCTGTATTTGGAATCTGCTAAGCGTCTGAATTCCAGACAAGCTCGATGGTCGTTGTTTTTTACCAGGTTTAATTTTGTTGTCACTTATCGCCCTGGATCTAAGAATGTTAAGGCGGATGCCTTGTCTCGCAGTTTCCCAGGGGCCGGGAAAATGGATGACCCGATTCCTATCCTTCAGGAGGGGGTGGTAGTGTCGGCTGTATGTTCTGAGCTTGAGGAGGAGGTGTTAGAGGCTCAGGGGGACGCCCCTGCAGGACCTCCAGGGAGACTGTTTGTCCCAAATCAGTTGAGACAAAAGGTTATTGAGGCACATCATAATTCTGCTTTAGCAGGACATCCAGGGAGTAAGGCTACTTTAGATCTCCTTTCTCGCCGGTTTTGGTGGCCTAACGTTAATAAAGATGTTTTAACTTTTGTCGCGTCCTGTGGGGTTTGTGCTCGCTCTAAGACCCCTCATACCCGTCCGTCTGGGACCCTCTTACCCTTGAAACTTCCGGAGCGTCCATGGACTCATTTGTCTATGGACTTCATCACGGACCTTCCTCAGTCGTCAGGGAAGACTGTCATACTGGTGGTTGTTGACAGGTTCAGTAAGATGGCACATTTCATTGCTCTTCCTGCCCTCCCTAATGCTAAAACTCTGGCGCAGGTGTTCATTGGGGAGATTGTGAGACTTCATGGGTTGCCTTCTGATGTGGTGTCAGATAGGGGGTCTCAGTTTGTGTCCAAGTTTTGGAGGGCATTTTGTTTACGTCGGGGGATGCAATTGTCATTTTCCTCGGCTTTTCATCCGCAGACCAATGGTCAGACAGAGCGTCTGAATCAAAGCCTAGAGACTTATCTTCGGTGTTTTGTCTCAGAGAACCAGGAGGACTGGTCTTCTTTCTTGCCTCTGGCAGAGTTCGCTCTTAACAACAGGCGGAGCGAGTCCACTGGTAAGTCCCCGTTTTTTGGGCATATGGTTTTCATCCCCAGTTTTGTACATTCAATGGGGGGGGCCCTTCTGGGGTTCCTGAGGAGGAGCGTTTCTCGTCGTCACTTGCTTCAGTGTGGAGAGGTGTATTGAATAATCTGAGTGCTATGGGGAACCGTTATAAACGTATGGCTGATAGGAGGAGAGTTTCTGGTCCAGATCTTAATGTGAACGATCTGGTATGGTTGTCTACCAGGAATATAAAACTTAAAGTTCCCTCCTGGAAGCTGGGCCCCAGATTCATCGGGCCGTACAGGATCAGTTCCATAATTAATCCTGTGGCATTTCGTCTGGACCTCCCTCCTACGTTTAAAATTCATAATGTGTTCCACAAGTCATTACTTAAGAGGTACGTGGCACCAGTCATACCATCACCTCTACCTCCTCCTCCAGTGGTGGTCAATGGTAACTTGGAGTTTCAAGTGTCAAAGATCATTGACTCACGTCTGAATCGTCGGTCCCTTCAGTACTTGGTGCATTGGAAGGGGTATGGTCCAGAGGTGAGGACGTGGGTTCCTGCGTCTGACATTAACGCAGATCGTTTGGTGCGGACCTTCCACAGAACTCACCCGGGCAAACCTGGCCCTGAGGGTCCGGAGGCCCCTCGTAGAAGGGGGGGTACTGTCATGTGTGCATCGCCACGAAGATCGTCGCGGTTGCACATTCTGACTTCTCACAGCTGAGTTGCTGTTTCTTTGTGTTTGGCAGTTAGGGAGTTAATTCTGTCTGTGCTCAGTTCTGGGACTGGGTGCAGTTTTCTCCCGGCTGCAATTAATTATTTGTTGATTGGTTTCCTTTAAATCTCTGGTTGTCTGTGTTGGGAGTTGCCAGTGAAATTCTTCATGCAGACCACAGATAGGATTGTATCTGTATAGACTTAAGATAAAGAGCTCCTTAGTTGTTTTAAGCTCACCTTGCTTAGAGTTTAATATCCCAGATCATTTATGTTCCTTCTGTGTTTGAGTGTGTATGCAAGTCTGTGTTTTCTCCAGTCTGTCTTATATGTCTAATCTGTGTATTTAGCAGAGATCAGCCCATATCCCTTTGGTGGTAATCAGAATCCTTCTTAGGTCTGATTACAGGGTTCAGGGACTGATAGGAGACAGGGTTAGGCTGGAGACTTGGACCTCTGAACCATTATCAGTACCTCCAAGGTGAGGGATTAGTTAGGACCCCAGTTTAGGGTCAGGTTAGACCCCGGTCCTCCTCTTTCCTGTGACAGTGTATCAAGTCCTCAAGATTAACCCTGAGTTCAACGGATATCGTGTCAGGTAAATCTATTCTATATTTACATGCTGATGTTGCTAATCTATATGTTGTATAGAGTGTTGTTCTTTTAAGAATAGTTTGCTGACATCGTACACATATCATAAGACCGTGTGACAGTACGCTGATACCCCATATGTGGGGTGAAACCACTGTTTGGGCGCATGGGAGTGGTTGGAAGGGAAGGAGCGCCATTTTGTAATGCAGACTTTGATGGAATGGTCTGGGGGAGTCATGTCGCATTTGGAGAGCCCTGATGCGTCTAAACAGTGGAAACCCCCCACAAGTGACCCCATTTTGGAAATTATCCCCCCCAAGGAGCTTATCTAGATGTGTGGTGAGCACTTTGAACCCCCAAGTGCTTCACAGAAATTTATAAACGCAGAGCCGTGAAAATGAAAAATAATTTTTTTTCTCAAAAATGTTTTTTTTAGCCAGCTATTTTTTATTTTCCCAAGGGTAACAGGAGAAATTAGAACCCCAAAATTGGTGTGCAATTTATCCTGAGTACGCTGATACCCCATATGTTGGAGTAAACCACTGTTTGGGCACACGGCAGGGCTTGGAAGGGAGGGAGCGACATTTGACTTTTTGAAAGCCACGTCGTGTTTGGAGACCCCCTGATGTGTCTAAACAGTGGAAACCCCCCACAAGTGACCCCATTTTGGAAACTAGACCCCTTAAGGAACTTATCTAGATGTGTGGTGAGCACTTTGAACCCCCAAGTGTTTCGCAGAAATTTATAAACGCAGAGCTGTGAAAATAAAAAATCATTTTTTTCTCAAAAATGATTTTTTTAGCCAGCTATTTTTTATTTTCCCAAGGGTAACAGGAGAAATTAGAACCCCAAAATTGGTGTGCAATTTGTCCTGAGTACGCTGATACCCCATATGTTGGGGTAAACCACTGTTTGGGCGCACGGCAGGGCTCGGAAGGGAGTGAGCGCCATTTGACTTTTTGAACGCCACGTCGTGTTTGGAGACCCCCTGATGTGCCTAAATAGTGGAAATCCCTCAATTCTAGCTCCAACCCTAATCCCAACACACCCCTAACCCTAATCCCAACCCTAATCCTAACCTAAATCCCAACCCTAATTCCAACCTAATTGTAACCCTAACCTTAATTGTAACCCTAACTCTAATTGTAACCCTAACCCTAATTTTAACCCTAACCCTAATTGTAACCCTAACCCTAATTCTAACCCTAATTCTAACCCTAACCCTAAGGCTAGGTTCATTTTGCGTTTTACCAGCCCGTTCAACACATAGCGTTGACGGGCTAGTAACGGTATAGCATAACGCAATCGCGGGGGCCACATGGGGGTCCCGGGGACCCTTTTTCTCTGTCTTCTGATGTACGATGACATCAGAGGACAGAGAAATTAAATGGCACAACTTTTTTTTTTTTTTTGTGGTCGCCGTTATAGGGTTAATAACGGCGATCGCAACATCGGTGTCGGTAAAAACCGACCCGATTCATGTTCTCTGGGGTCTCGGCTACCCCCGGTAGCCGAGACCCCGGAGAAAATGCACCTCTGGGGGGCGCTATTCACTTTTTCCACAGCGCCGTGCTGTGGTTTAAGTACCCTTAATGACCGCCGTTAAAAGGCGTATCGGCGGTCGTTAAGGGGTTAAACAGTGTGAGCCCTATCCATGGCTCTCAGATGGGAGTTAAAGGGGCATTCCCATCGCCAAGAAGCTATCCCAATATGTAGTAGGAGTAGTAATAATAATATTAGCAAATACCTCTAATTAGAAATGTAAAACCTACAAGAGACATTTTTTTTGTGTTTTTTCTTTGTATTAGTGCATTTTGTGCAAGCCGGGGTGTGGCCTTACTCTCCAGAGCTGGAAATTGTATATAAGGCTTCATCAGACTGGCGTTTCACTAGTTGGGCCCAGTCCTTTTGTCTGCCCTTATTCACACACTGAGGTCAACATTGACACATGGTAAGGTTTTTAATATTAGACAGTATAGGACTGTCCCCATCAGAGTTACTTTGTTATGGTTGGATGGCTTTTATGCTATTTTTGATCAAAAACAGTATTACTAAAAAAAACTGTATTATTTAAATGCACTTTTTGCTTTTTCTTTGCTTATTTACAGCAGGGTTTTTGCACATTTTTTCTCTTGTAGGTGTTACATGTTTTATGGCTAATGTGAACATGTGTTTATGTGCTGTATTTGTCCAACTCAAGTCAAGCTCAATTTTTGTGTTTTTTCTCTAATTAGAAATGTAGTATAATTCTTCTTACTTGTTATGTTACTTACCCCATGGGCAGGGAATTGCAGTTGCTTAGGTATTTATGGTTACCCCTTTAATTAGAAGATTAAGTTCAGGAATTAACCCCCAAGCTCCCTGCCTGAACGGAACAACTAGTCTCACAATATCATAAAGGTGTGGTGCTACCCAGCGTCAGAAGCAGGAGGAATTAGTATAGATGCAGCAATATGAACTTAAAGCTTTGGATAATGATAGTGCATAAAGCTTTGGACAGTGCATCAAAAAATAAAATAAAACCAGTGAACCAATTTATCACCCTAAACCACTATAAAAGGTGAGATGGGAGATGCCATAAACTCCATTTAGGGTATGTTTCCACGGTCAGGAAACAGTCCGGATTTGCTGCGTTTGACGCTGTGCGTTGGCGCAGCGTCAAACACGCAGCATCCAGATGTTACAGCATAGTGGAGGGGATTTCAAGAAATCCCGTCTCCACTATGCTTCAAAACACGCAGGCGGAAGACCTGCATTTACGGACATGCGGCGCGTCTTTTTAGACTGCAGCATGTCCTATTCCCTTGCGGTGATGCTGCGTTGCCGCAAGGGAAATAACACAGGGCTATGTAGCCCTGCGGTCATTCCGGATGTGTTTAGGAGGTGTTCCATGAACACATCCGGATTGACCGCGCGTTCAAAAGGGGGCGGGGCTTTGGGCGGAGCGGACTTTCCGCTCCGTCCAAAGCGCTGTGTTTCCTGAGCGTGGAAACACAGCCTTAGAGTTCTGGCTCTACTAAGAAATTGTCCACAATATACACAGCTCACTTGTGCTTTGGCATCGATATACACTAGTAAACAGCAAATATATTTCCTTACAACAATGGAGGGATCACACTAACACCTTTAAAACGTGTGTTAGATCGCATAATAGGGTGATTCACATTTATTTCTATCAAATCCCCACTAACATTTGATAGCAATGTATGTAAACAAAAAATAAGATTTATTCCAGTATTTTCCAATTCAATGGAACAAAAAACAAAATGGATACATACCAAACAATGGAAAAAAATGTTATAAACATAAATGCATGTATAATCTTTAGCTGTAATTGAAGCGATAAGGATAAAGTTTCAGATCACTGAAAAATTAAAGAGGTAATTTTCCTATTTTGTGTGAATACAAGCCTGACAAAGGAGGAGTAGAGGGGGATAATTACATCACGTGATCTAGACTCTATGTTTCTCTTAACCCCTTAGTGACAGAGCCAATTTGCAGCTTATTGACCAGGCCAATTTTTACAATTCTGACCACTGTCACTTTATGAGGTTAAAACTCTGGAAAAATTTAACGATTCTGACTGTTTTTTCGCGACATATTGTACTTCACGTTAGTGGTACATTTTTTTATATGACTTGCGTTTATTTATGAGAAAAACTGAAATATGGCAAAAATTTTGAAAATTTTGCAATTTTCAAACTATTAATTTTTATGCCCTTAAATCAGAAAGATATGTCACACAAATTTCTTAATAAGCAACATTTCCCACATGTCTACTTTACATCAGCACAATTTTGGAACCAAAATTTTTATTTTGTTACAAAGTTATAAGGGTTAAAATTTGACCAGCGATTTCTCATTTTTACATTATTTTTTTTTTAGGGACCACATCACATTTGAAGTCACTTTGAGGGGTCTATATGATAGAAAATACCCAAAAGTGACACCATTCTAAAAACTGCACCCCTCAAGGTGCTCAAAACCACATTCAAGAAGTTTATTAACCCTTTACGTACTTCACAGGAAGTGAAGCAATGTGGAAGGAAAAAATTAACATTTACATTTTTTTTGCAAAAAATTTACTTCAGAACCAATTTTTTTATTTTCACAAGTGTTAAAAGAGAAAATGAACCACAAAATTTGTTGTGCAATTTCTCCTGAATACGCCGATACACCATATGTGGGGTAAACCACTTTTTGGGTGCACGGCAGAGGTCGTACGAGAAGGAGCGCCGTTTGACTTTTTCAACGCAGAATTGGCTGGACGCCATGTCGCGTTTGGAAAGCCCCTGATGTGCCTAAACAGTGAAAACCCCCAACAAGTGACCCCATTTTGGAAACTAGACCCCTTAAGGAACTTATCTAGATGTGTGATGAGCACTTTGAACCTCCAAGTGCTTCACAGAAGTTTTTAACATAGAGCCGTGAAAATAGAAAACATTTTTTTTCTTCAAAATTGATTTTTTAGCCCGCTATTTTTTATTTTCCCAAGGGTAACAGGAGAAATTAGAACCCCAAAATTGTTGTGTAATTTGTTCTGAGTACCTTGATACCCCATGTGTTGGGGTAAACCACTGTTTGGGTGCACGGCAGGGCTCGGAAGCGAGGGAGCACCATTTGACTTTTTGAGCGCCATGTCGTGTTTGGAGACTCCCTGATGTGTCTAAATAGTGGGAACCCCTCAAATCTAGCTCCAA
Source organism: Oophaga sylvatica (assembly GCA_033576555.1). Classification (NCBI taxonomy): domain Eukaryota; kingdom Metazoa; phylum Chordata; class Amphibia; order Anura; family Dendrobatidae; genus Oophaga; species Oophaga sylvatica. The sequence goes on from JARQOD010000005.1 coordinate 485,912,617, forward strand.
CCCTAACCCAACACATCCCTAACCCTAATCCCAACCCTAATGCTAACCCTAATCCCAACCCTAATTCCAACCCTAACCCTAATTCCAACCCTAATTGTAACCCTAACACTAATTGTAACCGTAACCCTAAGCCTAATTCTAACACTAACCCTAATTCTAACCCTAATGGAAAAATGAAATTTTTATTTTATTATCATTTCCCTAACTAAGGGGTTGAGAAAGTGGGGGGTTTATTCACTATTTATTTTATTTTGATCACTGTGATAGGGTTTATCACAGTGATCAAAATGTACCTTCACTGAATGAATGAATCTGCCAACCGGCAGATTCGGCGGGCGCACTGCGCATGCGCCCACCATTTTCTTCCCAGACCAAGATGGCGGCACCCACGGAGGAGGCAGGAGGGTCTGGGGACAACGGGAGGTACTGAGGGGGATTGGGGACCCTATTTCTCTCTCCTCTGATGTGCGATCACATCAGAGGAGAGCGAAAGATAAGCAGAATCGCGGCTTTTTTTTTTTAGGTCGCCGTTATATGGTTAATAATGGTGATCACAAAAGCGGGGTCGGTAAAAACTGACCCGAATCATGTTCTCTGGGGTCTCAGCTACCCCCGGTAGCCGAGACCCTGGAGAAAATCCAACTCTGGGGGGCGCTATATACTTTTTACACAGCGCCGTGAATTCACGGCGCTGTGGTTTAAGTACCCTTAACCACCGCCGTTAAAAGGCATATCGGCAGTCGCTAAGGGGTTAATACATCCTAGCACTGTTTGCCTTTTATGCTGCTGCATCACACTGTTGGACTATGTGCAGTCTGTGATCTATTAGTACTGTATAGTCTTTTTCACACGTGCTGTTCCTTAGTTCTATTCCTCCTATTCTGAAGATGTAATTTTCATTTTTCTTGACATAGGCCACTTGCCGAAGCATGTGTTGGGATCTGATGCCAGTCCAGCAGGAGGAGATGACCACAGGTATTCCTTTGACTATCTTTATTACATGCAGTTGTCTTTATACTCTGAACTAGTTTAAGACTTTTGCATGTCAGACTTAAGGTATCACGTGAGATACTCTCACCCTATATTTGTATACTCACCTGCTATGTAATCCTGTGCAAATCAACTGTACATCTTCCCCTGCTGGCTATTGTCACCCTAGTTTGGTCACTATTTTTTTTTTATTTACTTCCTATTATTGTATTTCATTAATAAAGATTAATATTTTTTATCATACTACTGGCTATATAATTTTTTGCGAATGTTTTATAGATTCCATATATAGCTTTTTTCATAATTCATCAGAGAGTGGTTAATACTTTACCCCCAACTTATACCACTTTTTCTTGGCTAACATAGGCTACTTGTCTGCTCTGCATAGGCAGAAAGATGCCAATCAGTGGTGTAGGATGGGTTATACAGAGCTCATGAATAAGGAGGACTACATGGCAGCAGTTTTAATAGTCCTCTAGTGAAACTCTGCAAAGCAATGATTTTATCAAAACTATAGGAAGCATCCCAGTAAGTGACACATTGGAAGAAAAAAAAATGATGGCAGATAAGAAAACTAGGTGAGTATAGTTTTTCAATATAGTGACCCATACACCTGCCTGCAAATCTGATCTGTAATACCAAAAACAACCCATGTACAGTACAGACCAAAAGTTTGGACACACATTCTCATTCAAAGATTTTTCTGTATTTTCATGGCTATGAAAATTGTAGAATCACACTGAAGGCATCAAAACTATGAATTAACACATGTGGAATTATACATTACACTTTACAAAAAAGTGTGAAACAACTGAAAATATGTCTTATATTCTAGGTTCTTCAAAGTAGCCACCTTTTGCTTTGATTACTGCTTTGTACGCAGAAAAGGTGAACGGATGGACTCTACATGCCTGGTTCCCACCGTGAAGCATGGAGGAGGTGGTGTGATGGTGTGGGGGTGCTTTGCTGGTGACACTGTTGGGGATTTATTCAAAATTGAAGGCATACTGAACCAGCATGGCTACCACAGCATCTTGCAGCAGCATGCTATTCCATCCGGTTTGCGTTTAGTTGGACCATCATTTATTTTTCAACAGGACAATGACCCCAAACACACCTCCAGGCTGTGTAAGGGCTATTTGACCAAGAAGGAGAGTGTTCGGGTACTACACCAGATGACCTGGCCTCCACAGTCACCAGACCTGAACCCAATCGAGATGGTTTGGGGTGAACTGGACCGCTCACCGCTTCAATTTTGAATAATCCCCAACAGTGTCACCAGTAAAGCACCCCCACACCATCGCACCACTTCCTCCATGCTTCACGGTGGGAACCAGGCATGTAGAGTCCATCCATTCACCTTTTCTGCGTACAAAGCAGTAATCAAAGCAAAAGGTGGCTACTTTGAAGAACCTAGAATATAAGACATATTTTCAGTTGTTTCACACTTTTTTGTAAAGTGTAATGTATAATTCTACATGTGTTAATTCATAGTTTTGATACCTTCAGTGTGATTCTACAATTTTCATAGTCATGAAAATACAGAAAAATCTTTGAATGAGAAGGTGTGTCCAAACTTTTGGTCTGTACTGTACATGTGTGGCATTTTTTTTTCAAGAGCAGTCTTTTTTTAATCCTGTCCAACCCCTGTCTGTCCTAGGATGGCGGTACAGTCAGGACACTGGACAGTCACAGTAAAGCTGAGTCTTTAAAGAGTAATTATGATGCTCTACATTGACTTTATTACAGAGAGATCACTTGTTGTGAAGTTTCACTGGTTACAAAAGTAGATTTTCCATATAGTTATGGCATATATTACATATTTTAGTAAAACTTCAGGACGGCTCCTTGCGATTACGATCACTGACTTTCGACTGTCACAATATTTTATTATTCCGAGCTTCGGAGTGAGACATGATTGAATTGCATATTTATGATTTCATATTGTAAATACCAGCTACCATCTGGAAAACTACAATGTTATTTATGTCTGCTTTACACCACAGCTAGAAAATAGCAATGTGATGTTACAAAAATGACATTCAGATTCATAATACTTTATTCTGAATAAAAGTTCTGTACACAAAATCATAGTTTAGATGGATGATGAGGACACAATGAGCAGAATAGTGAGGCTTGCGAGTCTGAAATGCAGTCTTCGTGTAATGCCCACATGTGACTGATGTGCTTCATCATGCGAGAGACATTTCTTGAACTCCAATACAAAATCTGTTAAGCTATGTTCTAGAGATGAGAGAGTACTAAAATGTTCTGGTGCTCGCTGCTCGAATTGAGAAATTCCTACTACTTGCATGCTCGTTTCAAGTAACAAATATAATGGGAATTACGCCTCTTTCACACATCAATCTTTTGCCGTCAGGTGCGATCCGGCTTTTTTTTTTTAAAAAAAAACGATCCGTTTTTTGCTTCAGCCGGATCCGTTTTTTCCTCATTAAGTTGCATTAGCGCCCGATCGCGCCGCATGTGCTTCTGTTTCGTCCATTTTTTTCCGGATCCGTCTAAAATTTCAATTCCGGCGGCCGGACACAACGCATCTATGAACAATTTTTGTGTCCGGTGAAAAAACCGGACAGCAGCGGATGCGGCGCAACCGGCTCATGGGTACAATGCAAGTCAATGGGCGAATCCGCCGACCGGATCAGTCTTTTGCCTGATCCGAGCACCGCATTCCGTTTATCTGCTCTGAGCATGCTCAGACCATTTGCTTTTCTTCTCTCTCTCTGTCTCTCGCTCTCTCCGTTCAGGACGGATCCGGCTAAAAAACTGATCCGTTGCATCATTTTTTTTCGCAAACTGCGCCGGATCCGTCTTTTTACATATTGGACGGATTGTGCCTGACGGCGAAAAACTAATGTGTGAAAGTAGCCTTAATGAGAAAGCCGAGCTTTTCTCCTGCAGACCCTACAAAGAGGTCTGGGGGCAGTGAAAAAATTCAAATGGATGGGAAAAGTGATGAATAGAAGGACAACAGCATGGGGAAGACCCCTGGAACCATCTCTGACTCCGAGATTGCTGCTGAGAACAATGGTGTCACACTTTTATTAACTTTAAGAAGTGACAATAAAACATTCCAAACCGAGAAATTGCATTTAATAGGGAAAAAAATGTTAAGAAACATTTATTCCTATATAATGACTTGTATAGAAGGCAAAATTTTTAAAGGATTTTAAAAACATTATAATTTAGGTAAACTAAAATTGATTTTTTTAATTAAAAAATAGGAAATTTCAGTGTAATTTATGAAGGAAGAGAGAACTGCCAAAAATAAAGGACACAGATACACCCTGTATTAGGCATAAAGGAGGGCCTCATACACATTCTGTTCAAATTGTCATGTATTGATATTCCTAGACTTAAAGGTGATGCACTGATAGCAAGAAAATGTACTCCAGAGCATGGAATGAGCAACATATGAGTGAGCAATAAAATACCGATTAGAGTATGTGCACACGTTGAGTAAAATTTCTGCACCATTTCTGCATCTCTTAGCAGGAAAAACTCAGCTACAAAAATGTGCATTTTTAGTGTGTTTTTATTATTTATGTTGCTGCATTTTTGATTGCTTTGAGTGAAGTCAATGGTGAAAAACGCAGGGCAAAAATGCACCGAGAATTGACATTCAGCAGATTACTTTAAGCAAAAATATGTAATGCTTTTTTGTAGTGTTATATATCATAAAAATGTACCCTGGAACACGGACTAGTATTTTGGTGATAAATGTAACCCAGCTAAAGTTTGTAACACTTATTGGGAGTGTACTCAAAAACACATAATATTCTATGGTTTCAAAATTTAACCTTACAAAATTTGTTAACGCTTTTCTCCACTGTTATATATGACAAAAATGTACCCAGACCACAGAATAGTGTATGGGTAAGAAATGTAACCAGGCCACATTTTTAAAGGTTTTTTGTACTGTTATATACCACCAAAATGTGACAGAACACATAATCTATGGATGAGTAATCTAATCCAGAAATATTTTTCAAAGCTTTTTGTGAGTTTTGCATACGACCCGAATGCCATAATAACCATGTTAAACTGTATGGATGAATCATTGAATCCATAAAAAAATGTAGACCGTAAAGATTTTGAAAGTGTAGTTGATGTACTTATACAGTACTAAAGACATTGCAAAAAGTGCAAAGCCAGGCAAACATTTGTCACAAAAAATGCACTTGACCACGTTTTACTGCTGAAAATTATGTCCATCTGCATCATTAAAATCAATGGCTCTGTCAGTGTAAATAGACAAGTAAGAAAAAGCACACAATTAATGCCTAACAGAGATGATAGACAAAGTGAAACCAGACAGAATTGCATTAGTAGGAACCCAAGAGTGAAGGGCATGTTCCCTCAGGGAAGAGATTGGAAAATACATCAGTTCAGGTAACAACTGTGGCTCAGTTAGATCCAGGAGGGCGCCTGACCCTTTAGTAGGATGAACGTGTGGTGCAGGGGTATTAATTTATAGCCACTATTATGAGTAATCAGATCTGAATAAAGGACTGAGTAACTAGATGTGAATGAAAGACCGAGTAACCACATGTGAGTGAAGTACAGCGTAATGACTAAGGGTGATTAGTAGCTCCGGAAATACGTCAGAGATGCACATATGAACCAACAGAACAGTTTTTAATGAATCTGAAATAAAGGATGTTGATTTTATAAGAGGATGTTCTTACTATTTTTACCTAAAATTTTGCTTGTTTCTGCTGGGCAATAGTTTTTTGAGTTCTACATATGATGTGAAACTATACTATATCTAATGGTGGGTGTTATGATTTGGTAGCTGAGGAGAGCAGGCAAAAAAGGCAATACACCAGAGAGGTTGGAATCTACTGGATTGCAGTACCCTGACTAACCACCACAACTAAAGGCAGCCGGGGAGCGTACCTACGTTGGTCCTAGACGCCTCGTCACAGCCTGAGAAGCTAACTACACCTAAAGATAGAAAGAGGAAAGCTATCTGCCCCGGAGCAGATCCCCAAAGAACATAGGAAGCCCCCAAACATGTAATGGCGGTTAGACAAGAGGAAATACAGACACAGACAGAAAATAGTATGAGCAAACGTTGGGGCCCAATCTTCCTAGAAAGAAAAGGAAAGGAAGGACACTTACTGCAATCCAAAAAAACCCTAAAAAAATACCAACTCACTAATTGCAAAAACACCTGAGATCACACGACCTCTACCACCTAAATTAGTTCTCTGGTGTAACAAAACTAAGCAGCAGCCACTGAAAAAACTGGAAAAGGCAAATGAACAAATAACAGTGGCTCAGATAAACTGAGAGGAGCACAAGCCCCAGGAGGGGACCTGGCTGACCTCCACAGAAGTGCAGGACAAAATGCAAAAAGCAAGCACAAAAAATAAAAGCAGAAAATATCTTATCTGTTAACAGAAGATGCAGGCAAGACACAGCAAGCTTCCAAGTGAACCAGGAACCAAAGTTGAGACAAGAACAATTGATCACCGGCAACCCTGATGGGAGGGAACCTCCCTTATATCAGACCAGTCTGTAACACCTGATTGCCAATCTTCACAATCTTCATTGAATAGTTCAGTACTGTTTGTAACCACCAGAGGGAGCTTCTGCTCAGAATTCATTTCTAACACATTCACAACAGGTGGGTTTGGCTTTTCTATTTTTTCTGAATTCCGAACGAGTAATCAAATGCGAGTGAAGGACTGAGTAACCAGATGCGAGTGAAGGACCGAGTTACCAGATGCGAGTGAAGGACTGAGTAACCAAAAACCAGATGGCCAGACATGAGAGATCAGAGCCAGGAGAAAGACAACTAAGCAGCAGCAGAGCGATGTTCATGTGAGCCGTTGCTTCCAGTGTAAATGTGTGGTTCAAAGTGAGGACCGAAGCCATGCTTCAGGGAAGAATGGCAGCTTGTGTGGCTAGTGGGACTTGCAGCCTAGAGAGTAGTATCATCAACCACCCATTAGGGCCTGTGTTGCTTTGTGCATTACCTAGAGAGTGACAATGGTGATAGGCCTAGTAGTGAGAGTGATGCCCTTTTAGGTTGGTGTATTGGGACTAAGACATTAATGACAATGGCAGTTATTTTGTGGAAACAATAGAGTAAAAAAGCATTGTGCAAATATCCTGTAAATCTTAACTACAGTATTCTTTTTGTAATATAACTTGTTTCATTTTCATTGTTTGGGCTATCCACTGATATTGTACCAAAGACAGCCCTTTTATTGTGTTAACCAAATAAATAGCTATTGGTTCAAGTACCACTGTCTCCTCCCTCATTGTCTGGGCTGTTGCATCCACGCACGTTAAAAGTGTGTTGTCACGACTGTTGTCGGGTGTCCCGGGACCAGGGGCTCCTTCCCTGTCCCTAACACTAGGGGTGCAATACCTTGCCCTGTTCCCCGAATTACTTCTGATGGTAAAGACGCCGGGGCCACATACCTTGCCTTAGCTTCTGAACCTGCCCTCAGTATGTATCCTTACCCCACCCAGGGAATAGGGGTGTAGTAGTGTACCGTAATACACCAACCAGACTAACAAGGTAATACAAACAGGGATAGCAAAAAATACCAATAATACAAATATACTCACACAAACAACAGAGTAGAAGAAGGGGAATATCACACTGTCAAAACCTAGCAACAGTCACAGATAAAGCCACCGAACACCTTCTCACATAACAACAACCAACAACCTCCAGCCATGCAGCAAAAGCTATCTCTGACAATGAGAGCTTGCCATGGCCCAAAATTATATAGAAGATGGGAGTGGCTAACAGTGAACAGCTGAGCCTTAATGCAGGAAAGCTTCCAGGAGCTCTCAACTGAGCAGATAAATCCCTGCACTGTTAAAATAAACCTGCACCGTTTAATATGAAGGTGAAGTGCTTCTAATCAGTGCAGGAGTAGGAGAAATCGGATGCTGCGGTCTTCTGGCTCCTCTCTGTCGCGGTAATCTTGTGACGTTTTATCAGCACAAATATCCAAATACTGTTTTCCATAGCTTCAGATGTAAGCCGAAACTGAGCCTAAAATGCTATGTGAATATAGCCTTATAGGATAGCAGTTTAAAATGTTCTATTTATTATGCTGATGTGTCATAGTATCCTTTGAGCCCATTTTGCATTAAGGGTCAAATTTGACACCTATAGTAACCCAATAGAGCTACATCAATTTTCTTTGTGGACTTGCATGTATGCTCATTTTTCTAAGATTAGTTATTTTTTTATTTTTTCATGTAAACATTAGGAAAAGTCTTGAATATACAGTTGTGTGAAAAAATTGTTTGCCCCCTTCCTGTTTTCCTATTCTTTTGCATGTTTGTCAAACTTAAATGTTTCACATCAACAAACAAATGTAAATATTAGACAAAGATAACACAAATACAAAATGCAGTAATTAAATAATTAAATCAAAACTGTCCCTGTGTGAAAAAGTGATTGCTCTCTAAACCTAATAATAACTCTGTGGGCCACCCTTAGGCTGCTTTCACACATCCGTTTTTTGACTTCAGGCACGATCTGGCGTGTTGTTAAAAAAACGGATCAGGTACCGGATGCGTTTTTTTTTACCATTGACTTTCATTAGCGCCGGATCGTGCCTGATGTCATTGTGTTGTATCCGTTTTTGTCCTGATCCGGCGGAAATGTACATTCCGGCGGCCGGACAAAATGGTGCATGCAACGTTTTTTTTGTTTACCGGAGCCGCCTGATAGTGCCTGAAGCAGCGCATCAGGCGGCCGGAAATAATAGAAGTCAATGGAACCTGATCAGTCTTTTGTGCAATCCATCAAAAGTCTGATTCTGGAAATCAGGGACAGGGACTACTACTACTACTACTACTACATTTTCCACTGTCTCCAGACATCCTAAACCCTCTTTTTCCGGGTTCAAAAGTTCAGGTCGGATCCAGCAAAAAAACGGATCGTTGCATCAGTTTTTTCATTTCAGCACCGGATCCGTCCCTTCAGGTGTTCGACGGATTATGCCTGACACAAAAAAACGGATGTGTGAAAGAGGCCTTAGCAGCAACAACTGCAATCAAACGTTTACGATAACTGGCAATGAGTCTTTTACAATGCTCTGGAGGAATTTTGGCTCACTCATCTTTGTAGAATTCTTGTAATTCAGCCACATTGGAGGGTTTCCAAATATGAACTGTCTTTTTAAGATCATGCCACAGTATCTCAATTGGATTAAGTTCAGGACTTTGATTAGGCCACTCCAAAGTATTAATTTTGCTTTTCTTAAGCCATTCATAGGTGGACTTGCTGGTGTGTTTTGGATCATTGTCCTGCTGCATAACCCAAGAGCGCTTCAGCTTGAGGTCACAAACAGATTACCGGATATTCTCCTTCAGAATGTTTTGGTAGACAGCAGAATTCATGGTTCCATTTACCACAACAAGTCTTCCAGGTCCTGAAGCAGCAAAACAGCCCCAGACCATCACACTACCACGACCATATTATAGAGTTGGTATGATGTTCCTTTTCTGAAATGCTGTGTTACTTCTACGCAAGATGTAATTGAACATACAACTTCCAACAAGTATAATTTTTGTCAGTCCAGAGTATTCCCAAAAAATTCTTCGGGATCATCAAGACGTTTTCTGGCAAAAGTGAGGTGAGCCTTTGTTCTTATTGCTCATCAGTGGTTTTTGCCTTGGAACTCTGCCATGCAGGCCATTTTTGCCCAATTTCTTTCTCATGGTGGAGTCATGAACACTGAACTTAACTGAGGCAAGTGAGGCCTGTAGTTCTTTGGATGTTGTTGTGGGGTCTTTTGTGACTTCTTGGATGAGTCATCGCTGCACTCTTGGGGTAATTTTGATTGGCCGACAACTCCTGTGAAGGCTCACCACTGTTCCATGTTTTAGGTATTTGTGGATGATGGGTCTCACTGTGGTTCACTGGAGTCCCAAAGCTTGAGAAATGGCTTTGCAACCTTTTCCAGACTGATGGCTCTCAATTATTTTGTTTCAGAATTTCTTTGGATCGCATCATGATGCCTAGCTTTTGAGGATCATTTGGTCTGCTCCACTTTGTCAGGTAGGTTTTATTTAAGTGATTTCTTGATTGAGAATAGGTGTGGCAGTAATCAGGCCTGGGTGTAGCTAGGGGGTCAGCTTCTCATGAACAAAGCAAAAATCCGGTGTCGGCCGGAATAAATAAGGACCAATTTCACCAAAATATTAAACTATACAGCACGGTGAAAAATAAAATATAACTTTTAATGATAATTCATAAAATGCAAACAAGAAGTGAGTCACCCAATTAAAACAATAGAAAATGCTCTCAGCCTGATCAGAAAAGACTGTCCCAAAATTATAGGGCTGAAAAAAGCAAATTCACTTAGGATGTATAGAACCACTCACAATCAAATGGTGGCTACAATATACCGAGGTGCAACCACATGGGGGGGGGGGTTTCAATGGAAAAGCTTCTCAAAGATATGATAAACCACAGTTATTTTATGTTTTTAGGTGAGGGGAGCAATCACTTTTTCACACAGGGCCCTGTAGGTTTCGATTTATTTTTCTTTTAATAAAGACCTTTATTTAAAAACATAATTTTGTGTTTACTTGTGTTATCTTTGATCTTTGACTAATATTTAAATTTATTTGGTGATCTAAAACCTTTAGATGTGACAATGCAAAAGAATATCATAGAATCATGCCCTATAGGCAATCCTTTATTGATAAAATACCTCAATGGGTAGCACCCAAAAACAACCGTGATAAAAAAACAAAACAAACAAAGTGTATTCCTAACTTAAAAGCTATGGGGATAGCCTAGAGTCCCTGATGTAGGTCTGGGCTGTCACCTGCCTAACAGCGGAGGTTGGCACCCTAGGGGGAAGCGTTGTGGCGCCCCGCTCCACGATGGCTGACCCTAGGCCCTAAGGTGTAAGGGCCTAACAGGGACCCTAGGGTCAGCCATCGTGGAGCGGGGGCGCCACAACGCTTCCCCCTAGGGTGCCAACCTCCGCTGTTAGGCAGGTGGAAGCCCAGACCCACATCAGGGACTCTAGGCTATCCCCATAGCTTTTAAGTTAGGAATACACTTTGTTTTTTTTTTGTTTTTGTTTTTTATCACGGTTGTTTTTGGGTGCTACCCATTGAGGTATTTTATCAATAAAGGATTGCCTATAGGGCATGATTCTATGATTTTGGTTTTGAAGCCCTTCTGTACCTATTATATATTTTCAATGCAAAAGAATAGGAAGAATCGGAAATCAAGAGGGGGCAAACACTTTTTCACACAATTGTAGTTTCTATCCATTTGTTTCTGAATTGTTCAATAGAATTTGATCCACTAAAATCCTTCAGGAAATTTTTACACAATTACTTTATATTAGGATTTTGTTGTTTACATTTTTGCAACTATTTTACATATTTGAATGTGGTTGTTCAAGTAGCATGTCAATGGGTCTCTGAAAGTTCTATTCAAATTTATTGGACAGCCACAAAAATTCCTTTAAGAACCCTGTTACATGTTAATATACCCTAAAAATACCAAAGTAATGTTGAATGGTCATTGTCCTGAAGTAATACAACTACAATCTCTAAATAGCAGAGATAAGTAAATCAATTTGATGCTTATCGAATTTGTGTTTAATTTTTAAGGAAGTTTCTGAACCTTGTAAATTCAAACAATTTGTGATTTACTTTGTGAAAATGTACTTAAATGGCAGTTGCAATTTTACACATTGCAGATTGAATTAGCCAATGAAGGTTTACATGATCGGTGTTATGCAAGCATGCTCGTGTGCTAACTGAGTGTCTTCGACATCCTCTAAAAATGTTTGAGTCCCTGCTGCTGCATGTTTCACAGCTGTTCAACAGCTGCAACACATGCATGGATTTCCTGTTTGTTAGGCAATCCCTACATGTGTTGCGGCTGTCGAACAGCTTTGAGACATGCAGGCGTGGAGACTAGTGATGAGCAAGTATACTCGCTGCTCGGGTTTTTCCGAGCATGCTCGGGTGTCCTCCGAGTATTTGGACGTGCTCGGAGATTTAGTTTGTGTCACCGTAGCTGCATGATTTGCGGCTGCTAGAGAGCCTGAATACATGTGGGGATTTCTTAACAAACAGGCAATCATCACATGTATTCAGGCTGTCTAGTAGCCACAAATCATACAGCTACAGCGACACAAACTAAATCTTCGAGCACGCCAATTACTCGGAGGACATCCAAGCATGCTTGGGAAAACCCGAGCAACGAGTATACTCGCTCATCACTGGTGGAGACGAACATATTATTCAAACACACTGAGGTCACTCAGCATCTGAGCATGCTCGGATGACACCTTCGCTCATCAGTAGTCCTGAATGGTAGATATGTGTCACTGAGGGATCTCAGATCTGTAATTTAAGAATTTGTGCACCATTAACAGTAGGTTACTGAGATTATTGTTTTATTTTTGACTGGATTTTGGAGCGACCAATAAGAGTCTGGGTGGGAACGGTTGCTCCCATACTCCAGTCTAGGTCTTACAGGCCTAATATCAGGAATCTGGACTAGTGTAAGGAGACGGACATATTGACTTATGTTCCCCTTTGGAGAATAAGTATATAATAAAATTGTGTGTTGTGAACGATTACTTGCATTAATGATGTTAATGTTGTGTGCTGCTGACAGTAGGGAAAGTGAGAGTTAATGTTTTGGGTAATTTTTGAGACTAGCCCAGTGGAGGAGGGACTAAGCTGAAGGGACAGAGGCAGTTCCAGTGAGAATGTTAGAAAGAGCCTTGTGTGCGTAGATAAAAGACCTAAAGTCTAATCTGAGCAGTGCCGCATGTCATGGTGTCCCTAACAAGGAAAGACAGAGTCTGAGGATAGCGAGATACTAGCAGAAAGAATGAGAGACAAGTGACCGAAAGAACGCAGTGATAAATTGGAGACTGGTCTTGGGTCAGTTAGCCTAGCAAGATGACCCAGAGTTTATAACTCAGAGGTAACAGGTCTAAACGGGACAGAGTACATAAGATGAAGAGAGTGTCCCACTGGTAGTTCCGTAGCATCCTAGACAGAGAAGAAACGTACCGGCCATACTGGCAGTAGTTCTTCTAGTGGTGAGAGAAGGCGCGGAACCATGGGTTGAGAATAGGACTCTTATTAACTGGACTGTAGTATTGAGCTGAGTTGTGATAAAGCGTAAAGAAAACACTGAAGATAGAGGACAAGAGAGAAAAGAGGAAAAAATTGATATCGTATGTGGAAAAATGCTCCATAATGTAAAGGAAAGGTTCAGCAAGATATGTGTCCATGATCTTCTGTATATAATCCCTCCCAAGTTATCGATGAGTGAAAAGTTTATTTTTGTCTGGTGGTCTCACTTACTGAACTGTCAAACACCTGTCCTGACCAACCCAAGTCATTGGTTACATGCGGCCTGCAAGGGAGTAGCACCCCAATCACCACAAGCCCACACCCAGTCAGGTTCCACACCTTCATATTACGTGTCAGTGTGCAGCAGGTAACTTGCCCATGGCTACCACCCTGTGCCACGTTACACTAGCGCATGAGGGGGTAATTGTGCGGAGGCTGGAGCACAACAGAACAGGTGTTACAGTGAAGGAAATAATTATTTGCTCCCTTGCTGATTTTGTAAGTTTGCCCACTGACAAAGACATGAACAGTCTATAATTTTAAGGGTAGGTTAATTTCAACATTGAGAGATAGAATATCAAAAGTAAAATCCAGAAAACCACATTATATAAATTTATTTGCATTTTGCAGTGAGAAATAAGTATTTGATTCCTCTGGCAAACAAGGCTTAGTACTTGGTAGTAAAACCCTTGTTGGCAAGCACAGCAGTAAGACTTTTTTGTAGCTGATGATAAGGTTTGCGCACATGTCAGGAGGAATTTTGGTCCACTCCTCTTTGCAGATCATCTCTAAATCATTAAGATTTTGAGGCTGTCGCTTGGCAACTCGGAGCCTCAATTCCCTCCATACGTTTTCTATGGGATTAAGGTCTGAAGACTGGCTAGGCCACTCCATGATCTTAATGTGCTTCTTTTTGAGCCACTCCTTTGTTATCTTGGCTGTATGTTTTGGGTCATTGTCTTGCTGGAAGACCCAGCCACGACCCATTTTTTAATGTCCTTGCGGAGAGAAGGAGGTTGTCACTAAGGATTTTATGGTACATGGCTCCATCCATTCTCCCATTGATGCGGTGAATTAGTCCTGTCCCCTTAGCAGAGAAACACCCCAAAAACATAGTTTCCACCTCCATGCTTGACAGTGGGGACGGTGTTCATTGGCTCATAGGCAGCATTTCTCTTCCTCCAAACACCGCAAGTTGAGTTAATGCCAAAGAGCTCAATTTTTGTCTCACCTGACCACAGCACCTTCTCCCAATCACTCACAGAATCATCCAGGTGTTCACTGGCAAACTTCAGATGGGCCTGCACATGTGCCTTCTTGAGCAGGGGGCCCTTGCGGGCACTGCAGGATTATAAACCTATATGGCGCAATGTGTTACCAATGGTTTTCTTGGTGACTGTGGTCACAGCTGCCTTGAGATCATTAACAAGTTTCCCTCGTGTAGTTTTAGGCTGATCTCTCACCTTCCTCATGATCAATGATACTCCACAAGGTGAGATTTTGCGTTGTGCCCCAGATCGATGTCGATTGACAGTCATTTTGTATTTCTTCCATTTTCTTACTATTGCACCAACAGTTGTCTCCTTCTCACCCAGCATCTTATGTATGGTTTTATAGTCATTCCAGAATTGTGCAGGTCTATGATCTCGTCCCTGACATCCTTAGAAAGCTCTTTGGTCTTGCCCATGTTGTAGAGGTTAGAGTCTGACTGATTAATTGAGTCTGTGGACAGAAGTCTTTTATAAAGGTGACTATGTAAGACAGCTGTCTTTAATGCAGGTAACAAGTTGATTAGGAGCGTCTAACTGGTCTGTAGGAGTAAGAACTCTTAATAGTTGGTAGGGGATCAAATACTTATTTCTCACTGAAAAATGCAAATAAATTTATGGAATTTATACAATGTGATTTTCAGGATTTTATTTTTTATATTCTATCTCTCAATACTAAAATTAACCTACCTTTAAAATTATAGACTGTTCATGTCTTTGTCAGTGGGCAAACTTACAAAATCAGCAAGGGATCAAATAATTATTTCCTTCACTGTATAGTCTGAGAGGTTCTTGTGACAGCAAGTTGATGAGACCGTTTGCTTTATTCTACACTACCCAAAAGAAGGGACTGTTTTGTTATTCGTTCGTGCTGAAGAAAGCCGTTTCCATTTTGAGCTGAAAAGTTTATGAAGGACAACAAACTTTATTGTCACTATCAGAAAGCTGAAACCCCCCACACCACACATACAAATTTTGTATTGTTTGACAATTTCTTATTGTCTTACAACTAACATATTGCTGCAGTGTGTGTACACACAAACATAGGAGCCTAATATTCACCTTTAACTAGATAGAATTAAGTGAATTTGGGGGTCTTCTGCTCACCGAAGCTTTTTTCCCAGTATACTCTTCGTGCAGTTAACCGAAAATCATATTTTTCTTACAGGGAGATTTAGAACTTTATACTTCATAATTCTTCTATGCTTGCTGTAACTGAAACTGATTCTCTATGTGCTGATAGCCTGATAAGTCATGGTGGTGAATCCAAAGAAGCAGAGCATCAGGATAGAAAAGAAGTCAGACATGATAGCAAGAGAGATCTCACACTACCGGAGACTGCCTCTACAAACATGCCTTTATGGACTATTGTCCATAAACAGGGATTCCTGGACCAACAAAGTGGGGATATTCACTTTACTAGGCAGAGTGGGGGTAATCTGCTATTATTGGCACATCTGATTAGATAGTTGTGAATTTTGCCAAACTTGGTAGGATATGCCAACATATAGCAAATATGTATGGGAAACTTACAAGAATGTGTGAATAACTTCTAAATGCAAACATGCTTTGTAAAGAACCCGTTAGCATTAGTTTCTGTTTTGTGAACTAGCATTCTTGTATCACTTCTCTTAAAATGTTTTGTACAATATCTGTATTTCCTTCCAAGTAGCCTTTTTATCTGAGATGTATAACTTTGATATGTAAACAGCAATATGGAAAAGTAAAGGTAATAAAAAAGTAATAATATCATAAAAATATTCTTTCATGTATTCAAATTTTTATTTTTTCCATTCATTAATTTTATTAATTTATTTCTATTTTTTTGCCATTTTTAAACTGTGCATAAAGTGTTATTTGTATTCCTCCAGATACAGTGTACAATGTGATTGTTCAAATTACATTTGGGTTTGTTACATGGACTATTCTTTGTTTTATCTTTAAATAAAAAAAGGGGGGGGGAGAAACTACTTTTCTCCACCTCTCAACAGCATGACAAGGGAACAGATGGCAATTTAAAGGAAGAATTTATGACAGCCACAATCTTAATGTTGCATAAAGAAAAGAAAAGACTTGCATCAAAACCACTGACAAATGTACTTGCTAATATTAATGCACTCGCCATTCATCCAATATGCTTCCTAATTGCTTTTCTGTACATAATAATGTGGCACCTGCTGCTCAACATTGCAAAAGCATCAGGATTTCACCAAAGTCAAACAGCTCTGCAACCGGCCCTTTCCCAGTGATAAATGTAGAGCACTGTATCACGCACAGTTCCTGTCAGTGACATAATTAAAATTTTATACTTACAGAAAAAGATAGTAAACAATCCATTCTTAAATGGATTCACAAGAGGAACTCTTGTTACAGCCAACTTCATAATTAGCATGCATCATGTATTACTAATATATCCATGACAGGGAAATAACATAAGTGAGCTAAGTTGACTCACTTTAATAGAATGCTATGGAAGACAATTAAAATAGGGTTAGAGTTTGCAATTTTCTTGCAGATCGTTGCTTGAGGTTGTAATATCTAAACGGGTATTTTAGCACTATATTTAAAACCCATTGTTTGATGTGAAAGAAAGAAAACGCTCTCATGATTATTTATTAAACTGTTCTGGTTCAGTAATTTACATCGCAATTTGTATTACACTTGTCCTCTGTTTTAGAATATTTTAGGCGCTTTTCATTTTGGTCAGGACACCCATTAATTACTTTAAAACCAGTAAGTGCATTCGTTCGGTATCTGCTCCGTACTCACATGTACGGTGTTTAGAAATGGACTTGTCTACAATAACCTCTAGCGGGCTTTTCATTGAAAGGCGACATAAGCACTGTAAGTGATGACCCAGCTTTAAAGAATACGTTAGGGAGTTGGCAAAATAAAAGTTACCTGATAAAACAATCCCAAAATCTTATATTTGGGATATTATATATATGTTAGGACGTAATAGAAAAATAATTCTGTGTAATTTCTTAATGTGTTTTAAAAGTCCTAGAAGAAAAAATGTCTATATTGAATGTTTCCTTCTTGTATTTTTTAGGTTCTAATAATAGTCTATGGGCCATATTCATCAAAGCTTCTAAGCCAGTATTTCGTAAAAATCTTTGAAAAGTTGCATAATTTTAGCGCAAGTGGAGGCTGTGCTAGAATTCTACGACTTTTGGCACTCACACTCCATTTTTGCCCTGCTCCATCAAATTAGGCAGAACTAGAGCTATACCGGAGTGTATATGAACAACTGTCGCTCATCAAATTAATTGCTAGTGGAGGCAATGGCTATTCCATAAATCTTACTCCAACAAGGACTGGAGTAGGATGTATGGCTAGGTGCACAGAGAAGTGTATGCCACTTGTACGACGCTGAGGCACATAGACAAATAAATAAACTGGCATGGCTAAAGAACCAGAGTCAAAAATTATTTCCAAAAACAGTCATTTTAAAAACTTTACAAATTTCACCATTCTAGGATGTCACATGAAATCCTCCAAAAGTGTCCTCACATATCCAAGACTTTTCTTCATCCGGAAAAATGCTTAGGCAGATCTTGCACAGTTTTCTTGTCATTGTCTTCCTCTAGTTGCACAAACTTAGGGCAGGTGCAAATGGCTGCATTACAGGTCAGAGTGCGATCTGACAAATTATTGGATCGCACCCTGAGCAATGTTAGTCTGCGCGGCTGCGCACGTCCAATTTTTTGCTTGAATAGAGTCTGTTTGAGGAAAAAAAATGCTGCATGTTCAAGTTTGATCCGATATTTGCATTACACTCAGCCATACAGGTCAGTGAACCCGTGGAAAACATCAGCCTGCACTCGGATGACACTTGAGTGCAGTCTGATTTTCTGAGCACTGACACAATGGACAAGATAGAGACATTTTGTTCTCCATCTTCTCACAATGTGCACTGATTCTCTCATCCAAGAGAATCAGATTACACTATGTTGACACTCTGATGAGATTTTAATCAGAGTGACATTTGCATAATCAGCCCGATTCTCTCAAATGGCAGAATCTATGGCCATTTGCACTAACCCTTGTGTGATCACATCAACTTTTTCACCACACCCACTCAGGATTTTTATGTGATTTTTGTGCAAACCTCAGTTGTTCTAAGATATAAAGATGTGCATAGTGCAGCACTATCCAGTTTTCAGCAAGGTTTATTCAGTTTTTTCACAGTATGTTCACAAGAATAATAGTCAAACTCAATATAAAATGTTAAAAGCAGTGGCAGGCCTTGCACAAACCCAGAGAGAAGAAAAAAAACAATCAAACGTCCACAGTTAGTTATCAAAAAATAAATACTTTATTAAAGGACATCAATTGAGGGAGGAGTATACACATATGAAAAAAGAGGGCACACATTCCATGGGAACCGAATGTCATATCATGCTGTATGTTTATCATAGGGAGTAGTACATAAAATCAATGCACAGTGGTAATCACAGCGATGTAATATCAATATATCCTTATTGCACTATACTGCTCCATACTAAGTTGTAGCCCATAGCATCAATACATGGCTGAGTACAGCTGAAAAGTATAATACTTGGAGATCGCGCACTCCCTCTGGGATGGCATCCAGACTGACACGCATTTTGGCAGTCCATCTTTGTCAGGGGGATGGCATCAACAGGGATGCGAAGGTTTAGAAAGAGGCATCATCCAATCATACTGCAGGGCGATCTAGAGTGACGCGTGCATCACCATTGCAGCCAGAAAGCACGTCTGTCTCCACATCATGTACCAAACGATGTCAGAATCACACGGGGATACACGTGTCCCAAAGTCAGTAAGCACTTAAAGATATAGAGAGCTGATGGGAATCCCAGGGACAGGGTACTCATGCATTCTAATCCACTGCGTTTGTGAGAGGATTTAGGATGTGAGATTCATAGTTTAGTGCCATTGGCTGATTATGCAGCAGATGAACTAAGTCTGATAATATTAGAATAAGCGCCATGGAGTCCAGCATTGATGTATATGACAGTGATGGTAAAATATATAATATGAATACACAAAAATTTAGTTAAGGAATATTTGGAAACATGAAATATAGTGTGTATATATATACAGTTATGTGAAAAAGTGTTTACCCTCTACCTGATTTCCTATTCTTTTGTATGATTGTCACTCTTAAATGTTTCAGATCACCAAACAAATTTAACCCCTTAATGACCGCCGATATGCATTTTAAACCCTTCATGACGCAGCCTATTTTGACCTTAATGACCAGGCCATTTTTTGCAATTCTGACCAGTGTCCCTTTATGATGTAATAACTCAGGAACGCTTCAACGGATCCTAGCAATTCTGAGAATGTTTTTTCGAGACATATTGGGCTTCATGTTAGTGGTAAATTTAGAACAATAATTTTTGCATTTATTTGTGAAAAAATTCGAAATTTGGCGAAAATTTAGAAAATTTCGCAATTTTCAAATTTTGAATTTTTATTGTGTTAAACCAGAGAATTATGTGACACAAAATAGTTAATAAATAACATTTTCCACATGTCTACTTTACATCAGCACAATTTTGGAAACAAAATTTTTTTTTGTTAGGAAGTTATAAGGGTTAAAAGTTGACCAGCAATTTCTCAATTTTACAACAAAATTTACAAAACCATTTTTTTAGGGACCACCTCACATTTGAAGTCAGTTTGAGGGGTCTATATGTTTGAAAATACCCAAAAGTGACACCATTCTAAAAACTGCACCCCTCAAGCTGATCAAAACCACATTTAAGAAGTTTATTAACCCTTCAGGTGCGTCACAGGAGCTGAAGCAACGTGGAAGGAAAAAATGAACATTTATCTTTTTAGTCACAAAAATGATTTTTTACAAACAATTTTTTTATTCTCACAAGGGTAAAAGGAGAAAATGGACAGATAAAGTTGTTTTGCAATTTCTCCTGAGTACACCGATACCCCATATGTGGGGGAAAACCACTGTCTGGGAGCACGGCAGGGCTCAGAAGGGAAGGAACGCCATTTGAATTTTTCAAACCAATATTGGCTGGAATTGAGATTGGACGCCATGTTGCGTTTGGAGAGCCCCTGATGTGCCTAAACAGTGGAAACCCCCACAAGTGACCCCATTTTGGAAACTAGACCCCTAAGGAACTTATCTAGATCTGTTGTGCGCACTTTGAACCACCAAGTGTTTCACTAAAGTTTATGCCTGGGTGTGAAAAAACAAAAAATCAAAATTCCACAAAAATTATTTTTTAGTCCCCAATTTTTGATTTTTACCAAGGAAATTGGACCCCAAGAGTTGCTGTCCAATTTGTCCTGAGTACGCTGATACCCCATATGTGGGGGGAAAACAGTTTGGGCGCACGTCAGGGCTCGGAAATGAAGTAATGACGTTTTGGAATGCAGACTTTGATGGGTGTCATGTTCAGTTTGCAGAGCCCCTGATGTGCCTAAATAGTGGAAACCCCCAACAAGTGACCACATTTTGGAAACTAGACCCCCTAAGGAACTTATCTAGATCTGTGGTGAGCACTTTGAACCCCCAAGTGTTTCACTAAAGTTTATAATGCCCGAGCGTGAAAATAAAAAATCCTATTTTTTTCCCACAAAAATGATATTTTAGTCACCAATTTTTTATTTTCCCAAGGGTAACAGGACAAATTGGACAACAACTTTTGTGGTCTAATTTCTCCTGAGTATGCTGATACCTCATATGTTGGGGGAACCACTGTTTTGGCACACGGCAGAGCTCCAAAGGGAAGGAGCGCCATTTGACTTTTTCAAACCAAAATTGGCTGGAATCGAGATTGGACGCCATGTCACGGTTGGAAGTCCCCTGATGTGCCTAAACAGTGGAAACCCTTACAAGTGACCCCATTTTAGAAACGAGACCCCTAAGGAATTTATCTTGATCTGTTGTGAGCACTTTGAACCCCCAAGTGCTTCACACAAGTTTATAAGGTAGAGAAGCAAAATTAAAAAATCAAATTTTTTCCACAAAAATGATCTTTTCACCCCAATTTTTATTTTCCCAAGGGTAAAAAGACCCCAAAAGCTATTGTTCAATTTGTCCTGAGTATGCCGATACCCCATATATAGGGGTAAACCACTGTTTCGATGCATGGCAGAGCTTGGAAGGGAAGGAGCGCCACTTGACTTTTTCAACGCAGAACTGCCTGAACGCCATGTCGCGTTTGGAGAGCCCCTGATGTGCCTAAACAGTGGAAACCCCCCGAAAATGACACCATTTTGGAAACTAGACCCCTCAAGGAACTTATCTAGATGTGTGGTGAGAACTTTGAACCCTCAGGTGTTTCACTAAAGTTTATAACGCCCGAGCGTGAAAATAAAAAAATCATATTTTTTCCACAAACAAGAACTTTGTCCCCAATTTTTTATTTTTCCAAGGGTAACAGGAGAAATTGGATCCCAAAAGTTGTTGTCCAATTTGTCCTGAGTACACTGATACCCCATATGTGGGAGTAAACTACTGTGTGAGCACATGTCGGGGCTCGGAAGAGTAGTAACGATTTGTAATGCAGACTTTGATGGAATGGTCTGCGGGTATCATGTCGCGTTTGGAGAGCCCCTGATGCCTAAACAGTGGAAACCCCCCACAAGTGACCCAATTTTGGAAACTAGAACCCAAAGGAACTTATCTAGATGTGTGGAGAGCACTTTGAACCCCTAAGTGCTTCACAAAAGTTTATAACGCAGAGTCGTGAAATTAAAAATCATTTTTTTCCTCAAAAATGATATTTTAACCCGCAATTTTTTATTTTCACAAGGATAACAGGAGAAATTAGACCCCCAAAGTTGTTGTGCAATTTTTCCTGAGTATGTTGGCACCCCATATGGGGGGAACCACTGTTTGGGCACATGTCGAGGCTTGGAAGGGAAGTAGTGACGTTTTGAAATGCGGACTTTGATGGAATGGTCAGCGGCGTCATGTTACGCTTTTTTTTTTTGTGTGATGCATATATAGTGCTGAACAGCCCGCCTTCTATTATGGGCGTTATAAATAGGCTGCTATCCAGACACTATGCATTGCACTTTTTTGTCCTCCTAAGCAAGCCTTATTTGTGTGTTTTTCCACAGGCAGCCTATACCTTTATCATCACTTTTTTGTGATAGGGTGGCTGTCCTCATCAGTGGAGGGCACCTGTGCTGCGCCAGCCTTTATCTGTGGGAGCCAGCTGCATCCTGCTAGTGCACTGTTCATCTTTCAATATCTGGTGAGGCTATTTTCATGTTGTGTTTTTGCTAAAAAAATTTTTAGGATTTTTAAGTCCTTTTATCTTTGTCTGTGAGCTTTGAATTGATGTAAGTTAGTTACTCGCAATATAATGGGGAACCTTGCCGTTGGTTTGCGAGCTTATCTGCTTTGGCCAAAATAGTAACCAATACCTCATTGATGCATTTATCAGATGCATTTTTTTGCACTTTTTATCATCTTTTGCAGGGTGCAGGTAGGCTCCTTTTTGATGGTCTGGTTTTTTGTGTGATGCATATATAGTGCTGAACAGCCCGCCTTCTATTATGGGCGTTATAAATAGGCTGCTATCCAGACACTATGCATTGCACTTTTTTGTCCTCCTAAGCAAGCCTTATTGTGTGTGTTTTTCCACAGGCAGTCTATACCTTTATCATCACTTTTTTGTGATAGGGTGGCTGTCCTCATCAGTGGAGGGCACCTGTGCTGCGCCAGCCTTTATCTGTGGGAGCCAGCTGCATCCTGCTAGTGCACTGTTCATCTTTCAATATCTGGTGAGGCTATTTTCATGTTGTGTTTTTGCTAAAAAAAAATTTTAGGATTTTTAAGTCCTTCTATCTTTGTCTGTGAGCTTTGAAGCGGCGTCATGTTACGCTTGCAGAGCCCCTGATGTGCCTAAACAGTATAAACCCCCACAAGTGACCCCATTTTGGAAACTAGACCCCCAAGGGAACTTATCTAGATGTGTGGTGAGCACTTTGAACCTCCAAGTGCTTTACAAAGTTTATAACTTAGAGCCGTGAAAATAAAAATATCAATTTTTTTTTCCACAAAAATAATTTTTTAGCCCCCAATTTTTTATTTTCCCAAGGGTAACAGGAGAAATTAGACCCCAAAGTTGTTGTGCAATTTTTCCTGAGTACACAGATACCTCATATGTTCAGGTAAATCACTGTTTGGGCACATTTCGGGGCTTGGAAGGGAGGGATCACCGTGTGACTTTTTGAACGCAAAATTGGCTGGAGTCAATGGTGGCACCATGTCGCGTTTGGAGACCCCCTGATGTGCCTAAACTGTGGAAACCCCTCAATTCTAACTCCAACCCTAACCCCAACACACTCCTAACCCTAATCCCAACCCTAGCTACAAGCCTAACCCTAATCCCTACCCAAACACACCCCTAACCCTAATTCCAACCCTTACCCTAATTCCAACCCTAGCCCTAATTCCAAACCTAACCCTAATTCCAAACCTAACCCTAATTGCAACCCTAACCCTAATTAGAACCCTAACCCTAATACCAACCCTAACCCTAACCACAAGCCTATATTTTATTATTGTTCCCTACCTATGGGGGTGATAAAGGTGGGGTTATTTACTATTTTTTTATTTTGATCACTGTGATAGGTTTATCACAGTGATCAAAATGTACTTTCAATGAATGAATGAATCTGCCGGCCGGAAGATGGCGGCGCCCATGGACTGGGCACGAGGGACGCCGGGAGGGACATGGGGACTCCGGAGGTACGGGGGAATCGGAAGGAGGGGGGAGCGGAATGAAGAGGAGGGGGAGCAGATGCTGACGGCAGAGGCAGATCGCCACCGTCAGTCGGTGGCGGGGCAAATCGCCCCGGTCAGTCGGTGTGGCGGATTGTAATATTTCACCAAGATTCATTGGTGAAATATTACTATCGTTCTGCTTGGCTGTTTCACTTTCAACAGCCAATTAGAGTGATCGCAGCCGCGGGGGGCAAAGCCACCCCCCCTGGGGTGAAGCACAAAGCCTCCTGTACCTGTGGGTCGGGTGACCTATTAGTGACCCCGGTCACTCGACCCGCAGGAACGTGATCATTCTGTGACACAGCATATGCGTCACAGGTCGGATTGGCAACGATTTTCATGACGCATAGGCTGTGTCACAGGTTGGGAAAGGGTTAACGGCGGTGGTAGGGTACTTAAACCACAGCGCCGTTAATAAATGGCGCTGTTGAAAAAGTATATAGCACCCCCCAGAGTCGGATTTTCTCCAGGGTCTCGGTAGCCGAGACCCCAGAGAACATGATTCAAGTCCGTTTTTACCGACCACGCTTTTGCGATCGCCATTATTAACCACATAACAGCGACCGCAAAAATAAAAATAAAAGCCGCGATTCTGCGTTATATTTCTCTCTCCTCTGATGTGATCGTACATTTTGATCACTGTGATAAACGCTATCACAGTAATCAAAATAAAAAAATAGTAAATAAACTCCCCCTTTATCACCTCCTTAGTTAGGGAAATATAATAAAATATATTTATTTTAATTTTTTCAATAGGGTTAGGGTTATAATTAGGGTTAGGGTTGGAATTAGGGTTAGAATTAGGGTTAGGGTTACAATAAGGGTTGGGATTAGGGTTGGGATTAAGGTTAGGGTTAGGATTAGGGTTAGGTTTGGGATTAGGGGTGTGTTGGGGTTAGGGTTGGAGATAGAATTGAAAGGTTTCCACTAATTAGGCACATCAGGGGGTCTTCAAACATGGCGTTCAAAAAGTCAAATGGTGCTCCCTTTCGAGCCCTGCCGTGCGCCCAAACAGTGGTTTACCCCAACATATGGGGTATCAACTTACTCAGGACAAATTGCACACCAATTTTGGGGTTCTAATTTCTCCTGGTACCCTTGGGAAAATAAAAAATAGCAGGTCAAAAAATCATTTTTGAGGAAAAAAATTATTTTTTATTTTCACGGCTCTGCGTTTATAAACTTCTGTGAAGCACTTGGGGACTTAAAGTGCTCACCACACATTTAGATAAGCTCCTTGGGGGGTCTAGTTTCCAAAATGGTGTCACTTGGGGGGGTTTCTACTGTTTAGGCAGATCAGGGGCTTTCCAAACGCAACATGACGCCAGCAGAACATTCCATCAAAGTCTGCATTACAAAATGGCGCTCCTTCTCTTCCAAGCTCTCCCATGCGCCCAAACAGTGGTTACCCCCCACATATGGGGTATCAGCGTACTCAGGAAAAATTGCACAACAACTTTTGGGGTCCAATTTCTCCTGTTACTCTTGGGAAAATAAAAAAATAGCGGGCTAAAAATCATTTTTGAGGAAAAAAAATTATTTGTTATTTCACGGCTCTACGTTACAACCTTCTGTGAAGCACTTGGAGGTTCAGAGTGCTCACCACACATCTAGATAAGTTCCTTATGGGGTTTAGTTTCCAAAATGGGGTAACTTGTTGGTGGTTTCCACTGTTTAGGCACATCAGGGGCTCTCCAAACGCGACATGGCGTCCAGAAAATTCTGCGTTGAAGAAGTCAAACGGTGCTCCTTGCCTTGCGACCTCTGCTGTGCACCCAAAACGTGGTTTACCCCCACATATGGGGTATCAGCGTATTCAGGAGAAATTGCACAACAAATTTTGTGGTTCATTGTTTCTTTTAACACTTGTGAGAATAAAAACAAATGGTTCTCAATAAATTTTTGGCAAAAAACTTAAATGTTAATTTTTTCCTTCCATATTGCTTCAGTTCCTGTGAAGCACGTAAAGGGTTAATAAACTTCTTGAATGTGGTTTTGAGCACCTTGAGGGGTGCAGTTTTTAGAATGGTGACACTTTTGGGTATTTTCTATCATATAGACCCCTCAAAGTGACTTTAAATGTGATGTGGTCCCTAAAAAAAAAATGGTGTTGTAAAAATGAGAAATCACTGGTCAACTTCTAACCCTTATAACTTCGTAACAAAAAAATTTTGTTTCCAAAATTGTGCTGATGTAAAGTAGACATGTGGGAAATGTTATTTATTAAGAAATTTGTGTGACATATCTCTCTGATTTTAATAAAAATTAAAAGTTTGAAAATTGCTAAATTTTTCAAATTTTCAAACTTTTCGCCATATTTCCGTTTTTTTCATAAATAAACGCAAGTCATATAAAAAATTTTTATCACTAACGTGAAGTACAATATGTCACGAAAAATCTCAGAATCAGCGGGATTCATTGAAGCGTTCCAGAGTTATAACCTCAAAGTGACAGTGGTCAGAATTGTAAAATTGGCCCTAAGGGGTTAAATATTAGACAAAGATAACACAGGTAAACAAAGAATGCAGTTTTCAAATGAAGGTCTTTATTATTAAGGGAAAAGAAATCCAAACTTACAGGGCCCCGTGTGAAAAAGTGATTGCCCCCCTTAAAATATAAATTATCTTTGGTTTATCACATTTTTGGGAACCTGAGTTCATATTCCCTAGCCACACCAAGGCCTGATTACTGACACACCTGTTCTCAGTCCAGAAATCACTTAAATAGGATCTGCCTGACAAAGTGAAATATACCTAAAGATCCTGAAAAGCTAGACATCATGCCGCAATCACAAAACAATTCTGGAACAAATGAGAAACAAAGTAATTGAGCTCTATCAGTCTGTAAAAGGTTATAAAGCCATTTCTAAAGTTTTGGGACTCCAGGAATCACAGTAAGTCTGGAGTCACACTAGTGTGTAGCATCTGATGCGAGAGCATTGGAAGCAATATGCTAATGACCCTCGGCTCCGGCTCTGCTGCGAGCGGGATACGAGTGTCATGCTACTGTGCTCCAATCCTCTCACTCAGAGAGAATTGGAGCACAACTACGGATGAGGCGGAGAAAGTAATTTCTCCTCCGCTGCTGACGTCGGTGTATATCACACTGCACTCAGATGATATCTGAGTGATGTGCTTTGTGTCACTTGCACCCATAGACTTATATGGGTGCGAGTGAGCCGAGACTCGGCAGAGTCTCGGTGACAATCACAGCATGCTGAGATTGTTCTCGCATGCCGATTTAGGATAAGAAAATAATTGCAGATGTGAGCTTCCCCATAGATTAACACTGGGCTGAGTGCTATGCGATGTTTTATAGCATAGCACTTGTCCGTATTCTACCGTAGTGTTACTCCGGCCTAAGGGCCATTATCCACAAATGGCAAAAACATGTAACAATTGTCAGTCAACCTTCCCAGGAGTGGCCAACCTAGCAAAATTACCCCAACAGTGCAGCGATGACTCATCCAGGAGGTCACAAAAGACCACAGAACAACATCTAAAGAACTGCAGGCCTCACTTGCCTTAGTTATGGTCAGTGTTCATGACTCCACAATAAGAAAGAGACTGGGCAAAAATGGCATGCATGGCAGAGTTCCAAAACAAAAACCACTGCTGAGCAATAAGAACATAAAGGCACATGTCAATTTTGCCAGAAAACATTTTGATGATACCCAAGACTTTTGGGAGAAAACTCTGTGGACTGTCTGGCCATCTGTTCCTGACCTCAAGCTGAAGCGCACCTGGGTTATGAGCAGGATAATGATCCAAAACATACCAGCAAGTCCACCTATGAATAGCATAAGAAAAACAAAATTAAGATTTTGGAGTGGCCATGTCAAACTTCTGACCTTAATCCCATTGAGATGCTGTGCAATGACCTTAAAAAGGCGGTTCATGCTCGGAAAACCTCCAATGTGGCTGAATTACAACAATTCTGCAAAGATGAGTTGGCCAAAATTCCTCCAATAACCTGTAGGTTTGGATTTCTTTTTCCCTTAATAATAAAGACCTTCATTTAAAAACTGCATTTTGTATTTACTTGTGTTATCTTTGTCTAATATTTAAATTTGTTTGGTAATCTGAAACATTTAAGTGTGACAAACATGCAAAGGAATAGGAAATCAGGAAGTGAAAACATTTATTCACACAACTATATATGTATATATACAATATATATATATATATATATATATATATATATATATAAAAATTTAAATGTATGATACAATCTATACCCAATTTACCTGTAACTCAGTTGTCAATGGAATATTCACCAAAACGTTTGGCTGACCACGCTGCGGTTGCATTATATGCTCCTATGCTCTCCAATGGCAAGAGTCAATCAAATGTTGATTTGTAGTACCATGATTTTTCCATGCATTCCATGATTTTTCAAATTGTACCGAGTTGCATCATTAAAGTGTTAATAAGTTAAGTAGTTGATAACTTGTTACCCATAATAGGATAGGGCATAATTTACGGATTGTTGGGAGTCCTAAACCAATTTTAGTAAGTTATAACTTATTAATAGGATAGGGGATAACTTACCGATTACTGTCAACCTGACTGACAGGATCCATAAAAACTCCCAAAATGTTGCTTTGCAGACCCTCATCATGAATAAAGAGGAGGTGGACATTCTCAATCTTTATTCCATTCATGTTCTCAGGGTCCCAATAGTCAGTGATAACTTACGAAATTAATACAAACCACCCTTTGCGATTGAGTTGTATAAGACTTCTGTCTCCAGCCAAGTATGTTCCATTTGATATAAAGAATAGAGTAGTCCAGTGACTCTTAATAGTTCTCGTTTCTAAGAAAAAAGAAGAATCATAGAGGCTGGAGGATGTACGAAGTATTACTTTGGCCAGCAAAAATATGACTGTATTACCTGATGCAACATTCAGTGTTGGTAACGTATCTTTTTAAAATAATAAAATGCTAAACATTAGTGACAATAGCACAATAGTAAAAATATAGTATCCCTCAGCCCACATAGCCCCTCAAGGAAGCCCAAAACGCGAAACGTGCATTGGGGCGGCGTCATAAATGTACACCTGGTCTATTTCCATATGGGTAAGCACTACATCACACTTTAGCATGCTTTTGGACTATGAATTTATGAATTGAGCCTCTTTATCTATTCACATAGCCTGTGACTTTTACTTTATGTCTGAGCCCCAGAACACTGTTTGTTTACTTGAATGCCACTTTGTGGCTACATCATATTACAGTCCATTTATGTATTACACTCCTCCTCTAGATTAGGATGTTTTGTCTTGCATTCCTTGATTTTTCTTGTGAAATACCATGTGATTGCTATTTGTTCCTTTTTAAATGTGTTAGTTAAATGTGTAATCACTCATGGTGACATTCTTTTTGTGCTCTGACCGTATACCCTTCAGTATTTGTCCATTATCTATTTTTTAACAATGATAAAATAAAGTTTATATTTTTTAATTATTCTCATGAGTGTTATTCTAGTGTTAATCCTTTTTGGTGATCATTAACATAAATTATAACCTAAAGCTTACAAGCTAATATCTCCAAAATGGAGAGCAGAAATTAAAAAAATGAAGGCCACAATTTATTCAGCTGTGCGATCACTATTCCATGATGTGGACAGTTCAACTTTCTAGGTTTTATTTTGTATTCAGCGCCAACAGTAAAGGCCTGATCAAAATGGAGGAAAGTTGTACAGAATAAGTAAAAGGTATCAAAGACCAAAACTTAGGAAGTGAAATCTTGCAATGTATTTAGGCTTTGCATCAACAGCAATTTACATAAAACAGTTAAGGGAAGAGATTAGATTTCCATAGAATTTTATACGGGATCATTTAAAGAAATGGCTAATACAATTTAAACAATAATAAAAAAGGCATAGAATAGGAAATGAACACTGTAACCTTAAATTCAGTAGTTTGGTGCTTCCATCGAAATCTGACTTCCTATCAGAGAAATATTTCAACATTTATTTCAACATTTATGATGTAATCTAGAAAGTGCATTTTCATACAAAAACAATCTAAAATTTTATGCATCTAATAAAAATTGCCCGCATGAAAATGAGATGCATTGCTATCATAATTGCAGAACTACCAAACACTTCCTCCATAGCCTAGAGAAATAGAGGAGAACTGAGGATGGACAGAACAGGACCAAGCATTTGACAAATAAAATTGATTGGAAACAAAAAGCAAGACCATCCTTAACTCTTACCTGCTGTTCTGGCACAATGTTATCTAGGTAATATGTGACATATTGTACATTAAGGAGCAGGGATTATCAGAAAATTAATCAACACAGCTAGCAGGGAATCCTGTGGTTCAAATGACAACTCATTTAATTTTGAACCTGTAAATTGTGAAATTTTATTAAGGAAGGAAAATGTAACTAAAAATTGGTAAACTTGCTTTATTTATTTTTTTTATCACAGAACAAACCTTTATTTACTAAAAACACTTTCACAATCATTTTCAATTTTTGCTTTTAAACATTCTGGGGAGAGATTTGTTCTATACATTAGTGAAAATAAGGTCTTAAAAATTGGAATACTTTTTTAAAATGGAAGAATTTTTTTGTTTATACATGAACATTTTTCAGAAATTATATTTAATTTTCTATCAGATTGCTCATGTTAAAAATAATAAGCGGAGCATTACTCACCATTGCTTGCTCCTTTGGTGCTAGTTTACACCGCTTCCTTTTGTAGACGGGCTGCCACAGTGATGATACGGCCTCCGGGGTGATCCTCGACTCTGCCCTCTCTTTCAAGCCACATGTCCAAACCCTTGCCTCCTCCTGCCATCTCAAACTCAAACATATTTCCCGGATCCGTGCATTCCTTGACCATGAAACTACAAAAACACTAGTGCATGCCCTCACCATCTCCTGCCTCGACTACTGCAACCTCCTACTCTCTGGCCTCCCCTCTAGCACTCTGGCACCACTCCAATCCATCCTGCACTCTGCTGCCCGAATAATCCATCTGTCTCCCCGTTATTCCCCAGCCTCTCCTCTCTGCCAAGCCCTTCATTCGCTTCCTATCGTCCAGAGGCTCCAGTTCAAAACCCTAACTATGACATACAAAGCCATCCACAACCTCTGAAGATCTCCTCCTCTACTCCACTCTTATCTCTTCTTCCCACAACCGCATACAAAGCTTCTCCCGTGCCTCTCCCATACTCTGAAACTCTCTACCCCAATACATCAGACTCGCGCCTACCATGGAAACCTTCAAAAAGAACCTGAAGACCTACCTCTTCCGACAAGCCTACAACCTGCAGTGATCCTCAGTCTACTGAACCACCGCACGACCAGCTCTACCCTTTCCTAGTGTATCCTAACTAGTGTTGAGCATTCCGATACCGCAAGTATCGGGTATCGGCCGATATTCGCGTTATCGGAATTCCGATACTTAATTCCGATACTTTTTCAATATCGTATACCGGAATCGGAAGTTCCCATAATTCTTTGAGAGGCAATGTGATTTTAGTCAGCCAATGAGGAATCCTACGAAGTGTGGGCACATCCTGTAATGCTGCGGTCATCTTAACTAATGGCATGGCTGTGATTGGCTGCTGAAATGATGTCAGAATGCACTATAAAAGGCGCCGCAGCCATTTTAGCGTCACTGTGCTGTGAACTCAGTAAGGGACAGAACGCTGCTGTGCTGACTCTGAGGGACAGTTAGATATTGCGATTTTGTGTACTACTGTGCTTGAGGCAGGCTAGTTTACCAACCGCTGTGTAAAGCTTCATTTTGCCAGTGTTGTTTTAACAGCTCTGTGCAAGGTGTGTGTGTGACAGTGCAGGTGACGCTGCAGTTTGCTCTGCATCCACCGCTGTTTGTAGGCATCTGCACGTGTCACTGACTCTTTTTTTTTTTTTTTTTTATTTAGTGGAATTGGTGCAGCTCCATTATATTAGAAAAAAATCAAATCTATTAGTGTGACGTGCTTCCATCCGTATACAATACATTGGTTGCAAACACTATAGAAGTACACAAAGGAGCTTTTCACAGATAGTGAATAGTTGTGTTTCAGTGTTCACTGCAGTCTGTGAGGTTTTGATTTTTTGAGTGCAGATCACGCTCCAGTTAGTTCTTCAACCACTGCTGGTTGTAGTCTGCTGAGCGTGTGTCACTGCCTCATCCTTCACATTTTTCTCTAATTGGTGCTGCTCCATTTTAGTGGAAAAAAATCTAATCTATTAGTGTGACGCGCTTCCATCCGTATACAATACATTGGTTGCAAACACTATAGAAGTACACAAAGGAGCTTTTCACAGATAGTGAATAGTTGTGTTTCAGTGTTCACTGTAGTCTGTGAGCTTTTCATTTTGTGAGTGCAGATTACGCTCCAGTTTGTACTTCAACCACTGCCGGTTGTAGTCTGCTGAGCGTGTGTCACTGCCTCATCCTTCACATTTTTCTCTAATTGGTGCTGCTCCATTTTAGTGGAAAAAAATCTAATCTATTAGTGTGACGCGCTTCCATCCGTATACAATACATTGGTTGCAAACACTATAGAAGTACACAAAGGAGCTTTTCACAGATAGTGAATAGTTGTGTTTCAGTGTTCACTGTAGTCTGTGAGCTTTTCATTTTGTGAGTGCAGATTACGCTCCAGTTTGTACTTCAACCACTGCCGGTTGTAGTCTGCTGAGCGTGTGTCACTGCCTCATCCTTCACATTTTTCTCTAATTGGTGCTGCTCCATTTTAGTGGAAAAAAATCTAATCTATTAGTGTGACGCGCTTCCATCCGTATACAATACATTGGTTGCAAACACTATAGAAGTACACAAAGGAGCTTTTCACAGATAGTGAATAGTTGTGTTTCAGTGTTCACTGTAGTCTGTGAGCTTTTCATTTTGTGAGTGCAGATTACGCTCCAGTTTGTACTTCAACCACTGCCGGTTGTAGTCTGCTGAGCGTGTGTGTCACTGCCTCATCCTTCACATTTTTCTCTAATTGGTGCTGCTCCATTTTAGTTGAAAAAAATCTAATCTATTAGTGTGACGCGCTTCCATCCGTATACAATACATTGGTTGCAAACACTATAGAAGTACACAAAGGAGCTTTTCACAGATAGTGAATAGTTGTGTTTCAGTGTTCACTGTAGTCTGTGAGCTTTTCATTTTGTGAGTGCAGATTACGCTCCAGTTTGTACTTCAACCACTGCCGGTTGTAGTCTGCTGAACGTGTGTCACTGCCTCATCCTTCACATTTTTCTCTAATTGGTGCTGCTCCATTTTAGTGGAAAAAAATCTAATCTATTAGTGTGACGCGCTTCCATCCGTATACAATACATTGGTTGCAAACACTATAGAAGTACACAAAGGAGCTTTTCACAGATAGTGAATAGTTGTGTTTCAGTGTTCACTGTAGTCTGTGAGCTTTTCATTTTGTGAGTGCAGATTACGCTCCAGTTTGTACTTCAACCACTGCCGGTTGTAGTCTGCTGAGCGTGTGTCACTGCCTCATCCTTCACATTTTTCTCTAATTGGTGCTGCTCCATTTTAGTGGAAAAAAATCTAATCTATTAGTGTGACGCGCTTCCATCCGTATACAATACATTGGTTGCAAACACTATAGAAGTACACAAAGGGGCCTTTCACAGATACTGAACAGTTGTCTGCAGGGTTCACTGTAGTCTGTGAGGAATAACCACACTTAGGCCTTAACTTTTCTGACTTTCTTTATCAATCTACCAAGATGAAGAAGTCAGTGAGTAAGGCACGTGGTCGTGGTCGAGGCCGTGGATTTGCAGCAGGGAGAGGACGTGGGGATTCTGTGGCTGCTGCCGCACCCAGTGACACAGCATCCACCAGTTTTCCCCGTGAGCGTTCCTTTATGCGCACTTTTGTAGGAGCTCAGCGTACCCCCTGCTGCGTGAAGAACAAATTGAAGCCGTTGTTGGTTGGATGGCAGCCAATGCATCGACTTCAATACCTTCCACCTCCTCTCAGGACCACAGCACTGTTGAACAACCATCAGTCTCTTCACCGCCTGCCAAATTGCCCAGGCAGTCAGAGAGCTCTGTACAGGAGCCAGCTGAGTCTCTGCTTCTGTTCTCAGAATATGTTGGCTTGGAAACAGGGGCCCAGCCAAGCAGCATTCTGGAATGTGAAGAAGAGGCAGTATGCAGTGATGCGCAACAGCTGTGTCTCTCTGAATCTGAAGAGGCGGGTGAGCCAGTGCCGATGGTCAGCACACCGCAGAACGCATCTGATGATGATGAGACTCAGTTGCCAGTTTCTGTTGAGCATGGTGCTGGCCAGACCACTCAACAACAGCAGGTGTTGGAAGAGGGTAGTGGTGGAGATGATGAGGTCCAAGACCCAACATGGCGTGAGGAACAGGAAGGTGGTGGGAGCAGCTCTGAGGAAGAGATTGCACCAACGGTCCAAACAGTAGGGAGAGGTAGGCTGCAGACTCGCTTGCCTGTAGCCTCCAGTTTGGCACCCGTTCGGAGCAGTTCTCTTACAACAGCCAAACCGGGCGCTCCCAGGACTTGCTATGCGTGGTCCTTTTTTGATACAGTTGCAGATGATATTTGCTATGTAAAATGCAAGCTGTGTAATCAAAAAATTAAAAGAGGTAAAAGTGTCAGTAACCTTAATACAACAAATATGTGGAAACATGTGCGGTCAAAGCACTTTGTTGAGTTACAAAGACACACTGGAGATGTAGGCCAACCTACAGCAGCACCTACATCTTCAGCTCCTGTTGGAGCCTCTTCCTCCAGTTCACACACAGCTGGTAAGGCTTCCTCAAAGGATCGCCATGGAAGAACCTCTGTCACTGTTGTCCAGAGACACAGTGTTATTCCACCCACAGCTGCAAGTTCCCTGTCATCCTCACACACCCAGGCCACAAAACAGCCATCGGTAGCACAGGCATGGGATAAAAGACGGCCATACTCGGCAAACCATCCATGAGCACAGGCTCTGAATGCTGGCATTGCAAAACTCCTGTCCCTTGAAATGCTGTCATTCAGGCTGGTGGAGACTGACAGTTTCCGTGAATTAATGGCATTGGCAGTCCCACAATACAATGTGCCCAGCCGATTTTATTTCAGCAGGCAAGCCGTCCCTGGTCTGCAAAAGCATGTTGAGGCAAAAATTAAACATGCGCTACTAAACGCCGTCAGTAGCAAGGTCCACCTGACCACCGATGCGTGGACCAGTACCCATGGCCAGGGACGATACCTTTCACTCACTGCCCATTGGGTGAATGTTGTGGAGCCGGGTACAGATCTTGCGAGTGGCGCTGTACGTGTTCTGCCAACTCCAAGGATTGCCGGAATCAAGTCTGTCCACACTGACTCCTCCTCCTACTCCAGTTCCTCAGAATCATCGCTGCAGGAGCCGTCACGGTCTACCTCCACATGGATCCGTGGACGCTTACCTGATGCGACCGATATGAGCACAGCCGTGGCCAAACGGCAACAGGCCGTTCTGAAATTAATTCCCATGGGGAATCGAAGCCACACAGCGCAGGAGGTCTGGAATGCCATCAAGCAGGAGAGCGACGTGTGGTTTTTGCCAGCGAATCTCCAGCCAGGCTTGGTAGTGTGTGACAATGGCCGAAATCTGGTGGCAGCTCTGGGCCTTGGCAACCTCACTCACATACCATGTCTGGCACATGTGCTCAACTTGGTCGTGCAGAGTTTTTTGAGGGACTATCCGGATCTTGATGCACTGCTGCACAAGGTCCGCCTAGAGTGCGCTCACTTGCGACGTTCCAGCATGGCCAGATCGCGCATTGCAGCTCTGCAACGCAGATTGCGCCTTCCTGAACATCGCATCATATGTGACGTATCCACCAGGTGGAATTCAACGTTACATATGTTGGAGCGGTTGTGTGAGCAGCAGCCAGCAGTTATGGAGTATCAGCTGCATCAGGCGCAATCAACACGCAATTTGCGCCGTCCACACTTCACCATTAATGAGTGGGCCACTATGAAGGACATGTGCCACGTTTTGCGTGCGTTTGATGAGTCAACGCGGATGGCGAGTGCAGATGATGCACTAGTCAGCCTGACTGTCCCCCTTATCTGCCTGCTTCAAAAAACACTGCAAGCAATAAGGGATGAGGTTTTGGAAGAGGTGGAGGATGAGGAGTCACAAATTCCATCACCTTCTGGAAAGTCAGCGCAACGTGGTTCCTCACAAAGGGCTGGGCAGGGCTCACTTTGTGAGGAGGATGAGGAGGAGGAGTCAATGGAGGAGGAAGACATCGCTCCAGAGGGAGGTACACAACGCTCTAGTCAGTATGTAGAGCGAGGGTGGGGTGATGCAGAGCAGGCAGAGATAACGCCTCTTGCAGAGGACAGCGTTTCTTTGCCAGTTGGGAGTCTGCAGCACATGGTTGATTTCATGCTGCAGTGCCTAAGAAACGACCGCCGCATCGCCCACATTCTCACGACGTCTGATTATTGGGTGTACACCCTCCTAGACCCTCGCTACCGGGACAACGTCAAAAGCCTCATCACACCGTTGAACCGGGAGCGTAAAATGCGGGAGTACCAAGACACACTGGTGCAATCCCTAATGTTCTACCTTACTGCCGAGAGCACTGCTGCTGCTACTGCTTTACAAAGCATCTCTGTGCGTCGAGGCAGTGTAGAGAGCTCTGCAACAAGAGGGAGCACACGCAGTGCCTCTGCACAGGGAAAGACCAGTATGTTAAAAATGTGGCAAAGTTTTGTGGCAGCGCCACAAATGTCTACACCATCCGAGAGGGCTCCAGTCAGCGGGAGGCAACGTATCCGTCAGATGGTGACAGACTACTTGGCTTTGCCTCTCAGTGTACTCCCAGATGGCTCTTCCCCATTCAAGTTTTGGGTCTCTAAGCTGGATACATGGCCAGAGCTTAGCCAGTATGCATTGGAGGTGCTGGCTTGCCCTGCTGCCAGTGTATTATCGGAGCGCGTCTTTAGTGCTGCAGGTGGTGTACTAACAGACCGTCGCATGCGACTATCCTCCGATAATGTAGACCGGCTTACTTTTCTGAAAATGAACAAGGCATGGATCTCGGCAGAATTTGTCTGTCCGTTTTCAGATTAAATAACTGGTTCGCAACGTTATCCATGTCTCCTGTTATGTTCATCTTTCTACCACCTGAACTCTACTCCCTGGGCTCCAACACTGCCAGTTGCTGCTCAGAAGTGTCGTGTCCACAGAACAAAACACAAGCTCTACTGTTAGTGGGGTTCAGTAACGCCAGCTGTTCCCCTGCTGTGTCAACGGCAAGAAGTCTCCTGTTCCCGACACATGGACAGAAAAACACATGACCAACATGCTCCAAATAGGGAAGAGCCGTCACCCTGCTTGTTATGCTGAAAACATGAAATTGTGAAGTTTTGCAGGCCTAGAATGATAAATTTTTATGACAAATATGGACAAATAATAATTTGTCATCACAGCGCATATCTGCACATGTCTATTAGAAATGGTAACAAAAAATAAAACATAGTCTACTCTTCACATTTTGAAATTAATGCATAAAAGTACATTTCAGACTTATGAATTAATGCTTTTTAAGGAACTTTATCTGTACCTGTAAGATAATGCAGTCAATGGATGTACGAATCATTAAATCCTCATCATCATCATCACGAGTTTTATTTATGACAGACATTATAAAATACACATACTGATGCCAACTGTAACTTCAAACACCATATATGAAATGGCCAGCATGTAAACATGGTAATAATGTCCAATAATAAATTATTACATCTAGAAAGTGCATCATGCATACTGACAATAGGTAGTTATACCTGCAAGTGCTGTTGAAACAACCACAAGAGATATAAATTAATACTGGTATATAGGTATCACAGTGCATAGTTACTCATGGACAATGTTGATGTAATACTGTATCTCAATTAAGTCAGCGTCAACCATTAGGCTTGTTAGTCTTGTACATTGTTAAAGAGGGAACGTAATTTTTTTGTTTGTCATAGGTGGAGTATTACACATTAAATTATTACTGCTGTATTTTTTTTGCGTCCCTAGTGCGCAATAACGCAGCCTAACCTCACATTTGATAGTCAGCTAATTGCCACACGCTACCCTACCCTACGCGTGACAGTAGGAAGGTAGTGTTGACGGATAAAGCTTTGCGCAACCAGACATTCTTTTACCCTCTTCAACACTCTACAAGCAAAAAATGCATGATTTCAGCCGCAGACTTTATTGACGTACAGTATAACATCGGCATTACCCATCAGAGGCTGTCCACTGTCTGATACAGACATAGAATATACCTTTGCTATCCGTAGCCTTTGTTTCACCTACACTTGCAGGCACACACTTAAATTGTGACAAACAATGCCTAATGTTTTTTTAAATGGTTATTTTTTATTGTACATTATTGTGTCATCAATCACATTGATGAGTCCATGCTGGACATGTCATACATGCTATAGAAAGTAACGATTTTATGAACTTAAATAATTGAAATGTCTGTGACTGTCACATAAAATTTGCGATGATGATGATGAGTGACTATTACAAAATCCATTGTCTTCACTATGTTATGGTTTAACATAGCGTTCCTTAAGCATTATTCATAAAAAAAAAAATGGACTTTTATTCTTAAATTTACAACACTATATTTTGTTACCAATTTTTTGGGTGTTGTGTTGTTCCATTTATTTTTGGCATGTGCATATATGCGTTTATATTTGTATTTTCTTTATTTTTCCTTCTTGAAATTAGAAAACATGTGTATCTTTGTACCGTGTTAGCCAGTAGATAGAAAAATATTTAGACTTCAGAGTCAGCAGTGGTTGATACCTTTTAATGGATAACTGAAAAGATGGAAACAAATTGCAAGCTTTCAAGGCTACTCACGTCTCTTCATCAGGGAAAGACTAACTAAAAAAATTAAGCATCACATATTTCTATACACAACAGGACACAGGAATAGTGCAATAGGTAAGACAAGTAAGTGACGTGTATCAGAACTGTCATTATCTCACAGGGATGAACATAAATATTGGAACAGTTCCTAGATAAGGATAGAAAGTTTGATTGCCCTCTCATTGGCGTATTTTTTTGGGTTTTCATGACCCTGGAAGGGCATAGACGCAGATTCCTTAATTGATATAGAATGACATAAATCCATGTGATCTATTCATTCCATCACTAACAGTGTCAAAGGTCATGATGAGCTTATATTCTGAAACCTTTGTACGTTTCTCATATTTGAAGTTATATTTTAATACCAGTAATTCCATATCCATGATGCTATGACCGGGCAAACAAAAGTCTTTTGCCACAGGTAAATTCATTAATTTATCTGTGATTGTGTGGCGCTGATAATTCATCCTTGCTCTCCTTTTTGTTGCCGGTCTCCCCTCACTTGTCCCTCCCTCACTTGTCTTGGCTATTCCTGTGTCCTGTTGTGTGTAGAAATATGTGATTCTTCATTTTTGGCTTTACTCTTAGCCTGATGAAGACACCTGAGTAGTCTCGAAAGCTTTGAATTTGTTACCATATTTTCAGTTAGCCATTAAACGTTATCAACCACAGAGGACTGTCAAGTATAAATATTTTTCTATTCTTGTAATTGAAATTTATCATTTTATTGTTGTAGTAAAAGTTCATTTATTCTTGTTTGAAGTACATACATTTGCAATGGCCACGTAACAAGGCAATAACTCAATATTTTGTGCCTACACCCTCCTTGACCCTGGGCTTCAACAGCGCCAGTTGCTGCTCAGAAGTGTTAGATGCACAGATGAAAACAATCGCTGATGTGTTTGTGGGGTTCAGTAACGCCTGCTGTTCCCCTGCTGTGTGTTGGCAAAAATTACTGCTGCTAACTACAACTTCAACTTCAAACGTCTCATACTAGGCCTCTGCCTACACCTCCTTGACCCTGGGCTTCAACAGTGCTAGTTGCTGCTCAGAAGTGTTAGATGCACAGATGAAAACAATCGCTGATGTGTTTGTGGGGTTCAGTAACGCCTGCTGTTACCCTGCTGTGTGTCTGGCAAAAATTACTGCTGCTAACTACAACTTCAACTTCAAACGTCTCATACTAGGCCTCTGCCTACACCCTCCTTGACCCTGGGCTTCAACAGCGCTAGTTGCTGCTCAGAAGTGTTAGATGCACAGATGAAAACAATCGCTGATGTGTTTGTGGGGTTCAGTAACGCCTGCTGTTCCCCTGCTGGTGTCTGGCAAAAATTACTGCTGCTAACTACAACTTCAACTTCAAACGTCTCATACTAGGCCTCTGCCTACACCCTCCTTGACCCTGGGCTTCAACAGCGCCAGTTGCTGCTCAGAAGTGTTAGATGCACAGATGAAACAATCGCTGATGTGTTTGTGGGGTTCAGTAACGCCTGCTGTTCCCCTGCTGTGTGTCTGGCAAAAATTACTGCTGCTAACTACAACTTCAACTTCAAACGTCTCATACTAGGCCTCTGCCTACACCTCCTTGACCCTGGGCTTCAACAGCGCCAGTTGCTGCTCAGAAGTGTTAGATGCACAGATGAAAACAATCGCTGATGTGTTTGTGGGGTTCAGTAACGCCTGCTGTTCCCCTGCTGTGTGTCTGGCAAAAATTACTGCTCAACTACAACTTCAACTTCAAACATCTCATACTAGGCCTCTGCCTACACCCTCCTTGACCCTGGGCTTCAACAGCGCTAGTTGCTGCTCAGAAGTGTTAGATGCACAGATGAAAACAATCGCTGATGTGTTTGTGGGGTTCAGTAACGCCTGCTGTTCCCCTGCTGTGTGTCCGGCAAAAATTACTGCTAGCTACCTAATCATGGTGAAAAAAACATGACATCTCAAAGTGTGTAGTGCTACACATAGATATGAGGCTACACCATGATTTCTAAGCTGTAAACATTTGAAACGTCAACTTTCAAACCATAAAATGATTTGTCTTTGTCACAAATCTGTAACAAAATAATTGTGACATATTATTACAGATATGCACATGTCGAAAACAAATGCAAACACAAAAGCCTACTTATGCTATAGGATACTGATGG
Source organism: Oophaga sylvatica (assembly GCA_033576555.1). Lineage (NCBI taxonomy): Eukaryota > Metazoa > Chordata > Amphibia > Anura > Dendrobatidae > Oophaga > Oophaga sylvatica. The sequence goes on from JARQOD010000005.1 coordinate 485,953,782, forward strand.
TCAACCTTGTCACTCCATAGCTTAGACAAATCCAACTCACATCATGATGACTCAAATACTGCAATGTTGGAAGTGCATAATGTGGGTTGAACTTTGACAACTGCTGCAGTGCGAAGGTTATACTTCAGTGTTCTTGCCTTTGAAATAAAAGCATACAAGTAAATATAATATCCAATGTTGATTAAGGGACGTGATGTACACCTGTAATATTGTGCAAACAATGCATGTAGGAATAGTCCTCTTCAACATTACTTATATTTGTGTCATTTTAAAAAATACATATTTGATTAGAAAGTTAACAGCCCATATCATAAAGGTCCTTCATGTAAACATGATAATCGCTAACAAAAATCATGCATTACCTTGGTAAAGTCAATAGTGCATAGTCACAATAGCAAAATATATACCTGTAAGTGGTGCTGAAAGAACGACAAACTGATAGAATAGGTGAATGATATCTATTTATCAGACTGAATAGCGACACCTGTACAATGTCGATATAATACTGTACCTTAACAAAACAGCTGTGTCACACCTCACACGCATTTTTCTTGTAGCTTGTTATGTAATAGGGCACATGCGTGTATGTTTCATCATAGGTGCATGTTTACTGAGTAAAGCAGTCATGACAACGCCTTTGTGTTGTCGGTACGCTTGCGATGATGAACGATGCGCACCGTGAATGTTAGTCTGCGTCATAAGACGCACAGACGCTCCAATACCCAACGCGTCACAGCAGGAAGCCAGTCTGTGCGTCCAAACAAAGGCGCAAGCATACATGCACGTACCCTTTTATAAAGCTATATAAAAAAAAGGATGTAGTAGTAACGCACACTTTATTGAGGTACAGTATTACATCGCCATTCACCATCTGTGGCTATGCAGTGTCATCTATATATACCTTATCTATCCGTTGTCATGCTTGCAAGTCCACAGTCAGGCATAAATAGCTGTTTTCACTATGCACTTTTTAAAGGTTTTTTTTGTTAATATAAATGATTGCCACATATTATCAGTATTACATGATGGAAATTTTAGATATTTTTAAAAACTTTTTAGTGATATTATTCAGCAAATGAAAATGGTGTACATACTGTTACTTATCCATCATTAATGGATTCTGATATGTACTTGTATGCTTTTATTTAAAACCGTTATAGCAGATTATTTAACCCATTTTTATTGTGGTTTGCATTGCTTTTCAACATGTTAATGTATGCGTTTATGTTTGTCAATTATTAATTTACATTTTATTTTTTAAGTAAAATCATCATCTTATGGTACTAAAGGTTATATTTCTCTTGTTTGGAGTATAGACATTTTTAATTGACACGTAACAAGGAAAATACTTGATCTAGTATTTAAACATCCTCCTTGACCCTGGGCTCCAACACCGCCAGTTGTTGCTTGGAAGTGCTGTTAGCACAGTCTACACTTGCTCCTGTGTTACTGGGGTTCAGTAATGTCAGCTGTTCCCCTGCTGTGTGAACGGCAAAAAGTCCTGCTGCCTCCACCCTGTTCTCTTCTCATCCCTGGGTTACAACACCGCCAGTTGTTTCTCGGAAGTGCTGTTAGCACAGTCTACACTTGCTCCTGTGTTACTGGGGTTCAGTAATGTCAGCTGTTCCCCTGCTGTGTGAACGGCAAAAAGTCCTGCTGCCTCCACCTGTTCTCTTCTCATCCCTGGGTTACAACACCGCCAGTTGTTTCTCGGAAGTGCTGTTAGCACAGTCTACACTTGCTCCTGTGTTACTGGGGTTCAGTAATGTCAGCTGTTCCCCTGCTGTGGTGAACGGCAAACAGTCCTGCTGCCTCCACCATGTTCTCTTCTCATCCCTGGGTTACAACACCGCCAGTTGTTTCTCGGAAGTGCTGTTAGCACAGTCTACACTTGCTCCTGTGTTACTGGGGTTCAGTAATGTCAGCTGTTCCCCTGCTGTGTGAACGGCAAAAAGTCCTGCTGCCTCCACCACTGTTCTCTTCTCATCCCTGGGTTTTACAACACCGCCAGTTGTTTCTCGGAAGTGCTGTTAGCACAGTCTACATTGCTCCTGTGTTACTGGGGTTCAGTAATGTCAGCTGTTCCCCTGCTGTGTGAACGGCAAACAGTCCTGCTGCCTCCACCATGTTCTCTTCTCATCCCTGGGTTACAACACCGCCAGTTGTTTCTCGGAAGTGCTGTTAGCACAGTCTACACTTGCTCCTGTGTTATGGGGTTCAGTAATGTCAGCTGTTCCCCTGCTGTGTGAACGGCAAAAAGTCCTGCTGCCTCCACCTGTTCTCTTCTCATCCCTAGGGTTACAACACCGCCAGTTGTTTCTCGGAAGTGCTGTTAGCACAGTCTACACTTGCTCCCTGGGTTACAACACCGCCAGTTGTTTCTCGGAAGTGCTGTTAGCACAGTCTACACTTGCTCCTGTGTTACTGGGGTTCAGTAATGTCAGCTGTTCCCTGCTGTGTGAACGGCAAAAGTCCTGCTGCCTCCACCATGTTCTCTTCTCATCCCTACAACACCGCCAGTTGTTTCTCGGAAGTGCTGTTAGCACAGTCTACACTTGCTCCTGTGTTACTGGGGTTCAGTAATGTCAGCTGTTCCCTGCTGTGTGAACGGCAAACAGTCCTGCTGCCTCCACCCTGTTCTCTTCTCATCCCTGGGTTACAACACCGCCAGTTGTTTCTCGGAAGTGCTGTTAGCACAGTCTACACTTGCTCCCGTGTTTACTGGGGTTCAGTAATGTCAGCTGTTCCCCTGCTGTGTGAACGGCAAACAGTCCTGCGCCTCCACCTGTTCTCTTCTCATCCCTGTTCTCTTCTCATCCCTGGGTTACAACACCGCCAGTTGTTTCTCGGAAGTGCTGTTAGCACAGTCTACACTTGCTCCTGTGTTACTGGGGTTCAGTAATGTCAGCTGTTCCCCTGCTGTGTGAACGGCAAACACAGTCTACACTTGCTCCTGTGTTACTGGGGTTCAGTAATGTCAGCTGTTCCCCTGCTGTGTGAACGGCAAACAGTCCTGCTGCCTCACCATGTTCTCTTCTCATCCCTGGGTTACAACACGCCAGTTGTTTCTCGGAGTGCTGTTAGCACAGTCTACACTTGCTCCTGTGTTACTGGGGTTCAGTAATGTCAGCTGTTCCCCTGCTGTGTGAACGGCAAAAAGTCCTGCTGCCTCCACCTGTTCTCTTCTCATCCCTGGGTTACAACACCGCCAGTTGTTTCTCGGAAGTGCTGTTAGCACAGTCTACACTTGCTCCTGTGTTACTGGGGTTCAGTAATGTCAGCTGTTCCCCTGCTGTGTGAACGGCAAAAGTCCTGCTGCCTCCACCTGTTCTCTTCTCATCCCTGGGTTACAACACCGCCAGTTGTTTCTCGGAAGTGCTGTTAGCACAGTCTACACTTGCTCCTGTGTTACTGGGGTTCAGTAATGTCAGCTGTTCCCTGCTGTGTGAACGGCAAAAGTCCTGCTGCCTCCACCTGTTTTTCTCACCCTGGGTTACAACACCGCCATTGTTTTCGGAAGTGCTGTTAGCACGCTACACTTGCTCGTGTACTGGGTTCAGTAATGTCAGTGTTCCCTGCTGTGTGAACGGCAAAGTCCTGCTGCCTCCACTGTTTCTTCTCATCCTGGTTACAACGCAGTTGTTTCTCGGAAGTGCTGTTAGCACAGTCTACACTTGCTCCTGTGTATGGTTCGTAATGTCAGCTGTTCCCCTGCTGTGTGACGCAAACAGTCCGCTGCCTCCACCTGTTCTCTTTCATCCCTGGTACAACACGCCATTTTTCTGAAGTGCTGTTACACATACCTTGCTCCGTTACTGGGTCAGTAATGTCAGCTGTTCCGCTGTGTGAACGCAAAGCCTGCTGCTCACCCGTTCTTTCTCATCCTGGTTACAACACCGCCAGTTGTTTCTCGGAGTGCTGTTACACAGTACACTTGCTCCTGTGTTACTGGGGTTCAGTAATGTCGCTGTTCCCCTGCTGTGTACGGCAAAGTCCTGCTGCCTCCACCATGTTCTCTTCTCATCCTGGGTTACAACACCGCCAGTTTTTCTCGGAAGTGCTGTTAGCACAGTCTACACTTGCTCCTGTGTTACTGGTTCAGTAATGTCAGCTGTTCCTGCTGTGTGAACGGCAAATCCTGCTGCCTCCACCTGTTCTCTTCTATCCTGGTCACCCGCCATTGTTTCTCGGAAGTGCTGTTAGCACAGTCTACACTGCTCCGTGTTACTGGTTCAGTAATGTCAGCGTTCCTGCTGTGTGAACGGCAAAACTACTCTGTCGGTTCATAATGTCACTGTCCCTCTGTGTAACGCAAGTCGCGCCTCACGTTCTTCCTCGGCACACGCAGTTTTCGGAGGCGTGACAGCTACCTTGTCTTTATGGGGTCAGTAGTCAGTCCTGCTGTTAACGGCAAAAGTCCTCTGCCTCCCGTTTTTATCCTGGTAACACGCCTGTTTCTGAGTGGTTAGCACAGTACACTTCCGTGTACGGGGTCATAATGACGTTCTGCTTGTGACGCAAAGTCCTGCCTCCCCCGTTCTTTCCTGGTAACACCGCCGTTGTTTGAAGTGTGTGCAAGTTCACTTGCCTGTGTTACTGGGTTCAGTATGTCAGCTGTTCCCCTGCTGTGTGAGCAAAACAGTCCTGCTGCTCCACCATGTTCCTTTCATCCCTGGGTTACAACCGCAGTTGTTCTCGTAGTGCTGTTAGCACAGTCTACACTGCTCCTGTTTACTGGGGTTCGTAATGTCACTGTTCCCCTGCTGTGTGACGCAAAAAGTCCTGCTGCCTCCACCCTGTTCTTTCTCATCCCTGGGTACTACACCGCCATGTTTCTCGAGTGCTGTTACACAGTCTACACTTGCTCCGGTTACTGGGGTTCAGTAAGTCAGCTGTTCCCCGCTGTGTGACGGCAAACTCCTGCTGCCTCCACATGTTCTCTTCTCATCCCTGGGTTACAAACCGCCAGTGTTTCTCGAAGTCTGTTAGCACGTTACACTTGCTCCTGTGTTACGGGGTTCGAATGTCAGCTGTTCCCCTGCGTGTGACGGAGTCTGCTGCCTTCCCCTGTTCTTCTCATCCTGGTTACACACCGCCAGTTGTTTCTCGAATGCTGTTAGCCAGTCTACACTTGCTCCGTGTTATGGGGTTCGTAATGTCAGCTGTTCCCTGCTGTGTGACGGCAAAGTCTGCTGCCTCACTGTTTTTCATCCCTGGGTACAACAGCTTTTTCTCGGAAGGCTGTTCACAGTTCATTGCTCGTGTTACTGGGTTCAGTATGTCAGCTGTCCTGCTGTTGAACGGCAAAGTCCTGCTGCCTCCACCATGTTCTCTTCTCATCCCTGGTTACAACACCCCATTGTTTCTAAGGCTGTTGCCAGTCTACACGCTCCTGTTAGGTCGTAATGTCAGTGTTCCCTGGTGTGAACGGCAACAGTCCTGCTGCTCCACCAGTTCTCTTCTCACCCTGTACAACACGCCATTGTTTCTCGGAGTGCTGTTAGCACAGACACTTGTCCGTGTTACTGGGGTTCATAATGTCACTGTCCTGCTGTGTGACGGCAACAGTCCTGCTGCTCCACATGTTCTTCTCTCCTGGTCAACACCCCAGTTTTTCTCAGTGCTGTTAGCACAGCTCACTTGCTCCTGTGTTACTGGGTTCATTGTCAGTGTTCCCCTGCTTGTGAAGCAAAAGTCCTGCTGCCTCACCATGTTCTCTTCTCATCCCTGGGTTACAACACCGCCAGTTGTTTCTCGGAAGTGCTGTTAGCACAGTCTACACTTGCTCCTGTGTTACTGGGGTTCAGTAATGTCAGCTGTTCCCCTGCTGTGTGAACGGCAAACAGTCCTGCTGCCTCAACTTTAATTTCCATGGGTACCTTCTGCTACCCATCCGGGTTCCAGTACCGTCAGCTGGTTCTCCGCAGTACCTTTGGCCTAGGTGCCTCCATGTCGGTATCCGAGTTCCAGCAACGTCTGCTGGTCCTTGGTAGTGCTTTGGAGCACAGGTACCTCCTGCTTAGTAACCCTGTCCCAGTAACGTCAGCTGGTCCTCGGTTGTGCCATTGGCTCTTTTCCTTCTGCTGACCCTCCGGGTTCCAGCACAGTCAGCTGGTCCTCGTTACTTTCATTGGCTCTTGTACCTTCTGCTACCCATCCGGGTTCCAGTACCGTCAGCTGGTTCTCCGCAGTGCCTTTGGCCTAGGTGCCTCCATGTCGGTATCCGAGTTCCAGCAACGTCTGCTGGTCCTTGGTAGTGCTTTGGAGCACAGGTACCTCCTGCTTAGTAACCCTGTCCCAGTAACGTCAGCTGGTCCTCGGTTGTGCCATTGGCTCTTTTCCTTCTGCTGACCCTCCGGGTTCCAGCACAGTCAGCTGGTCCTCGTTACTTCCATTGGCTTTTGTACCATCACCAACAGGACAAAGAAGGTTAAGACAAACTACAAGATACAGAACAAGAGACAGAAGAACAATAAGCAGAAGATCAAAAAGCAGAAGAACATTAAGTATAAGACCAAAATGAAGAGCAAAATATATGCTCTAAATTCTAAGCAGAAGAAGACTAAGCAGTGTATGGGGGTGAGTCCGTTCCTCCTCGTGGTGCCCCTGGAAAATGCCTGATGCTGCTGCAGGCTAAACTGAACGCGGACAAATACTGTTGTAATTAAAATCTTTCGTGACAGCAAGAACGGAAGGATGAAAATTCAGAGTTTTACAGATTACAAGTACAGGAATGTCTGTCACAAATAAGAATATGATGAAAAGGATGAATAGGAAGAAGATGAAGAAGTAGAATATGAAGAATAATAACTTTAATAAGAACAATATAAGTAATGTTAACAAAAAGATGAATAGCAAGAAGTTTTAGAAGATTAAGAAGGTGAAGATGAAGAATAATTTGATGAGAAAGATGATGCTGCTGAAAATTATGAAGGAGAAAGTGTGTGAAAAGTTAAAAAGGTGAAGACCATGGAAGTTGTGAAACAGACATATTTGACAAAATAGAAAAAAGGTTAACAACATTGTCAATTTGTTCGTCAATCCGAACGTATTTCCTAAAAAAAAAAAATTAATGCTATTCCATTGGATTGGGTCAAACATCTATGCCTTTAATGTCTCCTCAACCTCCCCCAATACATTCTACATTACTCTTTCTTGTTTTCCTTCATGTACAATTAACCAACAAGGCAAGAATGGGTTTTTTTTAATTTCGATATTTTGTTCCCATAGACTTACATGGGACTTCCGGTATCGGTATCGGGTATCGCCGATATTTTAGTGATATCGGCGATACCATTCCGATTCCGATACTTTAGGATATCGGAAAGTATCGCTCAACTCTAATCCTAACCCATCCCTGTAGACTGAGAGCCCTTGTGGGCAGGGTCCTCTCTCCTTCTGTACTTGTGTGTGCCTTGTATTGCTCACATCTATTGTACTTGTCTATATTTGCCCCTTTTCACATGTAAAGCGCCATGGAATAAATGGCGCTATAAAAATGCATAATAATAATAATACAGCTACAGGACCCATGACTGCTGCCCTCACTGGTCTCCGCTGCTTCTGCAATGTATTTTTGTCTAAAAATCATTTTTACAATTGGGTTTTGCAAGGGAAACTATAAAATCAGTAGAATAACTAGTTAAGGCTGCATCCATATGACTGTCTCTACACAAAGGACATAATCTCTGCCTACTCTTAAGGGTATGCCACACGAGATCGCTAACGAGATCGCTACTGCGTCACATTTATAACGCAGTAGCGATCTCGTTAGCGACTTAGCTGTGTGTGACATGTAGCAGCGATGTGGCCCCTGCTGAGATGTCGCTGATCGCTTATGAACGTTCTGAGCCGTTTTTTGGTTGTTGGTGTCCCGCTGGTGAGCCTGAATCGCTGAGTGTGACACCCTTTATGAACGACTTCAACAGCGTCGCAGGTGGGATTAGGTTTTCCCAACGACCGCAGAGGTCATTATACAGATCGCTGATGAGTTGTGTTTGGAATCACAGATCGCTGATGAGTTGTGTTTGGAATCTAACTAGCGATCACATAGCGATCGCACTAGCGATCTCGCCAGGTTAAGTCGTTGTCGTGATCGCTGGTTGCGATCACTTAGTGTTGCAGTGCCTTTACTGCAGGAACTCAGAGCCATAGGGAATCTCCTGGAAGGATACTGAGAGGTGTCAACTGTGACATCTCCACCTAGTGAGCTTCAAAGTGTAGGCAGATGCTGGTTTTAGCCAGGCTAGATATTCCCTAGTTACTATGTTGGGGGGGATGTGTTGTGAATGGGTTTGAGATGAGTTCTGAGCAGAGGCTCCCTCTGGTGGTTACAAGCGGTGCTAGTGAAGATTGTGAGGACTGGGAATCAGGTGTTACTGACTGGTCTTATATAAGGGAGTCATTTTCCCATCAGGGTTGCCGGTGATCAATTGTTCTGGTCTGAATCCTTCATTCCAGTTTCCCTTGTAGCCTGCTGTGTCGTGTCTGCATCTCCTGCTAACAGATAAGACTTTGTCTTCTTTTGTGTTTTTGCTATATTTTTGCATTTTGTCCTGCACTTCTTTGGGGGCCTTCAGGGTCCCCTCCGGGGGCTTCTGCCCTCTCAGTTTAGTTCAGCCACTGAGTTTTGTTCTTTTGCTTTTTCCAGTTTTTTCAGTGGCTGCTGTTTTGATTTTGTTACACCAGAGAACTAATTTAGGTGGTAGAGGTCGTGTGATCTCAGGTGATTTTGAAATTAGTAGAGTTGGTGCTTTTCAGGGTTTTCTGGGATTGCAGTAAGTACCCTTCCTATCCTTTTCTATTTAGATAGTTTGGGCCCCAGCGTTTGCTCATGCTATTTTCTTTCTGTGTCAGTATTTCCTCTTGTCTAACCGCCATTACATGTTTGGGGGCTTTCTATTATCTTTGGGGTTCTGCTCCGGGGCAGATAGCTTTCCTATTTCTATCTTTAGGTGTAGTTAGTTTCTCAGGCTGTGACGAGGCGTCTAGGACCAACGTAGGAACGCTCCACGGCTGCCTCTAGTTGTGGTGGTTAGTCAGGGTACTGCAATCTCATAGATTCCAACTGCTCTGGTGTATTGCCTTTTTTACCTGCACTCCTCAGCTACCGAAACATAACAGTATCACCGGCCTAAAAATTGAAAATTGTATGGTACTCACAGAAGGGAAAAAATATTGTGAAAGAAAAAAGGTTGTCAGAGTTGTCAGAGATATTTTTCTGTTTGTTGCATTTTTTTTTTTTTCCTCTGTATCTCTGGGTGCTGGGGAGGATCTTTTCTCCCAATGGAGTTTGGACAGTTGTCTGGCCGTGTGGATCAGCTTGCCACTGAGGTTCAGAGTATTGCTGCATATCTTGCTAGGTTGCCTGTTGTGGAACCTAGGATCCCCATGCCAGATTTGTTTTTAGGGGATCGAGCTAAGTTTCAGAATTTCAAAAATAATTGTAAATTGTTTTTTGCCTTAAAATCTAAGTCCTCAGGAAACGCAACGCAGCAGGTTCAAATTATCATCTCTCTCCTGCGCGGCGATCCTCAGGATTGGGCTTTTTCCCTGATACCTGGGGATCCTGTTTTGAGTGATGTTGATGCGTTTTTTCAGGCTTTGGGGTTATTGTACGATGAGCCTAATGTCACTGATCAAGCTGAAAAAGCCTTGTTGGCATTAAATCAGGGGCTTGATGATGCTGAGTTATACTGTCAGAGATTCCGTAGGTGGGCAGTCCTGACCAAATGGAATGACGACGCTTTGGCGGCCCTTTTCCGGAGGGGTCTGTCAGATAATGTAAAGGATGTTATGGTGGGATTCCCTGTCCCCTCTGGTCTCAATGATTCTATGTCATTGGCGATTCAAGTTGACAGACGTTTGCGTGAGCGGAGAAGTATGCGTGGAATGGTGTTGCCTTGTGAACCAGCTTCTGAACCCATGCAGTGTGATAGAGTGGTGTCTGGGGCACAGCGTCATGAGTTTCGAAAGCGCAATGGGTTATGTTTCTACTGTGGTGATGCCTCTCATGCTATTTCAGTCTGCCCTAAGCGGGGAAGACGTTTTGCACGCTCAGTTGTCTTGGGTAGTGTTCAGACTAAGTTTTTATTAACTGTCACTCTGATATGCTCTCTGTCCTCATTTTCTGCTCAGGCTTTCGTTGATTCTGGAGCAGCTATTAACCTGATGGATTATGATTTTGCTAAACGTTGTGGGTTTCCCTTGATACCCCTACAGAAGTCTATTCCCCTACTGGGGATCGATTCTACCCCTTTGGCTGAGAATAAACCCCAGTTTTCTACTCAGGTGATAATGAGGGTTGAACCTGATCACCAGGAGTGCTGCAAATTTTTGGTTCTATATAATCTGCATGACATTATCGTGCTGGGTTTCCCTTGGTTACAGTCTCATAATCCTATTTTGGATTGGAAATCTGTGTCTGTAACCAGTTGGGGCTGCCAATGTGTTAATACCAACACTCCTGTTTTTTCTGCCTCCCCCAGGCTCAGGATGTTCCTGACTTTTTGTTTGATTTTTCTGATGTGTTTAGCGAAAGTAAATCTGCATCCTTGCCTCCCCATAGGAGCTATGACTGCGCTATTGAATTAGTGCCTGGTAGTAAATTCCCTAAAGGTCGCCTTTTTAACTTGTCTGTACCTGAACATGACGCTATGCGGTCTTATATCAAGGAATCATTGGAGAAGGGTCATATCAGACCATCCTCTTCACCCTTAGGTGCCGGTTTTTTCTTTGTGGCCAAAAAAGATGGTTCATTAAGGCAGTGTATTGATTATCGTCTCTTGAACAATATTACTGTGAAATATCAATACCCGTTACCCTTGATTTCTGACCTGTTTTCCAGGGTGAAAAACGCTACTTGGTTTACTAAGCTTGACCTCAGGGGGGCGTATAACCTTATTCGCATTAAGCACGGGGATGAATGGAAGACGGCATTCAATACCCTGAAGGGCATTTTGAGTACCTAGTGATGCCCTTTGGGCTCACTAATGCTCCTTCCGTCTTCCAGTCCTTCATGAATGACATTTTCAGGGATTTTGTGGACAAATTTTTGATTGTTTATTTGGATGATATCTTGATTTTTTCTAATGACTGGGACTCTCATGTGAAACATGTTCGAACTGTATTCCAGATTTTGAGAGAGAATGCTCTGTATGTGAAGGGATCAAAGTGTATTTTTGGCGTACAGAGGATCTCATTTCTGGGATTCATTTTGTCCCCATCTGTTATTGAAATGGACCCGGTCAAGGTTCAGGCCATCTGTGATTGGGTCCAACCTACTTCATTAAAGGCTCTTCAGAGATTTTTGGGTTTTGCCAATTTTTATCGTAAATTTATTGGTAATTTCTCGGTTATTGTTAAACCATTAACTGATTTGACCAGAAAGGGTTCTGATGTGGTGAATTGGCCTCCTGAGGCAGTCTCTGCATTTCAGGAACTTAAGCAGAGATTCACTTCTGCTCCTGTTCTACGGCAGCCTGATGTTTCTCTGCCATTTCAGGTGGAGGTTGATGCCTCTGAAATTGGGGCAGGTGCCGTTTTGTCCCAAAAAGATCCAGAGACCTCTAAAAGTAACCTTGTGCCTTTTTCTCTCGAAAATTTTCTCCTACTGAACGTAATTATGACGTGGGTAATCGGGAGTTATTGGCCATGAAGTGGGCTTTTGAAGAGTGAAGACATTGGCTGGAGGGAGCCAAACATCAGGTGGTGGTCCTTACGGACCATAAGAATCTGGTCTATCTGGAATCTGCCAAGCGACTCAATCCTAGACAGGCCAGGTGGGCCTTGTTTTTCACACGTTTTAATTTTGTGGTTTCCTTTCTTCCTGGCACTAAGAATGTTAAGGCGGATGCCCTCTCGAGGAGTTTCCTTGCGGACTCTCCTGAGTTATCTGATCCTTCTGTTATTTTGAAAGAGGGTGTAGTTCTTTCCGCCATCTCGCCCAATTTGAGACTTGCTCTGGAGGGGTGTCAGGAGGATAGGCCCGAGCGCTGCCCTGTTTGAAAATTGTTTGTCCCGGACCAATGGAAAAAGAGTGTGATGTCTGAGATTCATTGTTCCGCATTGGCTGGGCATCCCGGAATTTTTGGTACCAGAGACTTGGTTAGTCGGTCCTTTTGGTGGCCTACCTTGTCTCGTGATGTCAGGGAGTTTGTGCAGTCCTGCGGGACTTGCTCTCGCTCCAAGCCTTGCTCTCGCTCTAGTGGTTTGTTGATGCCATTGCCTGTGCCCAAGAGACCATGGACCCATATCTCTATGGATTTCATTTCCGATCTTCCTGTTTCTCAGAGAATGACCACCATCTGGGTAATTTGTGATAGGTTTTCCAAAATGATACATCTTGTGCCATTACCTAAGTTGCCTTCCTCCTCTGAATTGGTGCCGTTGTTCCTTCAGCACGTGGTTCGTTTACACGGCATTCCTGAGAACATTGTGTCTGACAGAGGAGTCCAGTTTGTTTCCAGATTTTGGAGGACTTTTTGTTCTAAACTGGGTGTTCAATTGTCTTTCTCCTCGGCATTTCATCCTCAGACCAATGGTCAAACTGAGAGAACAAACCAGACATTGGAGACTTATCTAGGATGCTTTGTGTCTGCTGATCAGGATGACTGGGTCTCTTTTTTGCCTTTGGCTGAGTTTGCTCTTAATAATAGAGCTAGCTCTGCCACTTTGATGTCTCCGTTTTTCTGTAATTCTGGGTTTCACCCTCGATTTTCTTCAGGACAGACGGAGGCTTCTGTCTGTCCAGGTGTTGACTCTGTTGTGGAGCGTATGCAGCAGATTTGGGACCAGGTAGTGGAGAGGTTGTCCCTCTCTCAGGAGAGGGCCCAGCGGTTTGCTAACCGGCATAGGACTGATGGTCCTCGGTTTAAAGTGGGGGACTTGGTCTGGTTGTCCTCAAAGAATATTCCTATGAGAGTAGCATCACCTAAATTTAAGCCTAGGTTCATTGGACCTTATAAGATCATGGAGATTATTAATCCTGTTTCTTTTCGTTTGCTTCTTCCAGGGACATTTAAGATCCATAACGTGTTCCACAAGTCCTTGTTGAAGAGGTTTGTTGAGCCAGTGGTTCCTGCTGCTGTGCCTCCTGACCCTGTTTTGGTTGAGGGCAATCTGGAGTATGTGGTTGAGAAAATATTGGATTCTCGTTTTTCTAGACGGAAACTCCAGTATTTGGTTAAATGGAGAGGTTATGGTCAGGAAGACAATTCTTGGGTGTTTGCTTCGGACATCCATGCTAGGAGACTTATCCATGCGTATCATAGAACTCATCCTGACCGACCTGGTTGCTCAAATGAGGGTTCGGTGACCCCTCCTCAAGGGGGGGGTACTGTTGTGAATGGGTTTGAGATGAGTTCTGAGCAGAGGCTCCCTCTGGTGGTTACAAGCGGTGCTAGTGAAGATTGTGAGGACTGGGAATCAGGTGTTACTGACTGGTCTTATATAAGGGAGTCATTTTCCCATCAGGGTTGCCGGTGATCAATTGTTCTGGTCTGAATCCTTCATTCCAGTTTCCCTTGTAGCCTGCTGTGTCGTGTCTGCATCTCCTGCTAACAGATAAGACTTTGTCTTCTTTTGTGTTTTTGCTATATTTTTGCATTTTGTCCTGCACTTCTTTGGGGGCCTTCAGGGTCCCCTCCGGGGGCTTCTGCCCTCTCAGTTTAGTTCAGCCACTGAGTTTTGTTCTTTTGCTTTTTCCAGTTTTTTCAGTGGCTGCTGTTTTGATTTTGTTACACCAGAGAACTAATTTAGGTGGTAGAGGTCGTGTGATCTCAGGTGATTTTGAAATTAGTAGAGTTGGTGCTTTTCAGGGTTTTCTGGGATTGCAGTAAGTACCCTTCCTATCCTTTTCTATTTAGATAGTTTGGGCCCCAGCGTTTGCTCATGCTATTTTCTTTCTGTGTCAGTATTTCCTCTTGTCTAACCGCCATTACATGTTTGGGGACTTTCTATTATCTTTGGGGTTCTGCTCCGGGGCAGATAGCTTTCCTATTTCTATCTTTAGGTGTAGTTAGTTTCTCAGGCTGTGACGAGGCGTCTAGGACCAACGTAGGAACGCTCCACGGCTGCCTCTAGTTGTGGTGGTTAGTCAGGGTACTGCAATCTCATAGATTCCAACTGCTCTGGTGTATTGCCTTTTTTACCTGCACTCCTCAGCTACCGAAACATAACAGGGATGGTTGGAGTCACAAATTATTAAAATTCAAGGTATTTGTCCCTAAATTAGTCCAGGGTACAGACACAAACCAGCAATTGTAGTCTTATAATCTAGGCCATCTTGGAAATATGAGCCCAGGACCAGGCATATAAAAGATGGGTGACACAATAGGAAGGTGTTCACATGTCGGCGTCTGACTATCCTGATTGTGATTCATGACTTATTTTCTCCTTCCCCTAAGGGAACAGAAGAACAACTAGGTATTTTCTGTTATTTCTCCCTTGTTATTTTATAACTGTTTTGATATATTTGTGTGTCATTTTATTTTTTAAACCTTTTCTATATTTTATTGCACTGTATATCTTTCTATCAAAGATTAAAATCTTTAAGAATTCTGGTCCTTGTGTGCTCTAAAGAATCCATAGCCTTTCAGAGAGTGTGTGACTTTTTTTGATTGTCAGACAGTAGCATATTTTGGAGACACATCACCCTGTGTGTCTGATGAGTGGTGGCAGCGCGCTGTGTAGCTGGGCTTGCGGACCGTGTCAAGGTGTGCTCACTTTACAGCATATAGCAGAGGTTGAGTGTTGGATTGAGTGAGAGGAGATAAATTAACCCTTGCAGGTGCACCCCACATCACATGCTGAGAAGTGTGCGCGTGACAAGTTCCATGAAAAAATTTAAACTGTTTCTCCTCTACATCATTGGAACTACCTATTCCTGGCAGCGGAATGTAGCAATTTCTTATGTGGGAAAAAAATCAAATATTTTTATGAAAAATCCACATCACAAATCCATGTAGTTTTGTGATTAGGTTTTCAAACCTGATGGGGTTTTTTAAGTGTTTTTTTACCCCATACAAGTTTTGGTCTAGATTTCATTAGGAATCAGCATCAAAAAGGTAATGTGTCACTTTTTTTTCATCAACGTGGTTTTCGAAACCTCTTTTGAAAAAAAAAATAATCCTGCAAGAACAGCAATGTGAATTTGAAATCAATGGAAAGCATATTCAACAGTTTTTAAGTAGTTTTTGATGTCTTTGTGTGAAAATATTTTTACCTTTCTTCTTCTGTGCTTCTTTCACCTGATTTATGATTACAATAATCATCTAAACTTTTGTTTGACCATATATCAACTGGGAAGAGCTCAGAAGAACAAAAAAAACAGTTATTAAATCTCCTGTCAAACGAAGCTCACTGACAGATCCTCAATTAACTCATTCTGCAGCCAGAAATAGACAGTGCAACAAATAGTTTTTAGTCACACATACATGGACTTAAGTAAAAAATGCCCCCGAAGTATTAATTTCCCTTAATTATCTAATCAAGATGTGATAAGCCAAGAGTCACATGGTTTAAAATTCCCAACTATTATTTTTTGGTTTAATTTACTAGAATAGATTTTTTATTACAATAATTGGGAGTGAAAATATATATTTTTAAAAAGTACACTAAATCTGACTTTGCATTGTGTTTCATTTAAACTTTCACTGTAAACTTAATCAAAAATAAATTACTCTGTGGAATTTTTTGTTAAAGTTATCATTTTAAAAAATAAAATTTTATCTTATTAAAGTGCATTATGATGTAGATAAACATTAAACTTACTGTTTTGTCCTTTTATGGTGAAATTATCTACTATAAAAATGGAGACTTACTGGATGTTGTGATGTGCAAAAACAGTTTTATTTTACTGCATTTATAAAGTACATTGATGTAGTTTTTTGCACTTATTATATTATTTCATAACGAAAAAAAATAATTGATTTTTTTTTCTCACTTTATCCCCAATGAAATGAGTTTAGAATACTGTAAAGAAAATAAATATTATTATCTAGGCTAATGCATTACCTAAGGCTGCAACATCTACCCTAATTCTGTCTAAATTAGATAGGGAATTGGGGCTTCACCTCACATGGTTTAGAATCCCCCAATGACATATCATAATAACAAAAAGAGTCAAATAAACAATCAAGAATATAAAATCTATAATCTGTGACTACATGATTTCAATAATGTACTACATGGTGTTCAAGACTTTTCATAAAAATCACAGAATATGGCATGATATTGTGTTAAAGATGTTCCTTCTCCACTTTGCCCACGTAATCTACTGTATGAAAAATATGTATGTACACATTCATAATTAACAAAGAAATCTAGATTCCTAAAAAGATATCAAGGAACCACTAAACTCCACATCTTCCTATGAGAGAAAAAAAAATTAAATTCAGATTATTCTCCAATATCCGTTGAAATTTATGATATACAAAAGGCTCTAATTAAATAAGAGGAAAAAGTAGTTAAGCATATAAAATATTCCATATGAGAGTGGTCTTTTTAAAACCTAAAACTTATTGGCCCAATTTATAAAACAGTTAATACTAGAATTTTAGAGTAAAATTGCTTGAAATGATGCAAAATTTTCATGTAACTTGTAGATGCGAAAAATGTTGTGACTTTTGGCACTTTTACACCAGTTTTAGCTCTAGTCACTATGTGGGGGCCATTATACTGTTTGCAGGGCTATGTGGTGCCATGAAACTATTTGCAGGGCTATGTGGGGGCCATTACACTGTTTGCAGGACTATGTGGGGGCCATTATACTGTTTGGAGGGCTATGTGGAGGGTCACTATTCTGTTTGGAGGACGATGTGTTGAGCCATTATATTGTTTGGAGGGGTATGTGGGGGCCATTAAACTAAGCAAGAAACTATACAGTTTGGGGGTTTGTGTGGGATCCAACTTATACTGTGTGAAGGGTTGTGTGGGGGCCAATATAGTGTTTGGAGGGTTAGAGGGAGCTATTATACAGTTTGGAGGGTTGTTTTGGGGCCATCATACTGTAGGGAGGGCTGTGTAGAGTACTGTTTTTGGGTCACAGGCATGACATCATACTGTGTTGGAGTCACCATACTTTGTGGAGGGGGTACAGTAGGGTTATCATAGTGTGTGTGTCTGTGTGGGTTGAGGATACTGTGGAGGTATTCACTGTGAGGGTGTTATACTGTGTTTTGTGAGCACTTTTTGGCATCATACTTTAGTTGGGCAATGAAATGGAAATCTACGGGCTTCAATAGGAGGAAAATTACTTTGTAAGGGATGCAAAATCATGAGATATGCTCTGCTGTGGAGAAAAATGAAAAACAAAAAAGGGGTACTGTAGACACCAAACACTCCAAATGACAAGATAAATATAATAACAATAAAAAATTAAGTGCAAAATTAATTTTATTGTTTGGTGGCTACAGTACACATTTTTTGTTTTTTATTTTTCTCCTCTGTTTTTGCTGTATGTCAAAAAACCAAAGTTTTTATATATGCAGTAGTACCAGCTCACATTATTTAACATGCTCTTCTGTGACCCTGCCAAATATTTTTTTTGTAGGGGGGACCAATTAGGACTTATGCCATGGACTCCACTAAGTATGCCCCTGCCAAGTAAAATGATTTCTTTGATGGCATAAGTGATCTAATCACTTGACAGACAAGTGTTTGGCTTATTCATAGGGTGATCACCGGCATATTTACACAAGTGGAAAATTGGAACTAGAATTCCCTTGCTGATTATCTGAATGCACCATTAGATATTGCAATAAGTTAGCCAATAAGTGTAATTTGTGTTACATGATACTCTCTGTAACACTAATGCCAGTGCCCCTGAATGGTTCCTCTTTCTCCTCCATGCAAGGATGCTGACATACTTACCACCCTGTCTTCCTGCTTCCTCTGTACACCACACAGGCATCATTGTAGTTAATTTGTTTGTCCTGATTCTGTTCCCGTATTCCTAGATAGTGTGTATGTTACCCTGAAGCCGCTCCAGCAATACCTGAACCCTAAAGTAGCTCCAGCGGTACCTGAATCCTGAAGCCACTTCGACGGTACCTGAACTTTGTAGTCACATCGGTGTACCTTTAGTCTAAAGCCACTTTGGCGGTACCCAAAACCTGAATCCGTACCCGTCTGAACAGGTTCTGAATTTAGCCTTGTCTGTGACTCCCAATCCAGTCAGCATCAACATTATTATTATTCTTTTTTTTATAGCGCCATTTATTCCATGGCGCTTTACATGTGAGAGGGGGCGAATATAGGCAAGTACAATAAATATGAGCAATACAGGACACACATAAGTACAGAAGGAGAGAGGACCCTGCCCGCGAAGGCTCACAATCTAATCAACATCAATATTTTACATTGATAATTGTTTCAAGGAGTGTATAATGTAATTGCAACTTTCCATTATAATTACATCTCATCCTATTATGGAAACTAAACATAGTAGAAAGGATAGAATAAACAGTAACAAGAACAGAGACAGGACAGTAAGACCAATTTAATTTATTGGAAAATTGCATATTACACTGTATATCTGCCAAAATTATAGATGTCATAGTATTTTATTTATGAGCAAAAAAAATTATACAGTGGAATTTTTGCCAGCCACCAAGCAGTAGGATTTCTGGAAAGTTTGAGCATCAAATCACTGCAGTTTGACTTATGGGCTAGACTTTCCAGACATCATACCGATCGCCAAGGAAATACCACGCTTGCACTTGTTAAACAGCGCATTGAATCTGGGTATACGTCCCCAGCTTCATTTTCTGAATCCGCATGCTCTGGAGCCACAGTGTGTCAGAGGCTACCTGCATATTGTATGCACATGTGTCGTACATTTAAAGAGTTGAAAACATTTTTCTCATTCAGATATTAAGTGATTTTTCTGCCTTTTTCATGAAACATGGGGCTTTCATATTTTTTCATTTTTTGCTGATATCGGGTGCTACTGGATGGAAAAATAAATAAAAATAAGTGTCTGTTTTTTCCTCCAAAAAAATATGACCACAAAGAATTACTTAAATACATTTACAAATTTTATATTTCCTAATTTTGTAATAAATATTTTTATTTATAATTGGAATTTTTTTTGAAGGCTGGGCTAGTAACAGAAATTTGGATTGACATTTTTATTTTTTTATTTATGTTTTATCTGTTATTTTTTATTTATTTTACATATTGTGACCGTTTCCCCATAAAGTCATCAGAAACTTTTGGAGAGGCATTTAAATAATAATTTTTATTTTCATCTAATTTACCTTGCAACTGGGACTGGCATATTATCCCCATTTCCAGTAGAAATGCAACCTTTGGGTTGTACCGCAGAGATTTTGGGTGTCCTGTGACCCAGCAGCTCCTGTTCCCTGCCTATACACAGTGATCACATGATCGCTGTGTATGGAGTAGGAAGCACCTTCAGCGATTGAGAAGGCTTTATGGTAATACATAGCCTGTGCCTTCCCCATGGGACTTTGACTATCTCTAATACACACGTGGTCAAAATTGTTGGTATCTCTCTTTTAATGACAGAAAAACCCACAATGGTCACAGAAATAACTTGAATCTGACAAAAGTAATAATAAATCAAAAATCTATGAAAATGAACAAATGAAAGTCAGACATTGCTTTTCAACCATGCTTCCACAGAATTAAAAAAAAAAAAAAACTCATGAAATAGGCTTGGACAGAAATGATGGTACTCCTGAAAATAATGTGACAAAAGGGACATGTTAAATCAAGGTGTGTCCACTAATTAGCATCACAGGTGTCTATAATCTTGTAATCAGTGAGTGGGCCTGTATAGAGGGCTACAGATATTCACTGTGCTGTTTGGTGACATGGTGTGTATCACACTCAACATGGACCAGAGGAAGCAAAGGAAACAGTTGTCTCGGGAGATTAGAAAGAAAAACTAGCTATTGAACCCGTTCTACGCCTGGGTGGCAAGCATTTTTATTGGTATGTGGTTTCCCATCCTGATATGTGCTGCCCCCCTCCTATCCTGGTATGCATGGCACCCCTCATCCCTATCCTGGTATGCATGGTACCCCTCATCCCTATCCTGGTATGCATGGTACCCCTCATCCCTATCCTGCTGTGGATGGCCCCCTCATCCCTATAATGGTATGCATGGCCCCCCTCATCCCTATTCTGGTTTGTATGAGCACCCATTCCTCATCCTGGTATGCATGGTCCCCTCACCCCCCAATCCTGGTATCCATGGTACCCTCTCATCCCTATCCTGGTAGGCATGGTACCCCCTCATCCCTATCCTGGTATGTATAGTCCCCTCACCCCCCAATTCTGGTATGCATGGTACCCCCTGAAGCGTATCATGGTATGCATGGTCCCCTCACCCCCCAATCCTGGTATGCATGGTCCCCTCACCCCCAATCCTGGCATGCATGGTCCCCTCACCCCCCAATCCTGGAATGCATGGTCCCCTCACCCCCAATACTGGTATGCAAGGTCCCCTCCCCCCCAATCCTGGTATGCAGGGTCCCCTCACCCCCCAATCCTGGATTGCATGGTTCCCTCACCCCCGCAATATTGGTATGCATGATCCCCCCTCATCCCTATCGTAGGATGTATGGTACCTCCTCACCGCCCAATCCTGGTATGCATGGTCCCCTTATCCCCAATCCTGGTATACATGCCACCCTTTACCTCCCAATTCTGATATGCATAGTCCCTGCATCCCCAATTCTGGTATGCATGGTACCCCTCACACCCCTATCCTGGTATGCATGCTACCCCTCACCCCCCTATCCTGATATACATGGTCCCCTCACCCCCCCTATTCTGATATGCATGGTCCCCTCATCCCTATCCTTTGTATGCATGGTCCTTTAACCCCCCTATCCTGGTATGCATGCTACCTCTCACGCCCTTATCCTGATATGTATCGTCCCCTCACCCCCCAATCCTGATATGCATGATCCACTTACCCCCCAATCTTGGTATGCATGGTCCCCTCACCCCCTATCCTGGTATGCATCCTACCTCTCACCCCCCTATCCTGATACGTATGGCCCCCCTCACCCCTATTAAACTGCACACATATAAAAAAAACATTTATACTCACCTTTCTTTCCTGTGCTCCAGCGCTGTCCCATTCTGCTGGAGGCTGGGGGAGGAGTGAGGCGCCGGAGTATGCGCATGCCCATACCGCACTGTCTGGCGCCATATTGCTGGACACACTGCAAATGTGTCTTCTGTAAAATGGTGCCGGATAGCGCTATGCGAGATTCTGATGCGCACTCCTGCCCCGGTCTCCAGCGAGAAGAGAAGCGCCGCAGCAACGGTCCTCCCGGTCAGGTAAGTATGGCGCCGGAGATCGCGGTATGCATTCAGTGTCTATGCGTACAATGATCTCCGGTGCCATACACACTAACTGTACCGCTGGATACCTTCTTCTGTCTGGAGCCAGACTGCGCAGGCGCTTTGCGCTTGCGCAGTCTATAAAGGCTTCAGACAGAGTGACGCTTACAGCGTTATATTATAGATTATTGACAAATATGTTAAAGGTAAAAGTAATAACACCATCTCCAAGGAGCTTGATGTTCCTGTGACTACAGTTGCACATATTATTCAGAAATGTAAGGTCCATAGGACTGTAGCCAACCTCCCTGGACGTGGCCGTATGAGGAAAATTGAAGTCAAATCAAAGAGACGGATAATACGAATGGTAACAAAAGAGCCCAGAAAAACTTCTAAACAGATTAAAGGTGAACTTCAAGATCAAGGAACATCAGTGTCAGATCGCACCATCCGTCGTTGTATGAGCCAAAGTGGACTTCATGGGAGATGACCAAGGAGGACACTATTGTTGAAAAAAAACATAAAAAAAGCAGTACTGGAATTTGCCAAACTACAAGCCACAAAGCTTCTGGGAGAATGTCCTATGGATAGATGAGACAAAAATGGAACTTTTTGGTAAGGCACATTAACTCTATGTTCACAGACGGATAAATGAAGCAAATCAAGAAAAGGACACTGTCCCTACTGTGAAACATGGAGGAGCCTCTGTTATGTTCTGGGGCTGCTTTGCTGCATCTGGAACAAGGTGTCTAGAATCTGTGCAGGGTACAATGAAATCTCAAGACTATCAAGGGATTCTATAGAGAAATGTACTGCCCAGTGTCAGAAAACTTGTTCTCAGTCGCATGTCAAGGGTCTTGCAACAGGATAGTGACCCAAAACACACAGATAAAAACACCCAAAAATGGCTAAGAGGAAAATATTGAACTATGCTAAAGTGGCCTTCTATGAGCCCTGACCTAAATCCTATTGAGCTTCTTTGGAAAGAGCTAAAACATGCTGTCTGGAAAAAGCAACCTTCAAACATGAGAGAACTGGAGCAGTTTGCTCTTGAGGAGTGGGCCAAAATACCTGTTGAGAGGTGAAGAAGTCTCATTGACAGTTACAGGAATTGTTTGATTGCAGTGATTGCTTCAAAAGGTTGTGCAACAAAATATTAAGTTAAGGATACCATCATTTCTGTCCAGGCCTATTTGATGAGTTTTATTTTTTTAAATTTCTGTGAAAGCGTGGTTGAAAAGCAAGGTCTGAAATTAATTGGTTTATTTTCATAGATCTTTGATTTATTATTACTTTTGTCAGATTCAAGCTATTTCTGTAACCATTGTGGCTTTTTCTGTCATTAAACAAGAGGTACCAACAATTTTGACCACATGTGTAGCTGGGAATCCCACTCCCACAGCTAAATGATCACATGTAGCTGTGCTACTTTGCAGTGACATTTTTGAACGTTATTGCAGAGTAAGAGTGGGAGCCTGTCATCACAATATCTATTGTTACAATAATGGTGTGGTCTTAGTGTCATTATTGTACTGATTTAGTAGATACCTATAGGAAAGAAATCTGCATCCTGGTTTAAGTCACATAAGTTTTTGTGCAATATCCTTTTCATGTATTGCAACGGGACTGTGGGACGGGACGTGGGCAGGGTTTTCTGCTCTGCTGCAGCCTCTCTGCATTTGTACAAGCCTCCTTGTCTAAAGTTCGCATTAACGTCACCCATGCTGTGGGCTGCACTTGCACACATTCATGTCCCGGTCATGGTCTTCAGCAAAATGGCAATGCATGCCCAGACCAGACTGACATCCGATGAACTTCAACAAAATGGCTCCAGTGACAGCGCATGAACAGATTCAGACTTCGACTCAATGACAAGCCGAGATCTCCATCTGCACATGCGCCATCACTGGCGCCATTTTGCTGAAGACCATGAGATGTGAATCTGCACAAGTGCTGCCACTGGGGCAATTTTGCACAAACTTCAAAAATAATGCTTGTACAAACACAGGGGTCGTGGCTGAAATGAAACACCCCTCCTACTGTCCCACTCCGATGCATGAAAAGGATTTTGCACCAAAAGTTCTAATGTGAACTTAACAAGGACCAGGATGCGGATTTCTTCCCTACAGGTATTTTTTAAATTAGTAGCACTGTGGTATCCCGATACACGTTCTACTGCTGCTCAATGAGACAGTTGTCGTGTGTCAGAATTAGTTTGGAAACTGTGAGTTAGAAAATGTAATACATTGCATACCGACGACTCATAAATGTGCTTTGCTGCCATCTACTGGCCAATGTGTATATGAAAGTTAAGTGATTATTCTCCTCACAACAAGCTGCCATAGAAATGGCTGGGTGGAGCCTCCCAGCTCAGGACTCACACAGACTTCCTGAGGTAACGCCCAGCTCAGGACTCACACTTCCTGAGGTAACTTCCAGTTTTTGGCGGTTCAAGCTGCCTGAGGGAGCAAACACTACTGCTCCCAGCATAGTTTTTCATGGGAGTCCACGCTGAGGGGACATTTTTCTCCACATAATCTCCTCCACAACGGAGTGAAGCCTCATTCTGTCTGGAGAGATAAAGCTGCACATGTGCTCTCCTGCATGCACTTCCTTTAATAGCAAGTGAAGAGAAATCTGCTACAGCCGCCCTGAGATGGCATAACCTAGCTTGTCTCATTAGGAGAGAATCATTAATTTCATATGCACAATATACTGTGAACTTTGCCTTTAAGAGAGAGGCTGTGCCCCATTACCTCTTTCAGGAAAGTTGTTATGTTTACAAGTTCACCTGTGTGTCTGGCTGCTTGAGATTGCACAAACACCACGGACGCTCTAAAACCTGCACCCAGACACCACCACTATAGGATTGCCCTTGGGGGGTCCTATACCATCCACAAGTGCCAGCTCCCGCTATTGACAATTGTTGTGGACACGAGGGAAGTGTTGACTGGTTTAGCGAACCAACTTCAGATACCGTGACATCATTATCTGCTGCCAGTGGGACTACATGCTCCAGCTGGCCCTTCTGCAACATCTGGCGCCTCCCCAGTGGCCCACCACAGCACCAGTCTGTTATGAATGTGCTAGAGATGGTTTCTGAGCAGAGGCTCCCTCTGGTGGTTATAGACAGTACTGAACCTTTCAGCGAGGAATGGCAATCTGGGTTCACTGACTGGTCTGATATAAGGGAGGTTCCCTCCCATGATGGTTGCCGGTGATCAATTGTTCTTGTCTCAATTGTGGTTCCTGGTTCATTTGGAAGTTTGCTGGAGTCTTGCCTGCATCTCCTGCTTTCAGATAAGATATTTTTTGCTTTTCTTTTTGTGCTTGCTTTTTACATTGTTTTCTGCACTTTTGTGGAGGTCAGCCAGGTCCCCTCCTGGGGCCTGAGCTCCTCACAGTTTATCTGCAGCCACTGTTATTTGCTCATTTGCTTTTTCCTGTTTTTTAAGCGGCTGCAGCTTGGTTTTGTTCACACTGAGATCTGATTTAGCGGGTGGCGAGATCGTGTGATCTCAGTATTTCTGTAATCAGAATTGTTGGATTTTTGTAGGGTTTTCGGGGTTGCAGAAAGTAATCTCTCCTTTCCTATCCTATTTAGTCAGCTTGTGGCCCCAGCATTTGCTCAATCTATTTTCTGCCTATGTTTGTATTTTCATGTTGTCTAACCACCATTATATTATATTATATATGGGGGCTTCCTATTTTCTTTGGGGATCTGCTCCGGGGCAGATAGCTTTCATCTTTCTGCCTTTAGGTGTAGTTATCTCTCAGGCTGTGACGAGGCGTCTAGGATCAAGTAGGAACGCTCCACGGCTACTTCTAGCTGTGTCATTAGTTTAGGAATCTGCAACCCATCAGTTACCAACATCTCAGGTGTTCTGCTGCCCTGCTGTTGTTCCTGTCCTCCTCAGCTACCGAAACACAACACCAGTCTCTCTCGGTCTCTATGATGAGGAACATGTTTGTTCTTCAAGGCAAGTCTCTTCTTGATTTCCCTGGCTTAGAGCAGGAAGATAAGACTCAGCCTACAGTCCTGCCCTGGAGCACGAGCATATCATTAACTGAAAACTTCTAACACTGATTACACAGGAACCACAAGATGGATTTCTTCACCCCAGGTATCATTTTAATCAGTTTAACACTGCCAACCTGACAATGTATGTAGTTTACTTAGCAAAATCCTGCTAACAAGTTCGCTTTAAGGCTCAGTTTCAAATTCTGATCTTTCATATAGAATCTTGTAAAATTCAAGCCATTTGACACAGTGCATGAAGTTGTATGGCAGAACATGAAGTTTTGCAGTTTATAGTTTTTAGGTTAAAAGTAGAAATAACTCCACTGAGTTCAGCCTGTAACCTAATAGGCTGATCCACAGGGAAGAAAAATCCTTTGAGGCAGTTGCTAATTGCCCTATATTAACGGAAAATTCCTTCCCAACTCCACATACAGCAATCATGTTTAACATTCAATCACAGAATAAAGTACCCAAAAACAGTCATATCATATTTTTCAAGAAAAGCATCCAAATCCTCCTTGAACTGTTTTACTGAATCAACCATTACAACATCATATTTCAGAGAGTTCCATAGTCGCATTGCTCATGAAGAATCACCTTTTATGATTATGACAAAACCTTCTTTCCTTTAGATATAAAGGATGGCGTTGTGTCTTCTTGGAGATTCCTCATTGTCCTCCTTGTCACTCCTTAGGGACTGCAAGTGTAGAATGCATTGCTACATATCAGAGATATATCTAGACCTATATGCTCCCTTAAAGAAACTATACATTGCCTTCTGCAATTCCCTAATCTTGATAATTATTATATTTCTATAGACAATTTACATAAATATTCGTTCACTATGATCCATGCATTGATATCTTTCTGAAATCCCTAAAGCAGTATGTTGTGATATTACTTATTGAGCTATCCAAGCACCAGAATCTAAATTACGGTAAATCCTTCATGGACCATTGTGAATGATTTGCTTATTTCTTATTCACAGAAAAAAAATGATTTAGTCAATACATTATTTATACTATACATTAAGAATGAATGAACAACACGGAACATGAAATAATGCCGGTTTATCGTAGACAATATAGCCCACGACTTCTCTCAAGAAGACAGATAATTAGCATTAGAAAGGTCACTCAAAAAAAATAATGTGATTAAATGAGGATGAAAGAGAAAAATAAAGAACACCCAATAAACTTGGCGTGAGATCAAATTCTCCCTTTTTTATTTTTTTTTCATTTCGCTATAACAGAAAATCATTCTTTCAATATTTAATGAAATGCTTATGTTACAGCACCTGGTCACATTGTTAGCACCGCCTAACCATTACCTCCCATGTGGGTCATCACAGCAGCCATTTGAATAGGGACAAACTGTTCATCAGCTACTATAATGCCAATCTTTAAGGATCTACAGCTACAAAACAGCAGGAAGGAGAGTGGCTTTGGCTGTGTTCATAGGAAATAGAAAGCCAGGGGCTAAATGTTCCATCCTCTCATGAAAGCCCACACTACTTGCAATAACTCTAAATCTAAGCAAATAAAAAAAATAACTTTTCCTGCCAACAT
Organism: Oophaga sylvatica; assembly: GCA_033576555.1. Taxonomy (NCBI): domain Eukaryota; kingdom Metazoa; phylum Chordata; class Amphibia; order Anura; family Dendrobatidae; genus Oophaga; species Oophaga sylvatica. The sequence continues at coordinate 485,980,692 of JARQOD010000005.1, forward strand.
TTGCACCATTAAAAGCAATGCTAAATATGTTTTATAATATACAATGGACTAAAATAAAGTACAAGCTAGAAAGAACTAATTAACCAATTTATCAATAGAAGAATCCAAATAAACAAATATATTATTATTAAGATCCAGGGTATAATATTGCAGAAAGTGGTTTGGTCCTTACTTTTGAGCCATTTTTGCTACATTGTGCCACTAATATAGTCAATGAGACAGTCTGAGCCTAATGGAATGGAATTACATTAGGAATATTAATCATTTCAGGGGTAATGATTAAGAATACATTTTCTGGACATTTTAGAAAGCGTTTGATGTTCCTGAGACTTAGATGATGTATAAAAAAGGCATAGAGTGATGATTGTAAAGTTTTGTGGAAAATGATATCAGCAAGTTAAACAAAAAAATAAAAATATATATTTTTCTCCATTTTTATTGGGTTAACTTAATAGTATTTATTGTATATTGCCTTAGATTGTATTTTGTAACAATTTATTAAGTGGCTAACTATTATTCTCAGAAGTGAAAAGAAAAAATATCAGATGCAATAAAAATTTGACTTCTGGAAGAATTTTTTTCAACTGCTCTTATTATTTCAAGGCTAGCCTTATACCATGAGTTTGCTACTCTACTCTCATTATCTTCTCATTTTTCTTTTTCTTTAGGGCACCATCACTTCATCTGTTCCTATGGTCACCAGAAATTTCTGCTTAACAACTGTGCAACTTATGAAGGTAAACTGTAGTCCCTGTAAGTTTAAAGACATTTGCAGGTTTTCTAACATCGCTGTCGAGACTATCCTTAAAAAAAGGCAATGCAACAGAATGGCCTCTGCCCTCTGCCATTACACTTGCGCCTGTTTTTTTCTAGTTTCGTATGTTCTGCGTCTTTTCTTTGATTCATTATTCTATGTGTGCTTCTATTGAAAGTTTTAACTTTCACACATACTCATCTGATAAATATTGAGATGTATTGATTATTGTGGATGGTTCTTAATTAGATCTATCCTCATCTATCCCATTATTAAGTCAAGTCTGCTTTGCTGACGGTTTTAAATATTTCTGTTTCATTCACAAGTTATTGGTGGTTAGGATACACTTATTGGTATTGTGTTAATTACTGAACGAATTTTTTTTTTTTCGTTTTTAAAGGCAGTTATTAAAAGTTATATTTTAGCCTGTACTTTTACCTTGCTTTACACACTCTATTTTTGATTGGTAGATCCTTATTATTTATATTCTATTGAAAGTTGCAAAATTTTGCACAACTTTACTCTATTCACCCCGGGTGTATTTTTGAGGACACCAAAATTTTCTGGCCTGTGGGTGCACGTATTGTACTGGCAGACTGCCAGATGTAATAGTAGGTGCTCTGGTAATAAGATGTTATAAGGATAATGGTACATCTCACGTAATGGTGTGAATGACACCCTATTTAGTACTGTGTGCAATTAAAATACTGGGTAGTCACCCTACATATGTTTGGTGGGTTAGAAAGTGGTTGTTTTCAATATTTTGCATCTGTGTTGCCCACGCCTTTATCATGGGAAACCTGTTGTATCCTGTTTGTGCATTTTTGTCTGGACGTAGTATTGCAAGTATGGCTACTTTTTCTCTCATTCAGTGATGTTCTTATTGATTTTTAGTCCTTTTTTCAGTATTGTGTTACCATAATCAAAAATGTATACGTTTATATTTTACACTCTAGTTCAAAACACGGATCAAGACTCAAACGCAAATAGCTGGAAAAGTGCAATCAGTTGTAACCTACTCTTGAAAATGACAAGGGTTTCTAAAGTGAGATTCATGTCCCTAGTGATTACATGTGTCACGATTCCACCCCTCAATGTGTCTGGGATGCAGTTACTGAGAGCTCACCTGTCCAATCTGATGCAAAGGTGTGCTGAAGCTGTCAGTACTTTGACAGCTCAGTCATCCAGTCTCGTTCCGGGGGTGTGCTGAGCTGTCGGTGTTTTATTTGATGGCTTGGCTTGGCAATCTGAGACTGGTAGGTTCTGGGCTGCCTTCAGGTGTTCCCTGTCCCAGATGATTGCCGAGCTACTTAGCTGGGCTGTCAGTCCCAGATGTCTGCCAGATGTAAATTCAGCTCTGTGTAGTTTGTCTCTCTGTGCCCTGTGTTCTGCTTACGGATCTTTTTGCTGCCTGACCTTGGACCTCATTCTGACCATCTGTTTTGCCTGCTCCCTTTGCGCTGATCCACATTCCTCCTTGTATTCTGACCTCAGACCATTACCTGACCACTCCTTTGTCTCTCCCCCTCTGTTTATGACATACCCTCCTGGCCTTTGACCTGAGACTCTCTGACTACCCTGACTCTGAGTTTGTCCACGAGAAATGACTCAGAGTCACAGCCTAACTGTCTGGACAGCTTTACTATAAAAAGTTGTCAAAGTGAGAAAAACCTATAGATTGCCACAAATATTACATTGGCAGATTTCACATTTTCATCTGAAATTTGAGTACGGTAGTTAATAATCAGTGAATCTGCCAAAATTTGAACTTGGCAGTTTTCTTGAATTTGGTAAGGATTTACACTAGACATCTGCCCTCTTAGCCAAGGATTACAACACATAGTAGGCCTTTGACATAGTGCCACATGTCATGAAATCAAGTCGTACATCATTCAAGCCTTGCCAGCACTTCAAGTGGCTCACATTAAATACACAGAAAAATTGTGCCACTTATACCAAATCATAATAGAAATATAAATATAATGCTGAAATGAAATAAGTGTGATAAATAATTAACAAGTAGATGCCAATAATCCAAGAAAAAATAAGATGGCAGACCATCCGGAAAGGTACAAACCTATATAACAGACGTGGATAAAATGAGAGGACCCAGTTGAACCAGTGAATAAAATAAATATAAGCAATCCAATGTGTATGATACAAATATAAGCTTTATTGAGCAATGCAGTACAAAAAAACATAAAAAATGAATAAAAAGCATTGAAATATGACTGACATTAAACGCACCCAATTAATGCACTCAGGGCTATAATATGTACCAGGAGCAACGGTGAATAAATCAGGTGAACTAACGCCTATGATGGTGTAAATAATCTAATAGCGCCGAACAAACTCGTGCTGAGAGTATATATACGCGTCTTTAGTGTCTAGCACCCCAAACTGTGCACATAAGTATAAGATGGAAAATTAATAAAAAAGACACAAGTGCATGGAACAAGCGCTACCTGGAAGCCTGGGGGGTGCTGTCAGCTGTCAGCCAAAGAGAACGGCCCGACGCGCGTTTCGGTATAACTAACCTTCGTCAGGGGATATAACTTGTGTTCAGTTATCTTTCCTCTGCATTTCACCCTCAGACCAATGGACAAACCGGAGAACAAACCAGACCTTGGAGACTTATTTGAGATGTTTTGTTTCTGCTGACCAAGATGACTGGGTCTCTTTTTGCCTTTGGCTGAGTTTGCTCTTAATAATAGGGCTAGCTCTGCCACTCTGATGTCTCCATTTTCTGCAATTTGGGTTTCACCCTCGATTTTCCTTCGGGACAGGGAGGCTTCTGTCTGTCCGGGTTGACTCTATTGTGGAGCGTATGCAGCAGATTTGGACCAGGTAGTGGAGAGGTTGTCTCTCTCTCAAGAGAAGGCCCAGCGGTTTGCCAACCGGCATAGGACTGATGGTCCTCGTTTTTAAGTGGGGGACTTGGTTTGTTTGTCCTCAAGAAATATCCCTATGAAGGTTGCATCTCCAAAATTTAAGCCAAGGTTCATTGGACCTTATAAAATCATGGAAATTATTAATCCGGTTTCCTTCCGTTTGCTTCTTCCAGGGACATTTAAGATCCATAACGTGTTCCACAAGTCCTTATTGAAGAGGTTTGTCGAGCCAGTGGTTCCTATGGCTTCGCCCCCCGACCCTGTTTTGGTGGAGGGCAATTTGGAGTATGTGGTTGAGAAAATTTTGGATTCTCGTTTTGCTAGACGGAAACTCCAGTATTTGGTTCAGTGGAGAGGTTATGGTCAGGAGGACAATTCTTGGGTGTTTGCTTCGGACATCCATGCTGGGAGATATCACTTTTTATTTGCTGAATTGCTGTGAGTTACACCAGAGATCTGATTTATGTGGTAGAGATCGTGTGATCTCAGGTTTTTTGTTAATCAGAAGTGTTGGTATTTTTGTCAGGGTTTTTTTGGATTGCAGTCAGAATTCTTTCCTATACTTTTCTATCTAGACAGATTGGGATATCCCCCTGACGAAGGTTAGTTATACCGAAACGCGCGTCGGGGCGCGTTCTCTTTGGCTGACAGGCTGACAGCACCCCCCCAGGCTTCCAGGTAGCGCTTGTTTCCATGCACTTGTGTCTTTTTTATTTAATTTCCATCTTATACATTATGTGCACAGTTTGGCGGTGCTAGACACTAAAGACGCGTATATATACTCTCAGCACGAGTTGTTCGGCGCTATTAGATTATTTACACCATTCATAGGCGTTAGTTCACCTGATTTATTTCACCGTTGCTCCTGGTACATATTATAGCCTGAGTGCATTAATTGGGTGCTGTTTAATGTCAGTCATATTTCAATGTTATTTTATTCATTTTTTATGTTTTTTGTACTGCATTGCTCAATAAAGCTTATATTTTGTATCATACACATTGGATTGCTTATATTTATTTTATATCACTGGTTCAACTGGGTCCTCTCACTTTTATCCACGTCTGTTATATAGGGTTTGTAAGTGGCTCACATTGTAGCGTAAGTGCCTTACACAGTGACGGAAGCCATAGCATTGAGTGAATATGGATCAAGAGGATGTCATGTGCCGTACGACATAAAAGGCCAGAAGTAGAGGAGGACCACCATATTGCTGCATTTACATAAAGCCAATAGGAAATTTGGATTCCGAAAATCAATTTTCTTTGTAAAGTTCAAAGCAAATTAATTCACCTAAAAAAATTATTCATCTCTGTTAGTAGTGCTTTATGTTATGTTTCAATAGCTGAGGAGAAGTTGCAAAAAATAGCCAAAGAAGCAATACACCAGAGAGGCTGGAAACTATTGGATTGCAGGACCCTGAACTAACCGCAACACTAGAAGTAGCCGTGGAGCGTACCTACGGTGATCCTAGACGCCTCGTCACAGCCGGAGAGATAGCTACACCTAGAGGCAGAAAGATGAATGCTATCTGCCCCGTAGCAGAATCCCCAAAGAAATAGGAAGCCCCCAAACATGTAATGGCGGTTAGACCAGAAGAAAATATGAACACAGACAGAAAATAGAATGAGCAAACACTGGGGCCCAATCTGTCTAGATAGAAAAGTATAGGAAAGAATTCTGACTGCAATCCAAAAAAACCCTGACAAAAATACCAACACTTCTGATTAACAAAAAACCTGAGATCACAAGATCTCTACCACATAAATCAGATCTCTGGTGTAACTCACAGCAATTCAGCAAATAAAAAGTGATATCTCCCAGCATGGATGTCCGAAGCAAACACCCAAGAATTGTCCTCCTGACCATAACCTCTCCACTGAACCAAATACTGGAGTTTCCGTCTAGCAAAACGAGAATCCAAAATTTTCTCAACCACATACTCCAAATTGCCCTCCACCAAAACAGGGTCGGGGGGCGAAGCCATAGGAACCACTGGCTCGACAAACCTCTTCAATAAGGACTTGTGGAACACGTTATGGATCTTAAATGTCCCTGGAAGAAGCAAACGGAAGGAAACCGGATTAATAATTTCCATGATTTTATAAGGTCCAATGAACCTTGGCTTAAATTTTGGAGATGCAACCTTCATAGGGATATTTCTTGAGGACAACCAAACCAATCCCCCACTTAAAAACGAGGACCATCAGTCCTATGCCGGTTGGCAAACCGCTGGGCCTTCTCTTGAGAGAGAGACAACCTCTCCACTACCTGGTCCCAAATCTGCTGCATACGCTCCACAATAGAGTCAACCCCCGGACAGACAGAAGCCTCCGCCTGTCCCGAAGAAAATCGAGGGTGAAACCCAGAATTGCAGAAAAATGAAGACATCAGAGTGGCAGAGCTAGCCCTATTATTAAGAGCAAACTCAGCCAAAGGCAAAAAAGAGACCCAGTCATCTTGGTCAGCAGAACAAAACATCTCAAATAAGTCTCCAAGGTCTGGTTTGTTCTCTCGGTTTGTCCATTGGTCTGAGGGTGAAATGCAGAGGAGAAAGATAACTGAACACCAAGTTTAGAACAAAATGTCCTCCAAAATCTGGAAACAAACTGGACTCCTCTGTCAGACACAATGTTCTCCGGAATGCCATGTAACCAAACCACGTGCTGAAAGAACAAAGGCACCAATTCGGAGGAGGAAGGTAATTTAGGTAATGGCACAAGATGTATCATCTTGGAAAACCTATCACAGATTACCCAGATAACGGTCATTCTCTGAGAGACAGGGAGGTCGGAAATAAAATCCATAGAAATATGGGTCTATGGCCTCTTGGGTACAGGTAATGGCATTAACAAACCACTAGAATGAGAGGCAGGCTTGGAACGAGAGCAAGTCCACAGGACTGCACAAAGTCCTTGACGTCATGAGACAAAGTAGGCCACCAAAATGACCGACTCACCAAGTCTCTGGTACCAAAAATCCCGGGATAACCAGCCAACGTGAAACAATGAATCTCAGACATCACACTCTTCTTCCACTGGTCTGGGACAAACAATTTCCCAACAGGGCAGCATTCAGGTTTATCCTCCTGACACCCCTCCAGGGCCAGTCTCAAATTGGGTGAGATGGCGGAAAAAACTACACCCTCTTTCAAAATAACAGCAGGATCAGATAACTCAGGAGAATCCGCAAAGAAACTCCTCGAGAGGGCATCCGCCTTAACATTCTTAGTCCCCGGAAGAAAAGAAGCCACAAAATTAAAATGTGTGAAAAACAAGGCCCACCTGGCCTGTCTAGGATTAAGTCACTTGGCTGATTTGAGATAAACCAGATTCTTATGGTCCGTGAGGACCACCACCTGATGTTTGGCTCCTTCCATCCAATGTCTCCACTCTTCAAAGGCCCACTTCATGGCCAATAACTCCCGATTACCCACGTCATAATTACGTTCAGTTGGAGAAAATTTTCAAGAGAAAAAGGCACAAGGGTACTCTTAGAGGTCTCTGGATCCCTTTGGGAGAAAACGGCACCTGCCCCAATCTCAGAGGCATCAACCTCCACCTGAAACGGCAGAGAAACATCAGGCTGCCGTAGAACAGGAGCAGAAATGAATCTCTGCTTAAGTTCCTGAAACGCAGAAACTGCCTCACATCGGAACCCTTTTTGGTCAAATTAGTCAATGGTTTAACAATACCGGAGAAATGACCAATAAATTTACGATAAAAATTGGCAAAACCCCAAAATCTCTGAAGAGCCTTCAATGAAGTAGGTTGAACCCAATCACAGATGGCCTGAACCTTGACCGGGTCCATTTAATAACAGACGGAGACAAAATGAATCCCAGAAATGAGACCTTCTGTACGCCAAAAAGACACTTTTATCCCTTCACATACAGTGCATTCTCTCTCAAAATCTGGAACACAGTCCGAACATGTTTCACATGAGAGTCCCAGTCGTTGGAAAAAATCAAGATATCATCCAAATAAACAATCAGAAATTTATCCACAAAATCCCTGAAAATATCATTCATGAAGGATTGGAAGACGGAAGGGGCATTAGTAAGCCCAAAAGGCATCACTAGGTACTCAAAATGCCCCTCTGGGGTATTAAACGCCGTCTTCCATTCATCCCCGTGCTTAATGCGAATAAGGTTATATGCCCCCCTGAGGTCAAGCTTGGTAAACCAACTAGCACTTTTCACTCTGGAAAATAGGTCAGAAATCAAGGGTAATGGATATTGATATTTAACAGTGATTTTAGTCAGGAGGCGATAATCAATACACGGCCTCAATGAACCATCCTTTTTGGCCACAAAGAAAAAAACGGCGCCCAAGGGTGAAGAGGATGGTCTGATATGACCCTTCTCCAAAGACTCCTTGATATAAGATCGCATAGCATCGTGTTCAGGTACAGATAAATTAAAAAGGCGACCTTTAGGAAATTTACCACCAGGCACTAACTCAATAGCGCAGTCATAGCTCGTGTGAGGAGGTAAGGATGCAGACTTACTCTCACTAAACACATCCAAAAAACCAGTCAAAAAGTAAGGGACAACCTGAGACTGGGGAGAGGCAGAAAAAACAGGAGTGTCAGTATTAACACATTGACAGCCCCAACTGGTCACAGACACAGATTTTCAATCCAAAACAGGATTATGAGTCTGTAACCAAGGGAAACCCAGTACAAAAATGTCATGCAGATTATGCAACACAAGAAATTGCCAAACTCTCCTGATGATCTGGTTCAACCCTCATTATCACCTGAGTAGAAAACTGGGGTTTATTCTCCACCAAAGGGGTAGAATCAATGCCCAGCAAAGGAATAGACTTCCGCAGGGGTATCATGGGAACCCACAACGTTTGGCAAAGTCAAAATCCATCAGGTTAATAACTGCTCCTGAATCAACAAAAACCTGAGCCGAAAATGTGGACAGGGAGCAAATCAGGGTAAGAGTCAACAGAAATTAAGTCTGAACACTACCCAAGACAACTGAGCGCGCAAAACGTCTTCCTCGCTTAGGGCAGACAGAAATAGCATGAGAAGCGTCACCACAGTAGAAACATAACCCATTGCGCTTTCGAAACTCATGACGCTGAGCCCCAGAAGTCACTCCATCACACTGCATGGGCTCAGGAGCTGGCTCACAAGGCAACACTATCTCACGCATACCTCTGCGCTCACACAAACGTCTGTCAATTTGAATAGCCAAAGACATAGAATCATTGAGACCAGAGGGAACAGGGAATCCCACCATAACGTCCTTTACTCTTTCTGACAGACCCTTTCGAAAAAGGGCTGCCAAAGCATCATCATTCCATTTGGTCAGGACTGCCCACTTTCAAAATTTCTGACAGTACAGCTCAACGTCTTCCCGACCCTGATTTAATGCCAACAAGGTCTTTTCAGCTTGATCAGTGACATTAGGTTCATCGTATAATAACCCCAGAGCCTGAAAAAATACATCAACATCATTCAAAACAGGATCCCCAGGTGTCAAGGAAAATACCCAATCCTGATGGTCGCAGCGCAGCAGAGAGATGACAATTTGAACCTGCTGTGCTGTGTTCCCTGAAGACTTAGGCTTTAAGGCAAAAAACAACTTACAGTTATTTTTGAAATTCAGAAATTTAGACCGATCCCCCAAAAATAAATCTGGTATGGGGATCCTAGGTTCCACAACCGGCAACCTAGCAAGATAGGTAGCAATACTCTGAACCTCAGTGGCAAGCTGCTCCACACGGCCAGACAACTGTGCAAACTCCATTGAGGAAAAAAAATTCCTCCTCAGCACCCAGAGAAAAAGAGGGAAAAAATGCAACAAACAGGAAAAAAAAATTTCTGACAACTCCCTTTTTTCTTTTCCTTTTACTATTTTTCCCTTCTGTTGAGTACCGTATAATTTTTGGTTTGGCCGGTAATACTGTTATGTTTCGGTAGCTGAGGAGAAATTGCAAAAAATAGCCATAGAAGCAATACACCAGAGAGGCTGGAAACTATTAGATTGCAGGACTCTGAACTAACCGCAACACTATCAGTAGCCGTGGAGCGTACCTACGGTGATCCTAGACGCCTCGTCACAGCCGGAGAGATAGCTACACCTAAAGGCAGAAATATGAATGCTATCTGCCCCGTAGCAGAATCCCCAAAGAAATAGGAAGCCCCCAAACATGTAATGGCGGTTAGACCAGAAGAAAATACGAACACAGACAGAAAATAGAATGAGTAAACGCTGGTGCCCAATCTGTCTAGATAGAAAAGTATAGGAAAGAATTCTGACTGCAATCCAAAAAAACCCTGACAAAAATACCAACACTTTTGATTAACAAAAAACCTGAGATCACACGATCTCTACCACCTAAATCAGATCTCTGGTATAACACACAGCAATTCAGCAAATAAAAAGTGACATAGGAACAGAGCAAAAGTGCAAACACAAACAGAGCACAATTGCAGCGCCAGACCCCAAAAGGGGACCAGGCTGAAGTCTTCTGCAAGCAGCAAACAAGCAAGGAAATTCCAACCAGAGGAAAAAAAAATCAAATCACTTATCTGAATGAGAGCAGGAATGCAAGCTGAGCTCCAAGCAAGACCAGGAAGAGCAATTGATTACCGGCAAGGCTGAAGGGAGTTAAGGTCACTTATATCAGACCATTCAGAGCCAGCTGAAGGCCATTCAGCAATCAGTTCATTACCCTCAGCAACCACTGGAGGGAGCCCCAGCTCAGAAGTTGCCTCCAGAGTAGTGTTGAGCGATAGTGCTCGATATCTAAAAATATCGTATCGAAATTGTATCGCCGATAGCACTAAATATCGTCGATATCCGATTTCGATACCGGAAGTCCAATGTAAGTCTATGGGAACAAAATATCGCAACTAAAAAAAAACTTTATTTCCTTGTAAACACTAAATATACACATAGAATACATATATATATATATATATATACATGTCATTGTGACATATATATATACATATATTTATAGTTTATACACTTCTACATAGTAAAATAGACTCTGATTCAATTGCCGGGTAAAGCCGTGACATACCCCATAGAAGTCGACGGGCTCGGTGCCGAGTACCCCAAAAACCTCTGGCTCTGTGCGACTCAACTTGGGCGTCACGAACAGGATTCTGTAGCTCGCTATAAGCGAGTCCTGTGTGCCTGAATTGAACTGGTTTTGTGCTTGAGAATTGCTAAAATCATCAGAGAATGTATTTGCCATTTTTCCGCCATATCTGCGTCACGATGAGGCACTGGTGAAGAAGAAGGGCGTGCTCTTCATGGGTGTACACACTCACTCAGTGAGTGACGCGAAAACGATGGCTCTAAATGGTACTGCAATGTAAGATCGTGCCCCACAGCTCTTCAGTTCCGCCTCCTCATCCTCCTCAGTGTGCGGAAACTAACACGAAGGTCCCGCCTCCCTACAAAAGAGGGGCCCTCTCCAGATGCTAATGACACATGTGACTTGGCAGAGATGGCTAATGGACACGAGCAGAAGTGTGAAGGGATGGAGCAGTCAGAGCTCTCCCCCCACGGAAGCGACCCGATCGCCACGGAACCACCGTTGGGCACCCGGCTGGAAACCCTCCTACACTGCAAGAAGCGGAGGATACCCTAAGAGGCCTGGCCCGGCACCGGGAGGAAGTCGCCAGGATGGAAGCCAGCTGGCGTGTCCTAAAACTAAACTTGGAGCGGCGCCAATCCCTCTTACCTGAAGTGTCTGTACCGGAAGGTGAGGAACCCGTTCTAGTAGAGGAGTCCGTGCGGGCATCCCAGCCCTTGCAATGTGATCCGGTTGACGTTGTCGCAGTGGAGGCACCCGTTCGTGCAAAAAACGCTGCACCGGCAGCACCCCAGATCCCGCTGTCTGCCCCCATCGCTGAGACAGAAGAAGCGACACCCGTCCTCATGGAGGAGGCCGCGCAGGCACCAGAGCACTACCTGCCTGTACCGGAACCCCGACTGTCATCTGTTCCAGAGCCGGCTGCTTCCTCCGCAGGTGAGCGCCGCCAGGACTGGGGGGCGCCAGGAGAGCTGCCGCAAACCGGACACTGTAAGCTGCAGTTTGATGGTGGAGACATGGAGCTGCTGGTGGAGGAGAATTTCAACCGGCGTCAGGAGGAAGAGTGGAGACGTTGGGAGAAGGAAGCAGAGCGACAAAGGGAGCAGCGAGAATCCCAAAAACTTTGCCAACGTCAGCTGGAGAAGGACCGGGCAGATAAGGACCGGATGAGAAAAGATAAAAGTACGGTGATGGAGCCGCGGCGTAAGGGTGCAGTACGGAGCTTTAAATTGAAAGGTGGTTGGGGCTTCATCCAGGAGCCTGGACTTTATTTAGAAGTTTTTGTGAACCGGCGGGACGTGGAGGCTCACCTCCCAGAAGGACACCGGGGAGGGACCTGTTGCCAGGAGACTTGGTGACTTACACCCGACACTGGGGTTACAATGGATGGTACGCCCTAAATGTTACCAGGTGCGACCCCTACTCCCCAGAGTGTCAGGAACCTGTGAGACCCTCGGAGCCTTCAGCCTCCCACATTCAGGCCTCTGCAAAAGTGCCCACCCCACGCCGTAAATCTCCCCAGCCTCCCTCAGTGGTCTCCTCAGCAGCCCCAGCTATGGACATGATAACTATAGCTGGCCCGTACCCGGCGCCTGTTAGGCCCCCTGGGGTTCGTTCAGTCCGGGACATAGGGTTCCAGACCCGGAGGGAGATGAAAGAGGTGGCCACACAGACCCAGATAGCGGGTCACGACTTGACTGTACAGGCCACACGACGTCATCAGGTCCTGGTGGTCCTTGGTGCCTCGGATGTTTGGCAAGCATCAGAAGAGTACCAGGTGGTACCTGGAACACCCCTGCCAAAGAATTATAAATAACCCAGACAGGGTCACTGTATGTAAATAGTTAAATTGTTTATGTACCCGGACGGGTGAATGTTCATAAAAAAGTTTTTTAATTTAATAAAAAAAAAAAAAACACAGTTTTCATTACTTTTATTACAGTCTCATCCTGCGACGCCATCGATCTCCTGTAAAAAAATGAAAAAAAAAAGTATACCACCTGACCGACGCAGTCCATAGTAACGAGTGTCCCACGACGATCCAGCTCTGCTACATCAGAATGACAGGCAGAGCCTGTCATCCCGGCGCAGCACAGCTGATTACCTGCTTCCCCGGCGGTGACGTCATCGGACTGACTGCTTTACGGCCGGGATTACCCAGCAGTCACTGCAGTTATCGCGAGAAACTGCATGTGACCGCCGGGGAAAGATGATGGCGGCCATGAAGCAGTCCAGGCCGTGACCGCCGAGATCTTCTGCCAGGTAAGTGCCGCTGACTCCTGACAGACCCGACCGACGGACACTCACAGTGACAGTGACAAATCCGATTCCGGTATTCGATAAGACGAAAATATCGAAACGAATTATCGAAAGGCCGATAGAGCTAATATCGGCCGATAGCCGATATTTACATTATCGTATCGCTCAACACTACTCCAGAGTATTCACAACAGCTTTATTTCTTTATGCTTGGCACTAATAGCGGACTGGGTTAATTAATTTTATATATTGATAGATTGTACTGTAACAGCAATATCAAGTGTGTATTTTTGTTTAATTAATCTTAATAGGGGAAAAGGAGGTTTTAATACTTTAAAAAAATTATACTTTTTACTTTTTAGTCATCTAAGACGACTTGAACCTGCAATTATCCAATCGATTATGGCATGTACTGCAATACCTCAGGAATGAAGTATATAGAAAAATCATGGTTTGGTTTCAACATGCTGGTTTTCATAGGAGCACTATCATGACATGTCATGGCAAGCCATCGGCATCCAACAATCATGTCGCGATGGGGCCAATGCGTTCATGTAACTGCATGTCCTCCAGTTTTTGCACTTGAAATGCAGCAGTCAGAAGTTTACAGTGGCAGTTAAGGATTTAACAGCAGCAGGCAATGCTCAACCACAGGCCATTGCTAAAGGCAGATGATGGCTGTTTTTCACAGTCAGTATCTGCTGGGAAAGAAGTTCCCGAGCTTGCATCAAAGAGGTGTACACGGAACATGATGTATCGATACATAATATGCCGGGTAGGAGTTACATTCTGTCAGAACATCAGTATGCATTCTGGTTTTCTTCGACCAACATGAGGCAACTGACATATTTTCTTGTTTGCTGTTGGCTGGTACACAGGGAGAGCTGTCAGTCAATGAGTGTGGGAAGTGGAAGCAGGAATCGCGGGATTTCTCTAATTCCTTATTACATTTGAATATAATCGTGTTAGATTAGAAAAGGAACTACTCCTTAAAAAAAAAGCGATCAGAATAACTACCCATGGGTTGTATCTGGATTTTAAATTGCACAACTAAAGTTTTTTTAAAGTTGATATCAAAATATAATACAAGATAATGAAGATATACTGTGCTATGGAAAAGTAAATGCACCTCACCGTTTTTTGAGCATTATAAGTTTCAAATCATTCAGTTAATTATAATTTGAGGTAAAGATACACAAGTAATTACAAAATGCAGCTTTGAAATGATTTTTAGGATAAAGATTTATTCTAAACTGTGATCACTGATGTGAGAAAGTAATTGTCCCTCTACACGTAATAACTGATTGTAACAACTACCTTCAAAAAAATAAGATAACTTGGATGACTCTTAAACACCACTGTTTACTAGAGATTAGTGAATCGATTCTAAACAAATTGATTTTCCCCAAAAATTTTGATTCTCACAAATCACAATCACATACAACGAACCAAATAATGTGTAGCAAGCTTGCAACACTTTTTCTGGATTCTTAAGTCCCTGATTAGGTTAAAGCAAACAACTGAATTTTACTAAGGTTTTACTATTGAATTACTAAGGTTTCCTTGGTCCTCCTGCCTTGCTCTTCTTGCCATTCCGGGTTTTCTGGATGGAGCTTCTGCTTCTGATTAGGAACCACAGTTTTAGGCTGCTTTCACACACATAGGCTTTTTGAATCAGGCGCGATCCGGCGTGTTTCTAAAAAAACGGATCCGGTACCGGATGCGTTTTTTTAGCATTGACTTACATTAGCGCCGGATCGCGCCTGATGTCCTGCGTTGCATCCGTTTTTGGCCGGATCCGTCGGAATTGTACATTCCGGCGGCCGGACAAGACGGTTGCTGTAACGGTTTTTTTTTTTCCGGAGGCGCCTGACAGTGCCTGAATCGGCACTTCAGGCGGCCGGAAACAATGTAAACCTATGGAGCCGGACCAGATTTTTGACAAATCCGTCAGAAAACTGATCCGGAGTCCAAGGTCTCTCTCTCTCTCTTTTCTCCTCGGTCCGGACATTCGTACCTGCATTTTCAGCATGGAAAATTTTCTTTTTCCGGGTTGAAAAGGTCAGGACGGATCAGGCAAAAAACCTGATCAGTTGCATCAGTTTTTTTAAAATCAGCGCCGGATCCGTCCTATCAGGCATAGGACGGATATGCCTGATTCAAAAAAACTGATGTGTGAAGTAGCCTAATTCTCCTTCTGGGTGACACATTAAAATAACATAGACAATGAAAAAGTGTTTGAAAGGTGAAGGAGATAGGAAACCGGACCATATAAGATTAAAATCTACCTCAACATCACTTTATCCATGGAAAATGTACCTATTTGATAAAACATTTAGGTAATGTAAGTTTAACCCCTCTCTGACATTAGACGTACTATCCCGTCCATAAAACCCGTGCCATTCTGCCCATGGACGGGATAGTACGTCATAGGCGATCAGCTGCGCTCCTGAGGGGAGCGCAGCTAATCGCCGCCGGGTGTCAGCTGATTATCACAGCTGACACCCGTGACTGTGTGTCAGGAGCGGTCACGGACCGCTCCCGGCACATTAACCCCTAGCACACCGCGATCAAACATGATCGCGGTGTACTGGGGGCACAGGGAAGCATCGCGCAGGGAGTGGGCTCCCTGCGCGCCCCCCTGAGACCCTCAGACCAGCGCGATGTGATCGCGCTGTTTTGAGGGCTTCCCCCTCCCAGGACCCGGATCCAAGATGGCGCCAGGGTCCTGGAGGGAGGCGGCTTCCTCAGTGCCTGCTGAGAGCAGGCACTGAGAAGCCTGCTGCACTGCCTGAGCGATCGCTGGTGTGACAGTGTGCTGTGCACACTGTCACACCAGCGATTTGATAAAATACAGTGATGTCCCACCCTGGGACAAAGTAAAAAAGTTAAAAAAATAAAAATAAACATGTTATAAAAAAAAATCCAAAATAAATAAAAAAAAAAAAAATATTCCCCAATAAATTCATTTCTTCCTGTAAATAAAAAAAACAAAACAATAAAAGTACACATATTTGGTATCGCCGCGTCCGTAACGACCCCCCCTATAAAACTGTCCCACTAGTTAACCCTTTTAGTGAACCCCTTAAAAAAAAACGAAGCAAAAAATCAATGCTTTATCATCATACCGCCGAACAAAAAGTGGAATAACGCGCAATCAAAAAGGCCGATATAAATAAACATGGTACCGCTGAAAACGTCATCTTGTCCCGCAAAAAACGAGCTGCCATACAGCATCATCAGCGAAAAAATAAAAAAGTTATAGCTCGCAGAATAAAGCGATGCAAAAATAATTATTTTTTATATAAAATTGTTTTTATTCTATAAAAGCGCCAAAACATAAAAAAATGATATAAATGAGGTATCGCCATAATCGTACTTACCCGAAGAATAAAACTGCTTTATCAATTTTACCACACGCGGAACAATAAAAACGCCTCTGCCAAAAGAAATTCATGAATTGCTGATTTTTGTTCATTCTAACCTCCCAAAAATCGAAATAAAAAGCGATCAAAAAATGTCACCTGCTCAAAAATGGTACAAATAAAAACGTCAACTCGTACCGCAAAAAATAAGACCTCACATGACTCTGTGGGCCAAAATATGCAAAAATTATAGCTCTCAAAATGTGGCGATGCAAAAAACTATTTTTGCAATAAAAAGCGTCTTTTAGCGTGACAGCTGCCAATCATAAAAACCCGCTATAAATAGTAAATCAAACCCCCCTTTATCACCCCCTTAGTTAGGGAAAAATAATAAAATTAAAAAAATGTATTTATTTCCATTTTCCCGTTAGGGTTAGGGTTGCGGCTAAAGTTAGGGTTAGGGTTGGCGCTAAAGTTAGGATTAGGGTTAGGGTTGGGATTAGGGGTGTGTTAGGGTTAGGTTTGTGGTTAGAGTTGGGACTAGTGTTAGGGGTGTGTTGGGGTTAGGGTTGGAGTTAGAATTGGGGGGTTTCCGCTGTTTAGGCACATCAGGGGCTCTCCAAATGTGACATCGCGTCTGATCTCAATTCCAGCCAATTCTGCGTTGAAAAAGTCAAACGGTGCTCCTTCACTTCTCAGCTCTGCCATGCGTCCAAACAGTAGTTTATCCCCACATATGGGGTATCAGCGTACTCTGGACCCCAAGAGTTATTGTGCAATTTGTCCTATTTCTTCTGTTACCCTTGGGAAAATAAAAAACTGGGGCGAAAATATCATTTTTGTACAAAAAAAAATATTTTTTTGTTTTTACGGCTGTACATTATAAACTTCTGTGAAGCACTTGGGGCTTCATAGCGCTCACCACACACCTAGATAAGTTCCTTGTGGGGTCTATTTTCCAAAATGGGGTCACTTGTTGGGGATTTCCACTGTTTAGGCGCATCAGGGGCTCTCCAAATGCGACATGAAGCCCCCAGACCATTCCATCAAAGTCTGCAATCCAAAACGTCACTACTTCCCTTCCGAGCCCCAACGTGTACCCATACAGTAGTTTTCTCCCACATATTGGGTATCAGCGTACTCAGGACAAATTGGACAACAACTTTTGGGGTCCAATTTCTCCTGTTACCCTTGTAAAAATAAAATATTGGGGCGAAAAAATCATTTTTGCAAAAAAAAAAAAAAAGATTTTTTATTTTTACGGCTGTGCGTTATAAACTTCTGTGAAGCACTTCGGGGTTCAAAGTGCTCACCACACATCTAGATAAGTTCCTTGTGGGGTCTATTTTCCAAAATGGGGTCACTTGTGGGAGGATTCCACTGTTTAGGCGCATCAGGGGCTCTCCAAATGCGACATGATGCACCCAGACCATTCCATCAAAGTCTGCAATCCAAAACGTCACTACTTCCCTTCCGAGCCCTGACGTGCGCCCATACAGAGTTTTCTCCCACATATTGGGTATCAGCGTACTCAGGACAAATTGGACAACAACTTTTGGGGTCCAATTTCTCCTGTTACCCTTGTGTAAATAAAATATTGGGGCGAAAAAAATCATTTTTGTAAAAAAAAAAAAAGATTTTTTATTTTTTACGGCTGTGCGTTATAAACTTCTGTGAAGCACTTCGGGGTTCAAAGTGCTCACCACACATCTAGATAAGTTCCTTGTGGGGTCTATTTGCCAAAATGGGGTCACTTGTGGGGGTTTCCACTGTTTAGGTGCATCAGGGGCTCTCCAAATGTGACATGACGCCCCCAGACCATTCCATCAAAGTCTGCAATCCAAAACGTCACTACTTCCCTTCCGAGCCCCGACGTGTGCCCATACAGTAGTTTTCGCCCACATATTGGGTATCAGTGTACTCAGGACAAATTGGACAACAACTTTTGGGTTCCAATTTCTTCTCTCACCCTTGTGAAAATAAAATATTGGGGGCGAAAAAAATCATTTTTGTAAAAAAAAAAAAAAAGATTTTTTATTTTACGGCTGTACGTTATAAACTTTAGTGAAACACCTGGGGGTTCAAAGTTCTCACCACACATCTAGATAAGTTCCTTGAGGGGTCTAGTTTCCAAAATGGTGTCATTTATGGGGGTTTCCACTGTTTAGGCAGATCAGGAGCTCTCCAAACACGACATGGCGTCCAGCCAATTCTGCGTTGAAAAAGTCAGACGGCGCTCCTTCCCTTCCAAACTCTGCCATGCACCCAAACAGTGGTTTACCCCCACATATGGGGTATCAGCGCACTCAGGACAAATTGCACAATAACTTTTGGAGTCTTGTTACCCTTGGAAAAATAAAAATTGGGGTGAAAAGATCATTTTTGTGGAAAAAATATGATTTTTAAATTTTACGGCTCTACGTTATAAACTTGTGTGAAGCACTTGGAGGTTCAAATTGCTCATCAAAAATCTAGATAAGTTCCTTAGGGGGTCTAGTTTCCCAAATGGGGTCATTTGTGGGGGGTTTCCACTGTTTAGGCACATCAGGGGCTCTCCAAATGCAACATGGCATCCAAACTCAATTCCAGCCAATTTTGGTTGGAAAAAGTCAAATGGTGCTCCTTCCATTCCGAGCTCTGCCGTGCGCCCAAACAGTGGTTTCCCCCCATATATAGGGTATCAGCGTACTCAGGACAAATTGTACAACAACTTATGTGGTCCAATTTCTCCTGTTACCCTTGGGAAAATAAAAAAATTAGTGACTAAAAGATAATTTTTGTGGGAAAAAATAGGATTTTTTATTTTCATGCCCGGGTATTATAAACTTGTGTGAAGCACTTGGGGGTTCAAAGTGCTCACCAAAGATCTAGATAAGTTCCTTAGGGGGTCTAGTTTCCAAAATGGGGTCACTTGTGGAGGGTTTCCACTGTTTAGGCTCATCTGGGGCACTGCAAACGGAACATGACCCCCATTAACGTCTGCATTCCAAAACGTTACTACTTCCTTTCCAAGCCCTGCCGTGCGCCCAAACAGTTTTCCCCCCCACATACGGGGTATCAGCGTACTCAGGACAAATTGGACAACAACTTTTGGGGTCCAATTTCCTTGGGAAAATTGCAAAAATTTGGGACTAAAAAATCATTTTTGTGGAAAATTGATTTTTTTTTTTTCACACCCAGGCTTTATAAACTTTTGTGAAACACTTGAGGGTTCAAAGTGCTCACAACAGATCTACATAAGTACCTTAGGGGGTCTAGTTTCCAAAATGGTGTCACTTGTGGGGGGTTTCCACTGTTTAGGCGCATCAGGGGCTCTCCAAACACGACATGGCATCCAATCTAAATTCCAGCCAATTTTAGTTTGAAAAAGTCAAACGTCGCTCCTTCCCTTACGAGCTCTGCCGTGTGCCCAAACAGTGGTTTTCCCCCACATATGGGGTATTGGCGTACTCAGGAGAAATTGCATAACAACCTTATCTGTCCATTTTCTCCTTTTACCCTTGTGAAAATAAAAAAAAAGTTTGTAAAAGATAATTTTTGTGGCTAAAAAGTAAAATATTCATTTTTTCCTTCCACGTTGCTTTAGTTACTGTGAAGCACCTGAAGGGTTAATAAACTTCTTGAATGTGGTTTTGAGTACCTTGAGGGGTGCAGTTTTTATAATGGTGTCACTTTTGGGTATTTTCTGCCATATAGACCCCTCAAAGTGACTTCAAATGTGAGGTGGTCCCTAAAAAAAATGGCTTTGTAAATTTTGTTGTAAAAATGAGAAATCGCTGGTCAACTTTTAACCCTTAGAACTTCCTAACAAAAAAAAATTTTGGTTCCAAAATTGTGCTGATGTAAAGTAGACATGTGGGAAATGTTATTTCTTAACTATTTTGTGTGATATATTTCTCTGTTTTAAGGGAATAAAAATTCAAAGTTTGAAAATTGCAAAATTTTAAAAATTTTCGCCATATTTGCGTTTTTTTCAAAAATAAACGCAAGTTATATCGAAGAAATTTTACCACTAACATGAAGTACAATATGTCACAAGAAAACAGTCTCAGAATCGCGAATATCCGTTGAAGCGTTCCAGAGTTATAACCTCATAAAGAGACAGTGGTCAGAATTGTAAAAATTGGCCCGGTCATTAACGTGCAAACCACCCTTGGGGGTGAAGGGGTTAAACCTATAATACATAAAAAAAAATCCTCTGTATGCTTTGCAAGTTAGAACCATGTGGGGTTTTTTTTTATTAAGAGTATCACGTTAATACATTAGGTGCCTATATTGTCCATAATATCATACCTTTTATGCACTATATAATTATTGTAAGTATAGAAGAATGCTTTGGCAATAAAAATGTCAGTTCTTTTTATACAGAAATATGTCTATTCAATAAAATCCCATAGAGCGACTTAGAAGAAAAAGGCCCCATTAATTCATTATACTTTTAAACTGGTAATGTAGATTATGACAGTTTTACGCAATTATATGAGTGCTAATGGATTTGTCATTTCTCAGAGTGACCGTTTTTTTAGTTAAAATATATATTTTGTGATCAAAATCACATCACAATGCTATTTTTCCGCAGGGCAATGGTTCATTTGCCAATGTTATGAAATATATGAAGAAAAACACTCTATGTTATAATTTTTAGTAGTATTCTCGAGAAATCCAGCATTTAATTAACATAAAGTCTGTTAAAAAATTAAGCAATAATAATGAATTTTAGATCTTTGCCTTAACCTAGCTATTCAAGACTATCGTTTGTTTTTCTAAGATTTTTTTGTGTGGATTTACTGCTATTTTTAGTGTTAAGCCCCCGTCTCACACAGCGATCTCGCTAGCGAGATCGCTGCGGTCACTAGTTTTGTGACGCAGCAGCGAGCTCACCAGCGATATCGCTGTGTGTGACATTCAGCGACGATCAGCCCCCCTGCCGGGTATCGCTGATCGTCGCTGAAAGGCCAGGACATTTTTTTGATCGCTAGTCTCCCGCTGACAAGCACGCATCGCTGCGTGTGACAGGCGGGAGACCAGCGATCCGCTGGTAACCAAGGTACACAGTGGGTTTCCAGGTGCGGGGCTGTGCCTAGAAACCTGCTGTGTACCTTGGATACCAGCTCCTGAAGCAGGGAGCTGGTAACAGGTCACAGCGGTTTCCAGCATCGTGCGGTGCCTGGAACCCGATGTGTACCTTGGTTACCAGCTCCCATCAGGGCTGGTATCAAGTACACTGCGGGTAACTAAGCGATGTTACCCGCAGTGTCGCTTGTACTGATCGCTGCCTGAGCTGCCTGTTTGGCAGCTCAGCAGCGATAATGTAGCGATACACCAGCGATCCTGATCGTTGTCGGGATCGCTGGTGTATCGCTATGTGAGACCCGGGCTTTATTGTTATGCAAAGTCCACTATTAGCTGAGCCTCAATCTTCTGCCAGATGGTCTCCAATTATCTTTATTCACCATTTAGTACAATAAAGCATTCTGCAATGGTGGGATGTCCATATTCTGGTGCCACGAAGTATCCTCCAGCCTTAATAGTTTCATCAAACATTTCTTCTGACATTGTCCAGATTGGTTAAGTAGTTTTGCCAATTATGAATAGAAATGAGTGAATCAATTCTAACCGAATCAGTTTTGATATGTACTTTCATATATCATCAAAGTTTGCAAATATGAATAATTCTCAATTTGTTTCAGACAAATTGCCTTAAAATGGCCACCACCATGTTACAGATTGCTTAAGATCTCACGCATGGCCTGCCGAGGATCCCCCAAATGCATTGTAGGCACAACATCATAGAACACAGACAATCATGTAGATATATAGGTGTAATTTTTTAATGACTCATAGCCACTATAAAAGCCCAAGCAGGTGATCATCACCAAGCAAGTGATTCAGCTGCTATTTAGAGATAATGATGATGGGGAGAAAACCTTAGAGCTCAGTCAGGAAGACATAGTACACAGAATACAACTCAACACTGTGTGAAGAAAAGAAAACAGACATATTTACTGTAACTGCTATAAGTTCCTAGAAAGATGTTTAGGGACCGAAATTCATCTCATTACTAATGAGAATCCACAATGTCTGTCCACTATTTCATCCTTCTTCTCTGTTCGATTTCTAAAACTTAACATGGATAAAACTAAATTCATCATCCTTCCCCCATCTCATCAAGTCACCCTCAACAGACCTATTCATCAAGGTCAATGGCTGCTCACTTTCCAAGCTCGCTGGCTTGGGGTAACCCTTGACTCTTATCTCTCCTTCAAACCACATATCCAAGCCCTTTCCACCTCCTGCCGACTCCAGCTCAGAAATATTTCCATGATCCATACATTCCTTAATCAAGAAACTGGAAAAACACTAGTGCACACCTTCATCATCTCCCATTTTGACTACTGCAACCTCCTACTCTGTGGCCTCCCTTCTGACACTCTTGGACTCCTCCAATTTATCCTAAACTTCTGCCCGACTAATCCACTGTCCCTCTGCTATTCCCCAGCCTCTCCTCTTTGTCAATCTCTTCACTGGCTCCCCATTGCCAAGAGACTAGTGTTCAAAACTCTAACCTTGGCATACAAAGCCATCAACATCCTGTCTCCTCCATACATCTGTGACCTTAGTCTCTGGAAATGACCTCCATGCAACCTCCGATCCTCACCAGATCTCCTTCTCTACTCCCCTTTTATCTCCTCTTCCCACAATCGCATACAAGATTTTTCCCGTGCATCCTGCTATTCTAGAACTCTCTACTCCAACATATCAGAGTCTTGCCTACCATGGAAACCTTCAAAAGGAACCTGAAGATCTACCTCTTCCGATAAGCCTACAACCTGCAGTAACCCTCGTTCCACTGTACTGCTGCACAACCAGCTCTGCCCTCACCTACTGCATCCTCACTCATCCCTTGTAGACTATGAGCCCTCGGAGTAGGGTCCTCTCTCCTCCTGTACCAGTCGGTAACACTGCATTGTTCAAAAATATTGCATATGTAAAGTGCCATGGAACAAATGGCGCTATATTAATAAATAATAAAAATAGGGAGTGAGGATGGAGTCATACTGTGTTAGGCATGAACAGACAGTAACAGATCTGCTGCGGTCAGTGCTGCAATTTATAATCAAACTGTGTCAATCAGTCTTCTCTGTGTCCAAGTTAAGTGATAACTTAACAGTTAAAATGAACTTGACATCTGATATATACTGCCCAATCTGTGAGCAGCATGTATCAGGCACTAGCTGTATCAACTGAGCCAGTTATGATTGACTCTGCAATGCTTCGGCGTTTCAGAGATAAGCATAGTTTACTATCTGCTGGGGACCGCGATTGTGCAGTAAACTCATCGAATAGGCCGGACCCTGGCAGATTCTCCTTGCTCACTGCCCAGGATTCACAGGTCTCTCATTATATGCGCACATAGTCAATTGAGGAATGGAAAGGTGGGTATTCTGGTTTTATTTTCAATGCATTTTGAAATCATTCGACTTTTTTATCAGGAGAAAAAAAAACATCTTTGCTGATGAAGAAGTCGGATGACTTCTAAAGTCATTGGAAATAAAACCATACCTGCACCTTATCTGGCTCGTGGAATTTTAGTTTGGATCTTCATCAACAACACAGAATACTCTCATTTAACCATTTATCAGTTGTTTGAACCCGTGGGGCTATAGCAGTTCTTCTATATGTGGTCTATTTGTTGTGTCACACACAACACACTGAACCAGGTGAGCATAACTTCTCTTACCTATAGAAGTAATTGTTAGATAAAACTATATTGTGCTTTTCTGTTCCCTAGCTGCTCATGCGCACATAAGCAGAGACCTGTCAGTCATTGCCAGTGGGCGGGGGAACCCGCCTGTCCGACTAGTCTATAGTGCAGTCTTGGTTTCTGGTGGTTAATAAAGTATAACTTTCTCTGAAAATCCGCAAGATTTCAGAGTCAAACATACCTGGCTGAGTTTATACAGCCAGTGCCTGATACATGCTGCCCATTGATTGGGCAACATATATGAGGTGTGAGGTTCTCCTTAAGCATAATGGTGTGTCCAACATCACTACATAAAATGGATGAACAAAAAAAACACAAAACAGGTAAACTAAAAAGGCTAAAGAAATATAATGACAATTGTATTTTATGTTATTGCATGCTGTGAATAAATGCTTGGATTTAAGTTTATTAATCTGATCAGTGAATTTTGTTCAATGAGATACATGTTGTTTTTAACAGATGATTTTAATTTGTATTTTTTAATTAAGTTTTACCTATCTTTTGTCTCATTTTTAACATAATGCGATCTAAACAATTGTTTTTAACTTTATCCTGCTGAGCTGAATTAATTTGAAAACAACTGCTAAGTCATTGTTTTCTCAATTCTTCTTATCTCAAGAAACATATGATGAAATCAAAAGGCGAGAACATACAGCACCGTCTGCAACTTAAAAAATGTAAATTGGAGAAAAATTCTAGATTTCTGTTATATTGGCATTGTTTTCATTCGGCCACCTTATTTTTCATGTACGTAAGAGAATGCAAGCTACTTCAGGGTGAGACAAAGATCAATGCTGAATGAATTACTTGCCACTGGTCAGACTCACTTTAATAAGAAAAGAATTGATCCATTAAGCTAAACCTAATTCTTGACCGAAAATAGTCTGAAATTCTCTCTTTATATTCTAGCTTCATAAAGACTTATAATATGTAGAAGAAACAAGCCCATGCTGAGCCTAATAAAATTAAAAGTGTTGCAGTTTAACTTACCAAAATCCATCAAGCTTTTAATTCTTCTGATTAATATCAAGCAGGTCATGCATGTAACATTTTATTGATGGGTTTATTCACTATTTTATAAGCCTATGAAATACAATATTGATCTTTTGTGTCAACAATGCAGAACCTAGCAGAATACATCATCAGGTTACACATATAGATTTAAACTTACAGTACAGTATATCAACTATATCAATGATAGAGAGTGGAGAAAGGAATATGAGAAGAGGTTAGATCTTATTTCTTTACATCCCACATAACAGATTTCAAAATAATTACAATATTCACTTAGTATATAGCAGATTTATACGTTATTGTTCCACATTGTTGGATACTGCAGAATAAACAGATGGCCATTATAAAAACCAGTGAAGCCAAAGAACCAATATTACGATGTCATACATGCTCCATCTGGATAGCTATAGTATGAAAGAGTGGAACATGGAAATACATGTGATCTATATTACGAGCCTGGTGCTTGTCTAGTCAAATAACTTGTCTCTTTGTTATTGTTTATAATCCACGTAAGCTAGTAGTAGCGAGGCAGCGGCTAGCAAAATTTTGTTTGGGGGGCACTGACAAAACGCTGGCCGCGAGTTGCGGCTGCCGATCTTTAGCCTGCTTACTTTACTTCTGTTGACAGTATTAAAGCAGCAAAGGTAACAGGGACTTAAAAATAATGCTGGCTGTTGGTATTTTCATATTTGGATGACACACTCATGTGCAATCCTAAAAACGTTATTGAACTGTAACTACGTGATTATGTAGAAAAATCAATAATTAGCATTGTCATTTTTTTTTGCATCACCGGTATGTGACACAGTGTAGCTTAGTGATATAAGACCTAATTTTACTACATAAAGACGGGAGCAGAACCAAGCCATATGTATATATGGGAACAAAAAGAAGCTTACTATATAGATACGAAAACAGGATAATAAATAATAATCTTTATATAGCGCTAACATATTCCACAGCGCTTTACAGTTTGCACATATGATCATCGCTGTCCCCGATGGGGCTCACAATCTAGATTCCCTATCAGTATGTTTTTTTTTTGGAGTGTGGGAGGAAACCGGAGTGCCCGGAGGAAACCCACGCAAACACGGGGAGAACATACAAACTCCTTGCAGATGCTGTCCTTGGTGGGATTGGAGCCCAGGACTCCAGCGCTGCAGCTGCAGTGCTATCCACTGAGCCACCGTGCTGCCCAAGCTTATTACACAGATACAGGACCACAACCAAACTTACTACAGTCATGGCCAAAAGTTTTGAGAATGACACAAATATTATATTTTCACATGATCTGCTGTCCTCTTGTTTTTATGTGTGTTTGACAGATGTTTTTATTACAGACAGAAATGATTGCAAACATAGACTAACAAAAGCTTATATTGACAGTTAGAATGAGTTAATGCAGCAAGTCAATATTTGCAGTGTTGACCCTTCTTCTTCAGGACCTCTGCAATTCTCCCTGGCATGCTCTCAATCAACTTCTGGACCAAATCCTGACTGATAGCAGTCCATTCATGCACAATCAATGCTTTCATTTTGTCAGAATTTTTAGGTTTTTGTTTGTCCACCCGTCTCTTGATGATTGACCACAAGTTCTCAATAGGATTAAGATTTGGGGAGTTTCCAGGCCATGGACCCAAAATCTCTATGTTTTGTTCCCTGAGCCATTTAGTTATCACCTTTGCTTTATGGCAAGGTGCTCCATCATGCTGGAAAAGGCATTGTTGATCGACAAACTGCTCTTGAGGGTTGGGAGAAGTTGCTCTTGGAGGACATTCTGGTACCATTCTTTATTCATGGCTGTGTTTTTAGGCAAGACTGTGAGAGAGCCGATTCCCTTGGCTGAGAAGCAACCCCACACATGAATGGTTTCAGGATGCTTAACAGTTGGCATGAGACAAGACTGGTGGTAGCGCTCACCTTGTCTTCTCCGAATGAGGCGTTTTCCTGATGTCCCAAACAATCGATAAGGGGATTCATCAGAAAAAATAACTTTACTCCAGTCCTCAGCAGTCCACTGCCTGTACCTTTTGCAGAATATCAGTCTGTCCATGATGTTATTACTGGAGAGAAGTGGCTTCTTTGCTGCCCTCCTTGAGACCAGGCCTTGCTCCAAGAGTCTCCGCCTCACAGTGCGTGCAGATGCACTCACACCTGCCTGCTGCCATTCCTGAGCAAGCTCTGCACTGCTGGTAGCCCGATCCCGCAGCTGAAACACTTTTAAGAGACGGTCCTGGCACTTGCTGGTCTTTCTTGGGCGCCCTGGAGCCTTTTTGGCAACATTGGAACCTCTCTCCTTGAAGTTCTTGATGATGCGATAGATTGTTGACTGAGGTGCAATCTTTCTAGCTGCGATACTTTCCCTGTTAGGCCATTTTTGTGCATTGCAATGATGACTGCACGTTTTTCTTTAGAGATAACCATGATTAACAGAAGAGAAACAATGATGCCAAGCACCAGCCTCCTTTTAAAGTGTCCAGTGGTGTCATTCTTACTTAATCATGACAGATTGATCTCCAGCCATGTCCTCATCAACACCCACACCTGTGTTGATGGAGCAATCACTGAAAAGAGGTTAGCTGGTCTTTTTAAGGCAGGGCTGCAATGATGTTGAAATGTGTTTTGGGGGATAAAGTTCATTTTCTAGGCAAATATTGACTTTGCAAATAATTGCTGTTAAGCTGATCACTCTTTATAACATTCAAAATTGCCATTAGAAAAATTGAAGCAGTAGACTTTGTAAAAATTAATATTTGTGTAATTCTCAAAACTTTTGGCCATGACTGTACATAGATATAGGAAAAGAACAAAGCTTCCTATATAGATAAGGGAATAGAACCGAGCTTTAGAAGTGTAGTATATGCTGCAGTTGTACTTGTAAAAATAAATGTATATATGGAAAAAAAAAATGTACTTTAATGTACTTTTATAGAGAAACTTATACATGACATAAAGAAAGTCAAACATAAACACAGGTGACTATGTCTAACCATTTGTGTTTTTACAAACATGTACATGCTCTGCCAATGAGAGATCACAATGTGATTACCATCTAAGTAAGGCGGACTTACATTGCATGACTTGCAGTGTAAAATGTCAACTGATCAGCTATTTGCTCATCAGTAGTCTTTTAATAGCCTGTTTACACAGACTGAAAGTGCTTTTATTGTGCACAGAATGATCAGTGATAGATTGCTTCTTGCGCATAGACTGTCCTAATTCTTGCTAGCACATGTTCAGTATAGACAGAATAATGCACTGCTGGCAACAATGATTTTTAAGCAAGTTTAAAGTGTTGGGCTCAGGTTATTGCCAGCCAGTTTACACTCAATTATTAGAGAACAATGTTCCTAGGAACAGTTTATCCCTAATAATCGGGCAGTAAATAATCGGGCAGTATCAATGCACCTATAGAAATTTGCATTAAATAATTCCATTTGTCTTTTATGCTGTATGAAGAGACCAGAGGAATTATTGAACAAAACGGAGAAGCATAGGGGGTTCCTTTGATTATGATGGGGTCCGCCTTTAGAATGAAAAACACAAAATTCTGCACACAACTTTTTCTCCATTCTAAACTGACATGTAATGGAATCCAACTGAACCCTATAATAATCAATGGACACCTCTTCTTCGCTTGCATTTTTATACAGCAGATTTGTTTTGCACATTAATTAATCTTATCAAATAGTAAAACAGAGAACATAGTGGAATTTTCTAACGCAAATGTGCATGTCAGACCAAATGAGAATCATGAGGTCAAAGGAACTGGCCCAAGGAGCTCAGAGACAGAATTGTGGCAAGGCACAGATCTGGCCAAGGTTACAAAAGAATTTCTGCAGTACTCAAGGTTCCTAAGAGCACTGAGTCCTTCACAATCCTTAAATGGAAGAGATTTGTGACCACCAGAAGTCTTCCTAGATGTGGCCGTCCAGCCAAACTGAGCAATTGTGGGAGAAGAGCCTTGGTGAGAGAGGTAAAGAAGAACCCCAAGATCATTGTGGCTGAGCTCCACAGATGCAGTAGGGAGATGGGAGAAAGTTCCACAAAGTCAAGCAGCCCTCCACCAGTCGTGTTTTTATGGCAGAGTGACCCGACGGAAGCCTCTCCTCAGTGCCAGACATATGAAAGCCCGCATAGAGTTTGCTAAAAAAACACATGAAGTACTCCCAGACTATGAGAAATAAGATTCTCTGGTCTGATAAGACAAAGATAGCACTTTTTGGTGATGATTTTAAGCGGTATGTGTGGAGAAAACCAGGCACTGATCATCATCTGTCCAATACAATCCCAACAGTGAAACATGGTGATGGCATCATCATGCTAAGGGGGTGTTTTTCAGCTGCAGAGACAGGATGACTGGTTGCAATTGAAGGAAACTGCTCATGTAGGAATGCTCGGTCCTGACACCCATAATGTGGTAGTGCACCATCTAGCTGGTGTGGCAAGACGACTCGCTCGGCTCTCCTCGAGGCAGACTCAGGACACACGTTCACTGGGTTGTCTTTCTGCTTGTTTATTATCAGCCATAAACTCATGCAGGTTTTGCAGGAAAAATAAACATGACCCCTCTGGGTAAAACGGCAAAACATAAAAAAAAAAACAATAACTCAGTCCATAGATGAGTGGGTTCCGCCCGCTCTCGGTAGCATAAACTGCACTGCTAAAGTCCTTGTGGAAAGCTTGGCAGCTTCCACTATACTGTCTGGAGACCTTCCTCTCCAGACCACACCAGAGAAAAAAAACAGGACTGAGCTTTTATACATTGCTCAGCCACACCCTTTTAACATATAACATGCTGGCAGATAAATGAAGTAGGTCTTAGTTCACACAGGAGAGCATCCTGTGTGACACATACCTCCCCTCACATATAAAACCAGTGACACTGTCACACTGGAAAAACTCAGGGAACATGCCATCTTCAGTTTCCTGGAAAGTGGATTGGTCGTCATAGGCCAGTTGAATGGCCACCAAGGTCTCCTGATCTGACCCTCATCTGAAGGCATCAATTGCTATTCTGTATATGCTGTGAAGATACGAGATGTGCAACATCTGAAACAACGGATACTGGAAGCCTGTGCTAGCATTTCTTCTGCGGTGTTTCTATCAGTGTGTCAAGTGTGGGCGAAGAGGGTTGCATTGACAATCCAACACAATGGGCAGCACTTTGAACACATTTTATAAGTGGTGATAAACTTGTAAATAACTCATGAAAGAATAAAGTTACTTTAAAACCAAGCATGCCATTATTTTTCTTGTGAAGTTCTCAATATGTTTGATGTGTCACATGACCCTCTTCCCATTGAAAAAAATAAGTTGGATCCAAAATGGCTGACTTCAAAATGGCCGCCATCATCACCACCCATCTTGAAAAGTTTTTCCCCTCCCATATACTAATGTACCACAAACAGGAAGTTGATATCACCAACCATTCCCATTTTATTTAGATGTATCCATATAAATGGCCCACCCTGTACAGAGCTCCTGTGTATGTCACTGGTGATCACTGTATTATCTGTACACTGACACTTTATACAGAGCTCCTGTGTATGTCACCGGTGATCACTGTATTAACTGTACACTGACACTATACACTGCATACTATATACAGAAGTCCTGTGTATAATGTCACTAGTGATCACTGTATTACCTGTACACTGACACTATATACAGAGCTCCTGTGTATAATGTCTCCAGTAACCACTGTATTACCTGTTATGTTTCGGTAGCTGAGGAAAAATTGCAAAAATAGCCAAAGAAGCAATACACCAGGACCCTAAACTAACCGCAACACTAGAAGTAGCCGTGGAGCGTACCTACGGTGATCCTAGACACCTCGTCACAGCCGGAGAGATAGCTACACCTAAAGGCAGAAAGATGAATCCTATCTGCCCCGTAGCAGAACCCCCAAAGAAATAGGAAGCCCCCAAACATGTAATGGCAGTTAGACCAGAAGAAAATACGAACACAGACTGAAAAATGAGCAAACGCTGGGGCCCAATCTGTCTAGATAGAAAAGTATAGGAAAGAATTCTGACTGCAACCCAAAAAAAAACCCTGACAAAAATACCAACACTTCTGATTAACAAAAAACCTGAGATCACACGATCTCTACCACCTAAATCAGATCTCTGGTGTAACACACAGCAATTCAGCAAATAAAAAGTGACATAGGAACAGAGCAAAAGTGCAAACACAAACTGAGCACAATTGCAGCGCCAGGCCCCAAAAGGGGACCAGGCTGAAGTCTACTGCTAAGCAGCAAACCAGCAAGGAAAATCCAACCAGAGGAAAAAAAAACAGCAAATCACTTATGAGAGCAGGAATGCAAGCTGAGCTCCAAGCAAGACGTGGAAGAACAATTGATTACCGGCAAGGCTGAAGGGAGTTCAGGTCACTTATATCAGACCATTCAGAGCCAGCTGAAGGCCATTCAGCAATTGGTTCATTACCCTCAGCAACCACCGGAGGGAGCCGCAGCTCCAGAGTATTCACAACAATTACCTGTACACTGACAGTAAATACAGAATTCCTGTGTACAATGGCACTTAGTATTGTGGGTTTTTTTTATTAATGATCAGTATTTCAGTATTCAGTCACTGTGTGGTGGTAATATGTGATCTGGTCATGGTGTGCCGATATTTATTCCTTGTATGTGGTATTATTCAGTCACTATTTGGTGGTAATATGTGGTCTGGTCATGGTGTGGTGGTATTTGTTCATTGTATGCGATATTATTTGATCACTATGTGGTGGTAATATGTGGTCTAGTCATGGTGTGATGATATTTGTCCCTTGTATGTGGTATTAATGGTTATTTTTTAAAAAAAAGTATGTGACTCATTCCCTTAAAAGAAAAATACATAAAAAATATATTTATTTTTAATAGTTTAGAGTAGAGTAGGACCTGGCTAAAAGAGTCTACCGCGTCGTGGTGGCAGTTAAAATTTCTTTTGGCCAGAACAAAAGCTGCTGGTTATGAATGTGATCTGGTGTTAGATGGGAACTGTTAATATCGGATTGGTGAGGACTTGGTGGAGAAGTTGAGTTTTTCCAAGAGTGGGCGATGGGATGGTGGAGGAGGAGCTGAGGTGAAGCCTGGGCAGAGTCTCAAGGGGGCCCAAAAATTTTGCCAGTATGAGGCCCCGAAATTCCTACTGGCAACCCTGTTTGTAAGTATGTCTGAAGATTGAGCCTCTGTGCTCTGAAAGCTTGCAAATATCATTTTTCTGGTTAGTTAATAAAGGTATCACTCCTAGAATACTTTTGTCATTTTTGGGTATAAAAGTGAAATCTACAGCAAACTTTATTAAAGGGAATCTGTCACGAAGTTTTTGGCACCTAATCTGAGAGCAGCATAATGTAGGGGCAAAGACCCTGATTCCAGTTATGTGTCACTTACTGGGCTGCTTGCAGTAGGTTTAATAAAATCACTATTTTATCAGCAGTAGATTATCATTAGAGTACTAGTAAATCTGCTGCCAGGTATTCCTACATATTCGTGAGCTCAGTATAACCCCACTCCCTCCACTGTTTGGCAGACTTATGTTTATCACAGTGTATACATAAATCTGTCACTTAGCAACAAAAACCTGATGACAGATTCCCTTTAACATCTTGGCACACATGGTTCCTATATGTGCCTGCCTACTAAAAGTGGTAAGGCACGTAGAAATCTCCTTACCACTTCATCAGCAATCATAATCCACACCTAACTAGGGTGACAAATAGAGATGAATGAAAAAACAGTCAGGCAGAGCAGGGCGGCCACTTGGGACAAGTTCAGACAGGATAGCCTCTTGGGTCAAGTTCGGACAGGATGACCTCTTGAGGCAAGTTCAGACAGGACAGCCTCTTGGGGCAACTTTGGACAGGATGGCCTCTGGGGACAAGTTCACACTGTATGGCCTCTTGGGAGTTCACACAAGAAGGCCACGGAGACATGATGTCCCTCTGCAGACAGGTCAGCCACAGGGATTAGTTCACAGTTCTGGCCTGGGTTTTCAACCCTCAGGGTGGCAGACAGGTACCACCAATGTGACCACATGGTACAGACACTGCCAAAGCGATCAAAGGAAACAAGGTTTTAACTATGGAGGACTAGCAGGAACTCAGGATACGGGATATGGGACATGGGAAACTATCAGACTAAGGAAAGGTAATGTACAGTTACCAAAAACCACCTAACAGAAGTATAGGGTAGCACAGGCACCTCCCAGTGGGGAGAGTGCCTTTTATACAAGATGTCTCTGAGCTTTTGGCAGGGAGACACCATGCAGGTGAATGAACATTCTACTAAATGCTGCCCAGCACCTGCTGGGAGTATTTACCATGTGAACGCGCTGCCCCTTTAAGAACATGGGAGCATGTACACCCGTACCCTAGGCCACACGCAGAGACACAGTGAGGCATGCACAGAGAAGGGTTCACACCATAGGCAGGGGCTGTGAGTAAGCCGGTGTTCCCACATGGTGACAGACTGAGACACCATGCAGGGGCGCCAAGCACAGCGCTACAGTACCCCCCTTTTTGGCCCCTCTTCATCAGGCTCCAAATGAGACTTTGCAGAGATGAAGCCAGACTCTTCCTCCTGGACTCCCACAACCTCTCTTCAAGACCACTTTTTGTCCTAGCCACTGGAAGAAAAGTAACATCTGCCACCTTGTCTCTCACCGACTGGACATCAACGGAGCAAAACAGAGCGGTTTTGGAAACAGGAACCTTAATTTGCAGAGTCTCTTTTGGACTAGCAAGAATGTCTGTTCCTTATGAAAAATATTTAGAGTTGAGAGTCCTCAGTGGTTGATACCTTTTAATGGCTAACTGAAAAGATGGTAACAAATTGCAAGCTTTCGAGACTACTCAGGTCTCTTCATCAGGCTGAACTAATACAAAATCTGAAGAATCACATATTTATACACAAAAACACAGAAAAATGCAATAGGTAAGACAAGTGACGTGAAGCAGAATAGTCATTATGGCAGAGGGATGAGCATAAATATTGGAACAGTTCATAGATAAGGAGAGAAAGTTTTATTACCCTCTGATTGGGGTCTGGTAATGTTTTGTGATGTTTTCACAGGGTATTTGGAGTAAATTCCTTAATTGATGTAATAGGCCATAAAACCATGTGACAGGTTCATTCCAGCATTAAGAGTGTCAAAGGTCACCATCAATTTGTATTCACAAATTCTTCTCTGTCTCTGAGATGTGAATCTGCTTCTTGGTACCAGTATTTTCATATCTGACATGCTATGATCAGGGGAGCAAAAATGTTTTGCCACAGGTAGATCCATTCTTTTTTCTCTTATTGCGTGGCGATGAGAATTCATCCTTGTTCTCAGTTTTTGCCCGGTCTCCCCCACATACAGACCCCCAGTTGGACATTTAGTACATATAATTAGGTACACAACATTAGATGTGATGCAGCTGAAAGTACCTGGTATCTTGTAGTCCTGATGTGAGTTGGGGATCTTTATCTTGTCCGTGGTCATTATAAATGGACAGGTTTTGCATTTCTTCTGATTGCAAGGCAAGGTTCCTGCAGCTGTTGGGGAGGACAGGGAACTTCTGACAATGATGCTTCTTAGATTTGGGGGCTGTCTAAAACACAGTCGCCTTAGAAAGACCTTTTTAAATCAGGGCTACCATCCAAGAACAATTGAAAACCAAATTACAAGAGCCACCAGAATATCAAGGGATCACCTGCTACATTACAAAGCTAAAGAAGAAAATAACCGGGTGCCTTTAGTGGTCACCTACAATCCAAATCTGGAGGTGCTAAGGGGAGCTGCACGGAAACTACAACCTTTACTACAAAAAGATGCCTGGTTACAATCCATATTTCCAGACCCCCATTAGACAGCCCCCAAATCTAAGAAGCATCATTGTCAGAAGTTCCCTGTCCTCCCCAACAGCTGCAGGAACCTTGCCTTGCAATCAGAAGAAATGCAAAACCTGTCCATTTATAATGACCACGGACAAGATAAAGATCCCCAACTCACATCAGGACTACAAGATACCAGGTACTTTCAGCTGCATCACATCTAATGTTGTGTACCTAATTATATGTACTAAATGTCCAACTGGGGGTCTGTATGTGGGGGAGACCGGGCAAAAACTGAGAACAAGGATGAATTCTCATCGCCACGCAATAAGAGAAAAAAGAATGGATCTACCTGTGGCAAAACATTTTTGCTCCCCTGATCATAGCATGTCAGATATGAAAATACTGGTACTAAGAAGCAGATTCACATCTCAGAGACAGAGAAGAATTTGCGAATACAAATTGATGGTGACCTTTGACACTCTTAAGGGTATGCCACACTAAACAATATCGCTAACGGGATCGGTAAAAAACGTCACTATTTAGCGATCCCGTTAGCGATGTTGTTCAGTGCGGCAGCTTCCAGCGACGAGCTTCCTGCTGTGATCTCGCTCGTCGCTGGAATCGTTCCGGACCCTATTTTTCTCGTCGGCGCTCCCGCTGGGTAAGTATCTAATCGCTGTGTGGCACCTTTTCTTAGCGATTTAGCGGTACTTTTGTACCGCTAAAGTCGTTAAGAAGATCGCTAACGGCGATAGCGTCGTTAACTATATCGCTAAATGTGGCCGCATTTAGCGATATAGAAACAATCCCGCTAGCGATCGCATTAGTATGCGTCGTTATTGTGATCGCTAGCGGGATTGTTTAGTGTGGCAGTACCTTTAATGCTGGAATGAACCTGTCACATGGTTTTATGGCCTATTACATCAATTAAGGAATTTACTCCAAATACCCTGTGAAAACATCACAAAACATTACCAGACCCCAATCAGAGGGTAATAAAACTTTCTCTCCTTATCTATGAACTGTTCCAATATTTATGCTCATCCCTCTGCCATAATGACTATTCTGCTTCACGTCACTTGTCTTACCTATTGCATTTTTTCTGTGTTTTTGTGTATAAATATGTGATTCTTCAGATTTTGTATTAGTTCAGCCTGATGAAGAGACCTGAGTAGTCTCGAAAGCTTGCAATTTGTTACCATCTTTTCAGTTAGCCATTAAAAGGTATCAACCACTGAGGACTCTCAACTCTAAATATTTTTCTATCTACTGGCTAACACGGTACGAAGATATACATCTTTACTGTATGTTCCTTTTGAAGAAATGGAGATGCACTGGGACTCCTTTTCTTTGTTAGATGCGTCACCCGTCTGTTTTTCTCCTGGAAGCTAGAGAGGGAAGTCATGGTGGAAGTCTCTGAATTAGGCACATCGAAGACCTCTCGGAAGGCCTACAGGTACGAGGCGATAGCATTCCCCACCTCCCATAGGGGGTTGAGCCATTGCAGGGCAGTCCCTGCTAAGTAGGACATGAACAATCCCACCTTAGCCCAACGAGAGGAAAAATGAGGAGCAAAAAATTCGTAGGGCTGCATGCACTGCTCCAGGAACGCACGCCACTGCTTCAGATTCTCATAGTAGTGTTGTGGGTCTGCTGGGACAGGTTCCACTCAGAGAGCAAGTCACAGATTGAGTATGTACAGCAGCTGTATGTGCTGCTGCAGTAAAGGTCAGGGCTTTAGATCGGGTGAAAAATTTCTTCTGTTCCATATAGTCACCAAAGTCTCAAATATTGCAGAGAGCGATGGACCATGTGACACAGTGGGGGCCACGGCCTGAGTAAACGTTTACACTCCTAGGTGGCGCATGTGGTTCGTGGACCCACTGTTCGACAGACCGGACTTAGGTTGGAGGTGTGTAACTAAGCAGCTACCTTGGAGTTTGCTGGAGCCTATAGTGGTGAGGTCAGACTTGTGTGGCAGGTAGCTGCCAGGTGCCAATCCAGGGCGAGTCCGGCCATAGCTGCTGACCGAACAGGGCAGAGATGATAGTTCTGCTTCTCAGACAGAGCAGGACAGTCTCTTGGGACAAGTACACACAGGACGGCCTCTTGGGAAAAGTACACACAGGACAGCCTCTTGGGACAAGTTCACACAGGACAGCCATGGGGACAGGTTCTCCCTGTGCAAAGGGTGCCTGGAGCACCTGGGGATCGCGCGCGTGGGCCGTGGCGGTAAGTCGATGTCCCCGTATGGTGAAAGAACAGGACACCATGCAGGGACGCCAAGCACAACACTACTGTCACGCTCACACCCTGACTGGTGGGCGTGAGCCAGGGGGTTGTGGCCCCACTGTGTCACAAACCAGACTACCCTGAAAGGGGCGTGACTAGGACAGTTGCCTTGGTTTTCACTGGAGCCTCTGATGGTGAGGTCAGGCTTGTGCGGCAGGCAGCTGCCAGGTGTCACTCCAGGGTGGTGTCTGGTTGTGGCTGCTGATCCCACTTGGGGAGACGGTGGCACGGCTGAGACACTGGCAGGCAGGCACGGCTGAGACACAGGGCAGGCAGGCACGGCTGAGACACAGGGTAGTTAGGCACGGCTGAGACACAGGGCTGGCAGGCACGGCTGAGACACAGGGCTGGCAGGCACGGCTGGGGCACAGGGCTGGCAGGCATGGCTGAGGCACAAAGCAGACAGGCACCAACTGGAAAGACACAGGGACATGGAGTGGTGTGTGGAATGGGTATGATCCTGTTCACACAGTAGGTGCAGGTACTGATACAAACAGGAAGGAATGGTGTATGGAGGAACAGGTAGAGACCTGTTCACACAGCAGGAGAACCACAAGGCTGCGGAGAAGGGCTGTAGAGCAGCAAGAGGTTCTGCAGCTGCGGGAGTGAAGCAGAGCGGAACCGCAAGATATGCGGAGAGGAGCTGCAGGAAGAGATTTCTGCAGCGGCAGGAGCAAAGCAGAGTGGAACGAAGCAGAACCGCAGGAGTGCGGACAAGAGACAGAAAGTGATTCAGAGAGAACACAAAGCAAGACACAGCAGGAAAGGAAACCACAGACAAGGAGACTAAGAGACAGAGATAGGACAGAGTTCAGACAAGGTAATGACACGAGACAAGGTACAGGGACAAAGACACAGGGACCAGGATATTCTGCCTCCTGGAGGCCGGCAAGGACAAGTACAAGACAAGATCAGGAGCAATAGGACAAAGAGCAGGATATTCTGCCTCCTGGAGTGCAGACAAACAGGTACAAGGCAAAGCTAAGAGTGAAGCCTCCAAAGATGGAGGAACACAGAGCAAGACCTGGCAGCTCAGTAGCAAGACACTAACTGAGTAAACCATTGACAGGCAAGATCCACAGGGTGGAGCTGCCCTTATTACTAGAGGGCTCATGGTAATTGGTCAGGGACAAATTAGACAGGTGTACCCTGACTCCATAAGAACCAGAGAGTTCTGGCGCTGCCCCCTATGCACACAGCCAGGAAACAAGCACAGAACAGATAGAAAGCAAGAGGTACAGAGTATGGAGCTGGCAGCAGACAGAAATCACAGCATTACCTGGAGCAGTGAGCAAGTTGGTATGTGGGGAATGGGAGGCCATGCAGCGATGCCAGCAGGGTTGTTACAGTACCCCCCTTTACTGCCCCTCTTCTTCAAGCCCAGCCAGAATAACTTGTAGAAGAAGGATAGGCGCACATACAGTCAGAGCCATAACAACATTCCTCGGGTAGGAAGAGGTAGGTGTGACATTAGGGATCACAGGTTGCCAAGTCTCTTTGTGTCCATCAAGGTCAGCTTCCCACACAGAAGATACAAGGGCCAGGACTTCTTCCATCTGGTTGACAGAAAGCAGGAAATTGGAAGCTTCTGTTTTGACATCGACATCAACCGGCCCCTGGAAACTGAAGACACCTTCACTGGATCCAACTTCAGCCCGTTATCCCAAGAAAATTAGACCTCCTCCTTTAGATCAGAGGGAAGTACCTTCACCTTGGCATCTTCACTAGCCGGCCAAATGGAAGCTGAAGGTACCCGTACAGGATCCAACCTCTGCCCTTTATCTGAAGAAAATTGGACCTCTTCCTCCGGATTGGTGAAAAACAGAGATACAAAGGCATCTGCTTCAACTTCTTCATCCACCTGCCACATGAAATCAGAAGGCATCCTCACAAGATTCATCTTCTGTCCATGGTTTAAAGAAAAATTTTCAGGTGACAAGGATGTTCCTAGGAACTGGTCACAGGTATAGTCACAGGAGGTGTGTGGAAGGGCGCCACTGCTTCCTCTTCTTCAGTGGCATCAGCACACCATGACTTAATAGCCAGCAGATCAGGTGGAGAAGGTGACAACACTGTAGACTGACCTTGCATTATAGGAACTAGAGACCTCTGGAGACTAGGAAGTTCCAAATGCAGCACCATGCTGGGTCCTCGGACCGGACTGGGCATTAGAGTACCCGGCTCAGAACGACCAATGGGCAAACTGGACAGTACATGAAAAACAAACTTCTCCATATATAACGCTCCGATTTGGAGCCATAGTGGTCCCTTCAAGATTGGACTGTTCATCAGTAGGGCTTGGCCATCACCAAACACCGTCACCGGATTCTGGAGCAGTTGGACAGAAATCACACACTGACCCCATCTGGCTTGCAGCTTCAGTACATCTGCAGGGCCAAAGCTCCCACAAGAGGCAGAGATACAAGACAATAGCTGGGAGGCATGAGCATAAATGGCACCCTCCCCATTAGGAAGGTGCCTATGTAACCCCTATAATTTCCTAGTAGTTGATAGTGTGTGCAACTGTATGTTGCCAGGTCATCCCGTTATCTAGTATCCTGAAGCTAGTATCCAAACCCAATCCCCTGATCTTGTTGCGTCCAGTGCCTGAACCTGAACCCCAGGTCTAGGTGCGGCCATTACCTGAACCCGAACCCCTGGTCCATTTGCAGTCAGTTCCTGAACTTGCTCCCCTAGTTTGTGTGTGGCCAGTGCCTGAATCAGTTCCCAAGACCCGTGTCTGAACGTGTATTTCATATATCTGGACTGTTATAGCCATGTCTGAATTTAGCCCTATCTGTGACTCCTTGTCAGTATCCATCCTAACTAAGGGTAGCCTAAACGAACCCGAGTGCGTGTCTGTGTACGCTACAGTACCAGGGACTGCCTAGGGGTAGTACTTGGTGGCTACTTGCAGCTCCAGCATGACTCCACCATCTGGAGCTCCAGTGAACACCAGGTAGCTGCATAGTTATGACCCTCCTAGGTAAGCCTAGCCCCATGGCACAGTGGGTTCATGAACCAAGTGTGCCACCTGTGTGTATGACATGGTATCTATGGTATTGATAATTATATTGCCCATATCTTATAGTCTCATGATGAAATAAATTGACTATTAATATGAAGGCCCCTATTAGTATTCATGCTCCCTGAATTTTCAGACAACTTGATGATATATAAATGCTTAATCTGCAAATCATTTAAACAAATTATGTTGTATCACTTACAAAAACTGCTACAAAATGTTATCCATTGTGTCTTCCTTATATGTAACTTGTCCACTGCCTATTGTTAAGTGCAATCTGTCCTAAGCTTGCAGCTACCTCCTCTCTGTGGGTGCCACTGGTTGTGGTAGTTGGCACTGGAAGTCCAGAAGTTCAAATGTTCTAATTCCCGGAAAGTCAGCAGAAGGGTGAGACACTGTCATTTGCATCATCTTATGGACTTGCTGGGTCTGTATTATATGTTATTGTTTATTGGTAGTTCAATAAAGTATTGCACCACTCTGTTACCCTCATCCTGTGTTGTCTGAGTAGTATTCTGCCCATGGGAAAGAAGTAGGGGCATTCAGTGGGATGAGCCCTAGTCCATGTGGTCTTTCTAAAGACAGCAAAGCCAGCGGATCCTCATGTATCCACACTTGGTGGCAGCAGTGGGATACTTCTCGGCCTGGTTGATCCAGGAAGCTGCAGTTGACTGATATTTGTGCAAACTGTATAAGGGCTTCATGACCAGGGAGGCAGATAGACTAAGAAGAGCATAGGTGAGGCATACACAGCAGGTTTCAGATGCCACCATGTCCAACCCCCCCAGCTAGGCCTTGGGAAAAGGACTTGAGGGGATTTACAGCTGCAATAAGAAACGGCAACTACAGAAAATATGTCAGCTTCGACGGATCGAATACTGGGCCACCGACACTCTGTTTGATTTGATCCATGGATTGTTGCTTTGAGATGCCCAGAACATCATGGATGAAGATGAAAGTCCACTGAGGTGGACCCAGAGGAATTAAACTCCTTGCCAAATCAAGGATCCAGTGGTAGTCAGTATGGAATCAAATATCCAGTACCAAGCAGCCCAAATCCAGGAATCGCATTGAGACCCAAAGTCTCAAGGAAGGAGAGGGCTTGTGTTATAGAATCGGTTTTGGGAGTTCCAGTATCCCTACTGCCAGCGCCAGACCCTGCTTCCTTGATGACTCACCACCAAGGAAATCATCTTCACTAGAGATGTGCCAGTGTTTAATGAGTCCAACACAGAGGTTGATGAAAATCTGCAAATCTTTGAGACTCTGATGTTGATGCACCAGGTACCCACAGATGGTTGGGCCAAATACCTGTGGACTAGTTTGACTGGCCGGGCCCAGATGCTGTCTGGTCGTTTGGGCCTCAGGACTGCCTGGACTATTGGACTATTAAGGATACCCTGTTAGCCCTTTTTACCATTACCCCCATGAGATATTGCACCAAGTTGCAGACTTTGTCTCGCCAGGGGGCTTCCAATGTAGAATTTGGTAGTCAACTCAGACGACACTGCAACCGTTGGCTCAATGGTCTAACTGGCCACTCTACTAATACCTCTGGGACGTGATCATGCTTGAGCAACTTATGGAGAAAATGGCCCCAAAACAACAAGAGTGGGTAGCCAACTGAAAGCCCGAAACCCCAGAGCAAGCAGCCTGATTGGCCAATGAGCTTACAGTCAATGAAGCTCACTGGTGACTCGATATTCCCTCTGATCCAGGTGACCCCTCAACCAAGGATTTGAGCAGCCACCAACTGTTAAGGCAGAACTATCCCACTACAGAGCATAAACCCACCAGGACAAAGGTTTACAAACAGGACCTGTGATTTGCCCACCTAACAACACTATTGCATCTGCGGGCACCTTGGACACATGGCCAAAAATTGTCCATAGGTCCAGGGCCCCATGCCTGGAGCCCTTCTGCTAGACTGTCCAGTTAATGTCTGCCAAGACAAGCCATCAGGGTCTGAGGAACGCTACCCCCCGGAATACACCAGCAGAGGAAGAAGTGATACACACTGTTCAAACTACATGGCAGATTGACCACCCTACACCAGCCAACCTCCATATCCACATCCAGCCAGTCAAGGTCAGTGATATCAAGGCCAAGGACCTCAACATCTCCAGGGCTCGGGGTCAGTGCTAGTGGAATGGGCGCATTTATGTGTGCAATTCACCAGCTGATGTTCTGGAGAAGGAGCAGAAGTAGTTCCATCAATGTGGGTGAATCCGTACCATTGAGCTGAAGAATTGCGTGGGAGGTGGTGCCACACTATTTGCCTTCATCAGGTTCCAGGATCTGCAGGATACGGAAGATGCCATGTTTGGATGCAATGGATATGATTTTGCTTCTCGTTGTTTACGTGTGGAATTTCCCAGTTCAATCCAGAGACCAGGGGGAGGTATGTAGCGCCCATAGTTGGAACGGACCCCAGTTCCGGTGAACTGAATACAGAGTCCTCGTCTCAGAGCTTCCTCGACTGGGAACTTGGCAGGACCTGAAAGATCGTATTAGACAAGCTGGAAATATCTGCTATGCTGATGTGCACAAGGACGGAATGGGATTATGGAGTTTATTCTCAAGGAAGACATGGAATATAGTTTGAGGAAACTGAATGATACAAAGTTTGTTCCCATCAAGTTGAAACCTCTTACATTCATGTCTGTGCTGAAAGAAGTGCTGATGAACTGTCCTCTACAAGTGGAGAATGATGATCGGAAACCAATCATGGCTGGCTAATAAAGAAGGGGGAGGAATGTAACAACACCACTTTTATTCTTAATTATGCCAGACATATATTCAGTAGGCCCAGGGACATGAGCTATCTTTCATAGTCTGAGTCTGAACATTGACTTTTGTTGTAGATTGAATTGATGTTTATGAATTGTTGAATGGATGCTGTTTACCTATTATATCAGTCCTTGCAGTTTATTTTCCTACTATCCTTGGAAACAAAGGCAAAAGATAATAGAACAATCAATGTTTATTAATATGTTTATTACCCATTGTATCAGTTCATGTAGCTTGTTGTTCTGCAAGTATTGAAGAATAAACCATGTAGGTTATTTCAACACTCAAACAATGAGAGATGATCTCCCCCCACCTTCCCCCAATCCTGTGGAAAAAATGCCTGAATAAGAGCTATGGACTATAAAAGGAGGATCTGCATCTGTTTTCCGGAACTCTACATGACAGTAGCCACAGCATCATGGCTCCAACTGGAGGAATACAGATTTGATACTCTACAGGACATAAGCTTAAGGGACCATGGCGCCAGCTAGAGGAATACAGATCTGCTCCATTGACCATCACTGAACCCTCAGAGACAGTTAGAGAATCCAGGTTGCGACAAACAGGTCACTCACCTGGCCACATACCTCAATGGACTCAGTCAGCTTCCTAAGCTTGCCGATACCTTCTCTCTCTGTGGGTGCCCCATTAAAGCGGGGTGCTACTGGATGGGGTAGTTGGCCCTGGAAGCCCCAAAGTCGCAGATGCTCTAATTCTCAGCAAGTCAGCGGAAGGGTGAGACTCTGTCATTTGTATCATCTTATGTACTTGCTAGGTCTGTACCACATGTTA
The DNA here is from genome assembly GCA_033576555.1 of Oophaga sylvatica. NCBI lineage: Eukaryota > Metazoa > Chordata > Amphibia > Anura > Dendrobatidae > Oophaga > Oophaga sylvatica. The sequence continues at coordinate 486,024,533 of JARQOD010000005.1, forward strand.
TTGTCTATTGGTGGTTCAATAAAGTATTGCCACACTGTGTTACCCTCACCCTGCGTTGTCTGAGTAGCATTCTGCCCATTGGAAAGGAGTATGGACTTTCAGTGGGATGAGCCCTGGTCCAAGCGGTATTTCTAAAGACAGTCAAGCCAGAGGACAAGAGCACCCACTTGACATCTTTATCAGGTGGATTATGCCTGGAACCCTGGAAAAGTGCTAAAAAGTCCAAAAGGAATGATTATATACACTGCAATGTAAAAGCAACTTGCTGTGCAGATTCTCAGAACGTTTTAACTTCTCTTAGCCGTTTCAGTTTTCCAAGAAGATAAAAGAAGTGATAGAATTCTTCTGATGGTTATTCATTTTTTTTTCATGTCTCCAGAAAAATTCTATTATCCTGCAGATATTGGTTTAATCTGCAGGTTAATAATGTTACTAACCGGCCCAGAGCCTGCACTTACCCGAACGCTGCGGGGAGAAAATTAACTTTACTCCACCTCCTCCAGTTTCAGTTACGGAGGCGGCGCCGATTCATGTTCAGTCATCACTCTGTGCCTACAGAGCGGCGGCTGTAACTGCACCCCGGCCCTGACTGACACGTGCTCTGCATTAGGACAGATGCATAAGTGGGATGCTCATGCTTATGATGGTGTCGTCTGCGCTTACCAGCCGTGTGCATTCCTCAAAACACTGAAGGACTTTACAGAGGTCTTTCAGCTTTGACCACCGCACACCCGACAACTCGATGTCTGCCCTCAAATTGCCTGCCCGTGTATCCTCCCACAAATGCATTACAGCCTGCCTCTGTTCGCTCAGCCTCTCAACCATGTGCATGGTGGAGTTCCACCTTGTTGCAACATCTATGATTAGGCGGTGCTTGGGGAGGTGGAGCGATCGCTGCAGTCTATGCAGAAGACTGGAGTCTACGGGCGAGTGACGGATGTGCGAGCACAGTCTTCGCACCTTATGGAGCAGGGCTGGTAACTCCGGATAATTATTTATGAAGCACTGCACCACCAGGTTCAAGGTGTGAGCCAGGTAAGGTATGTGTCGGAGTTTTGCCAGGGCTTTGGCCGCCACAAAATTATGGACGTTATCACTGACTACCTTGCCTGGCGCAAGATATATACTACCCAGCCATGACTCAGTTTCTCGCTTCAAGTAGTCTGCCAGTACCTCCGTGGTGTGTCTGTTGTCGCCCAAAGACATCATCTTTAAAATAGCCTACTGATGCTTACCACTAGCTGTTCGATAGTGGGACACCTCGTGTGCAACACTGGCAGCTGCGGATGGAGTGCTCGTGCGACTGCTCTCTGTCGACGAGCTTTTGCTTCTAGAGGAGAAGGGTCGAACGCCTACAGCCAACTGTTGCCTATACCGTGGACTAGGCAGCAATGTCCCACCGTCGCTGTCCCCTGTGGACCCTGCATCCACCACCTTAACCCAGTGTGTAGTGATGGACATGTAACAGCCCTGGCCATGCCTACTGGCCCATGCATCTGTTGTGAGGTGCACCTTTCTATTCACTGATTGTTTTAGTGCATTGACCATGCTGTCTTTCACATGCAGGTGGAGGGCAGGGATGGCTTTTCTAGAAAAGAAGTGCCGACTGGGTAGGTCATAGCATGGGACAGCGTAGGCCATGAGCTCTCGGAACGCTGAGCTTTCAACCAAACGGAAGGGCATCATCTCTAATGAGATCAGTTTGGCAATGGAGGCGTTCAAAGCAAGTGAGGTTTTGTAGTCCGTCCAAGCTTGCTAGTGCATGGTGTTTACATGTCTAAGTGTTGTGAATATGCTGGAGGCGGCTTCTGAGCTGGGGCTCCCTCCGGTGGTTGCTGAGGGTAATGAACTGATTACTGAATGGCCTTCAGCTGGCGCTGAATTGTAGGATATAAGTGGCCTGAGTTCCCAGCAGCCTTGCCGGTTATCAATTGTTCCTTCTGGTCTTGCTTGAAGCACTGCTAGTTTCCTGCTCTCCTTCAGATAACTGTTTGCTGTTTTTTTTTCCTCTATTTGATTTTCATTGCTGGTTTGCTGCTTGCAGTGGACTGCAGCCTGTCCCCTTATGGGGGTCTGGCGCTGCCATTGTGCTCCGTTTTTGTCTGCACTTTTGCTTTGCTCCTTTGTTACTTTTTATTTGCTGAATAGCGTTTTGTTACACCAGAGATCTGATTTAGGTGGATGAGATAGTGTGATCTCAGGTTTTTTGGCAATCAGAAGTGTTGGTATTTTTTAGGGTTTTGTTGGATTGCAGTCAGAATTCTTTCCTGTACTTTTCTGTCTAGACAGATTGGGCCCCAGCATTTGCTCATTCTATTTTCTGTCTGTGTCCATGCTTTCTCCTTGTCTAACCGCCATTACATGTTTGGGGGCTTCCTATTTTCTTTGGGGATCTGCTCCGGGGCAGATAGCATTCATCTTTCTGCGTTTAGGTGTAGTTATCTCTCAGGCTGTGACGAGGCGTCTAGGATCAACGTAGGAACGCTCCACGGCTACTTCTAGTTGTGTGGTTAGTTCAGGTTACTGCAATCCAATAGGTTCCAGCCTCTCTGGTGTATTACCGTTTTTGCTATTTTTTGCTATTTCTCCTCAGTTAACGAAACATAACAGTATAACCTGCCAAAAAAATGAAAATTGTATGGTACTCACAGAAGGGGAAAATAGTAGTAAGGAAACTATGTTTGTTGCATTTTTTCCCCTCTTTTCTCTGGGTGCTGAGGAGGAATTTTTTTTTTTCTCTCAATGGAGTTTGCACAGTTGTCTGGCCGTGTGGATCAGCTTGCCACTGAGGTTCAGAGTATTGCTAGCTATCTTGCTGGGTTACAGGTTGTGGAACCTAGGATCCCCATGCCAGATTTATTTTTGGGGGATCAATCTAAATTTCTGAATTTCAAAAATAATCTAAATTTCTGAATTTCAAAAATAACTGTAAGTTGTTTTTTGCCTTAGAGCCTAAGTCCTCAGGGAACGCGGCACAGCAGGTTCAAATTGTCATCTCCCTGCTGTGCGGCGACCCTCAGGATTGGGCTTTTTCCCTGACACCTGGGGATCCTGTTTTGAATGATATTGATGTATTTTTTCAGGCTCTGGGGTTATTGTACGATGAACCTAATGTCACTAATCAAGCTGAAAAGATCTTGTTGGCATTAAATCAGGGTTTTGAAGACGCTGAGTTGTACTGTCAGAAATTTCGAAAGTGGGCAGTCCTGACCAAATGGAATGTTGATGCTTTGGCAGCTTTTTTTCGAAAGGATCTCTCAGAAAAAGTAAAGGACATTATGGTGGGATTCCCTGTTCCCTCTGGTCTCAATGATTCTATGTCTTTCGCTATTCAAATTGACAGACGTTTGCGTGAGCGCAGAGGTATGCGTGAGATAGTGTTGCCTTGTGAGCCAGCTCCTGAGCCCATGCAGTGTGATGGAGTGACTTCTGGGGCTCAGCGTCATGAGTTTCGTAAGCGCAATGGGTTATGTTTCTACTGTGGTGACGCTTCTCATGCTATTTCTGTCTGCCCTAAGCGGAGAAGACGTTTTGCACGCTCAGTTGTCTTGGGTAGTGTTCAGACTAAATTTCTGTTGACTGTTACCCTGAATTGCTCCCTGTCCACATTTTCAGCTCAGGCTTTTGTTGATTCAGGAGCAGCTATTAACCTGATGGATTTTGACTTTGCCAAACGTTGTGGGTTTCCCATGATACCCCTGCGGAAGTCTATTCCCCTACTGGGCACTGATTCTACCCCTTTGGCGGAGAATAAACCCCAGTTTTCTACTCAGGTGATAATGAGGGTTGAACCAGATCATCAGGAGAGTTGCAAATTTCTGGTGCTGCATAATCTGCATGACATTATTGTACTAGGTCTCCCTTGGTTACAGTCTCATAATCCTGTTTTGGATTGGAAATCTGTGTCTGTGACCAGTTGGGGCTGCCAATGTGTTAATACTGACACTCCTGTTTTTTCTGCCTCTCCCCAGTCTCAGGATATCCCTGACTTTTTGACTGATTTTTCTGATGTGTTTAGTGAAAGTAAATCTGCATCCTTGCCCCTCACAGGAGCTATGATTGCGCTGTTGAATTAGTGCCTGGTGATAAATTTCCTAAAAGTCGCCTTTTCATAAGATACCAGGTGTATATAGTGTAGGGGAAAATTGAAATCTCCGTATATATTTCCGGAGTCACACACAGATAGTCAGCATGTATTTGTCCGTGATACCAGCCAGGACACGGTAGTGTGTGAGGAGCATACAGCTCTATACGGTGTGGGAAAAAATGAACGCTCGGTAACTGTGCAGAAAAAAAAAAAAAGTATTAGTGCTGTGTAAAAAGCAGTCTGCACAGCAGTGTACACACAGCAATACAGCTATCAGGCAGCCTAATAACCAGTGCTGCTGCACGCAAGAAAATCCTCCCCCATCACTGCACATTAACTGTACAGCACAATTTCTATCAGCACAAGCACAGAACTTCTATTTCCAGCTCTCTCTCCCTACTGATAAACAGCGTCAGCAACCTCTCCCTACTGTGAAGATCGCCAGAAGTAAAATGGAGGTCGGCGGTGAGGGCTTTTATAGACACTATGACGCCCCCCAAAGCAAGCCAATCACTGCAATGCCCTTCTCTAAGATGGTGGTGGATGCTGCCCATGTCATCTCGTTGCCCACAGTGTACGTCCTTTCTCATTGGCTGAAAAAAAGGCACCAGCAAGCATTCTGGGAAATACGACTTTGGCGTCGTTTCTACGACAGCATGGCCGACCTCACCCTATGGTCGGGTTTCGGTTGACGAAACTCGACTTTGGCTAAAGTCGGCGACTTTTGAATCTGACCGACCTGTTTCGCTCAACTCTAGTTATTAGTTACTTCTAATAAATACATTGCTCAAAAAAATAAAGTGAACACTTAAACAACAGAATATAACTCCAAGTAAATCGAACTTCAGTGAAATCAAACTGTCCTCTTAGGAAGCAACACTGATTGACAATCAATTTCACATGCTGTTGTGCAAATGGAATAGACAACAGATGGAAATTATTGGCAATTATCATGGCACACTCAATAAAGGAGTGGTTCTGCAGGTGGGGACCACAGACCACATCTCACTACCAATGCTTTCTGGCTGATGTTTTGGTCACTTTTGAATGTTGGTTGTGCTTTCACACTCGTGGTAGCATGAGATGGACTCTAAAACCCACACGCTGTGTCATCAGGAGCATACCCAGGCGTTGAAGGGAGGTCATACAGGCACAGGGAGGTAATACAGGCACGTGGAGGTCACACACTACTGAGCATCATTTTGACTTGTGTTAAGGACATTACATTCCACTTTAATTTTGTGTGTGACTCCAAATCCAGGCCTCCATTGGTTAATAAATTTGATCTCCATTGATGATTTTTGTTTCATTTTGTATTCAGCACATTCAACTTTGTACAGAACAAAGTATTCAATGAGAATATTTCATTCATTCAGATCTAGGATGTGTTATTTGAGTGTTCCCTCTATTTTTTGAGCAGTGTATTTATTAAACACTGTATCATGCTGTTTGCAAAATAATTATCCTTGCCTATTACCCTTGTTACCCTAATGTTTGTTGTTCTTCCATGTAAGCTATGTTATTTGACCACCTGATGCTTACAGGTGCATCTCACAAAATTAGAATATCAAAAAGTTAATTTATTTCAGTTCTTCAATACAAAAAGTGAAACTCATATATTTTATAGAATCATTACAAACAGACTGATCTATTTCAAGTGTTTATTTCTGTTAATGTTGATGATTATGACTTACAGCCAATAAAAACCCAAAAGTCATTATCTCAGTAAATTAGAATACTTTATAACACCAGATTGAAAAAATGATTTTAAAATCGAAATGTTGGCCAACTGAAATGTACATTCAGTAAATGCATTCAATACTTGGTCGGGGCTCATTTGGCAGCAATTACTGCATCAATGTGGCATAGAATGGAGGCGATCAGCCTGTGACACTGCTGAGTTGTTATGGAAGCCCAGGTTGCTTTGATAGCAGCTTCAGCTCGTCTGCATTGTTGGGTCTGGTGTCTCATCTTCCTCTTGACAGTACCCGTAGACTCTCTATGGGGTTAAGGTCAGGTGAGTTTCCTGGCCAATCAAGCACAGTGATACTGTTGTTTTTAAACCAGGTATTGGTACTTTTTGCAGTGTAGACAGGTGCCAAGTCCAGCTGGAGAATGACATTTCCATCTCCAAAAAGCTTATAGGCAGAGGGAAGAATGAAGTGCTCTCAAATTTCCTGGTAGACGGCTGCATTGACTTTGGTTTAGATAAAACACAGTGGACCTACACCAGCAGATGACATGGCTCCCCAAACCATCACTGATTGTGGAAACAGAGTCATTACAAACATATCACTCTGTTTGTAATGACTCTATATAATTATACTGTATGAGGTTCACTTTTTGTATTGAAGAACTGAAATAAATTAACTTTTTGATGATATTCTAATTTTGTGAGATGCACCTGTATGTCAGTAAATTCCATTGAAGGGATACGTGTATTTAACAAACTGATAATTAAATAAGAAGATAATATTCCTTTAAAACAAAAAAGTGCTGCTTAGCAAGTCATCTTGTTGAAGAAAATTATACACTTCACATTTTCTGATTAACTTATGGAACTTGAATTGGTTTTAAATTTTAGCAGTTCAAATAACAAAATGATATGATATTGAAGCCTACTTCAATGAATATTTCTTTTAAATAAAAGTAATCTTTAAGAGGTTGAACTCATTAAAATATCATTTAATGATTATCCACAGGAAAAAGCATATTTAAGCACCAAAGGAATATTACTAGCCATCACCACTAACCCAATAATATTATAAAATAATAATATTAACATATATATTAATATATAATAAAGTTGAATGTGCCCCAGTTATATAATAAAACCCTTTGTAGTTTCAGTGCCTACTACATCAATTAAAAGTTTGATTATTCTCTTCATTTGCAATTTCCCATTGGGTTTAAATACCAATCATTTCTTTATTTCATTTACTTAAAACAAAAGCTTTAACCAATGCATTTTACTTTAATGACATCAGCCTTTTACGAAAAATATATATGGATTAAGGTTTTCTATCTCTGAGAATTCTGGAAATGATGGGGCAGACAACAGTGAAAAAAACGGTAATGACTTAAAATCACAGCCATGTGGAATCGTGGGTCACCAATTAATCGCATTGGAAGCCGTAGGCCTAACAATGATTTCCGTGTCTTAAAAGTATGGAAACCTGTTATACCCTAATAGGCTGCCTGTCACTACAACACTGGAAGGCAATTATAATGCACCGTATTGCACAAGTGGTGCATTATGTATGTGATCAAAGGTTGTTCTAGTTATGTGGGGGTCAAATAAAAACTTTTTAATATGTATATTTTTATACTTTAAGTTAAAAAAAAAGTAAAAAAGAAACACAAAACACTCAAACCCTCTATAAATTGTAATAAAAAGTGATCAAAGAATCACTTTTTACTCCAATTTTTAGGGGATTCAAGCTGTTTTTGATGAGAGGGTGTGCTGCAGTCAGATGGTCCTTATTCATATAAAGGTGTAAGCCTATCCTTGGATCAGAAGCGTTGGACAGGCGGCGTACATCTCGACGCACGCCTTGCCACAAATCCTACTTTAGCACCTGCTGGAGAAACATTTGTGGAATACAGAACATCACCTCTATTCCGCACTAACAATGCCAGTTGTTACTTGGTTTTATACCTCGAGAAAGGCGTCAATTTGGCACAGAAATGCATAGGTATTAATAAAAAAAAATGTTTTGGAATCCCAAGGCTCTTGATTTCTGGAGAACGGTCCACCTAAACATACCAGCAACCATTTATTGACAACAACATACCACTCTGTCAAAGTTGGGAGAAACTGGCATGAGAATGCACAAAGTAGTAAAGAAATGTCCAGCTCACCCACCACCAGGTGCACGGATCACACGGTCTGTGTGCAATGAGAGGAAAATGAAGAAACATCCAGCTCCCAACTACGGCATGAAGAAGGATCATAATTGATCTGAAATGCATTGTACACCTACACTCTGTATCTTGTTCATATTTTCATATTTTTGTGGATTATTCAGTAAACCCATCCATTATTTCATGGGAATGCCAAAAGTTGCAAAATTTAGCAACTTTTCAAACTATGCATCAGGCGCAATATATGTGCACCACAATGAGAGGCGTAATTTTTAATTTTATCAGCCAATTATAATTACCTCCGTCATAACTCTGAAACTTGTCCCACATAAAACAGGCTACATCAATTGAAAAATACAGTGGTTCTGGCTCTTGGAATACGATGATGAAAAATAAAAAAAAAATTGCATTGCAAAATAGGCCTATCTTAAAGAGGCCACTTTTAAAAAATGGTCACCAAACAATAGCATTCGTGTAAAAGTGTAAAATAACAAAAATCAAATAATAACCTCTCCAGGTCCAGTGTCTGCTTTCCGTTGCTGCTCCTCTCTTTGTGATTTGGCCCCAGTGGTGACATCATGTCGATAGCTAAAATCACCACTGCAGACAATCACTGAGCTCAACTGAAGTAGATAACACAAGTCACTGAACTCAGTGACTGGCTGCAGTGGTGAAGTGCGCTGTTGGGGTCATGTCACCACTGCAGTCAAAACACAGAGATAGGTGCATCAGCGGATAACAAATGCTGGACTCGAAGAAGGGGGTGAGTTCTATCTGACTTTTTTACATGAGTGATATTGTTTGAGGGATACTTTTTTTTTTTGCAAAAATGGAAAACCTCCTAAATTTTTTGTCGCTCTTCCTAAATCTCTTATGAAGGCCTGGATTATTTTGGACGTGAACTGTACTAATATTGAACAGTATTTCATTCCAAACAGATTCTAATTTTCTCAAAGAACAAATGACAAAGCAGCTTGGCAGGTTGGGGACTTGTTGTGGATCATATTTCTTATTTTCACATTAAATTTGAAATCTTCTAGTGATGTAATTGAGAGATCATACTTTTAAAGGGAATCTGTCACCAGTTTTCTGCCACTCCATCTGAAAGCAGCTTGATGCCGAGGGGCAGAGACCCTAATTCCAGCAATCTTACACTTACTGGGCTGCTTGCTGAAGTTTCTTTCCTGCAGAGCTACCAGTTCTTTAAAGGCTCTATATAACCCCTCCTCCACCACTAATTGGTAGTTTTCTGTGTTCACTGTGCATAGGCAGTAAGCAGCCAATCAGTGGTGGGGCGCAGTTATAGAAAACTCCCGAATATGGAGGACTGCAAGGCAGTGGGTTTACTGGTTCTGCTTTGATAAAATCAGTGTTTTCTCACCAGGAGATTATGAAAATTACAGCAAGCTGCCCAGTAACTGACACATCACTGGTAATTGGGTCTCTGTATCTGGATTATACTGCTCTCAGATTGGGTTCCATACCCGACTCAGATTGTTGCTGTTAGCTGTTAAAAACCACCTTAATACTTGGAAATTTCTAGTGATATACAGTATTTTGTATTTGTTTTTATTTGCTTTTATCAGTGTTTTTTTAAATGCTTAATAATAAAGGATTCAATATGACCTTTTGAATGTGCACAACTTATATTACCTGAGTCTTATAAGGGAACCCGTCAGCAGGATTTTGCTACCTAATCTGACAGCAGCATGATATAGAGACAGAGACTGATTCTAGTGATGTATCACTTACTGGGCTGCTTTCTGTAGTTTCAATTAAATTAAGCAATAGATTATCACTAGGGCACTAGGTGCCCTTGAAAGCCAGTCCAGATAATATGTATAACCCGGCCCACACCTCTGATTGGCAGCTTGGTGACAATGCACAGTGTACACAGAAAGTTGGCAATCAGGGGTGTGGGCGGAGTTATACACAGCTCAGCATTCTGACCTCTGCTACATCTACAGCAGAGAAAACAGGGATTCTATCAAAACTTTATCATGCAGTCCAGCAAGTTGTACATTGCAACATGGTGGCTCAGTGGTTAGCACCATTGCGTTGCAATGCTGAGGTCCAGGGTTCCAATTCTACAAGGACAAGATCTGCAAGTAGTAAGTATGTTCACCTCATGTTTGCGTAGGTTTCCTCTGGTCACCTCCTACACTTCAAAGACATACTGATAGGGAATTTGTATATTGAGCCCCAATGGGGACAGTGATAATAATGATGCATGTAAGGCACTGTGAAATTAAGGGCACTTATAAGTGAGTAAATAAATAAATTGCTCGAATTAGGCTCCCTGCTTCTACATCATCCTGCTCTCATATTCCATAGCAAAATCCTGCTGACAGATTCCCTTGAAGTTAGTCTTTTCTGACATATTTTGGACTTCATTTACTGTATATATTAGCTGTGCCTGTTTGATCTTTTAGTTTATTAAATCCTATCCTCAAAAAACTAGACTTATTTGCATTTTTAGACTCGATCCAGATTTTTTTTTCTGCCCATTGAGTAGTTTTATAATCGTTTGTTTTACTTGCTCTTGAAAAAGATACGCCGTTAATTAAATTAATTTACTTTTCCTCTGTTCAATCTATGTTTTACGAAGCCAGAAGGTTTAGCTATTAAAGAAATATTGCTTTACATTATATCTATAATTTGTGTATTTGCCATCTGGGTGAACATTTTCTAAGTGTAGTAACTCCACAATTTTGCCAGAGGTTGGATGTAAATTGAAAGCCAGAAATGACCTTAGTACAATCTAGCCTTGGCAATTAGCACATTTGACGTAAATCGCAAAGGTCAAATGAAATAGCCCGAAAGGAAATCTGGAAATAGTATGTATATAGTATGTAGACAATGCCCTAAAAACACTCCTTAGTTAGGCTGTATTATTTTTTATTGGTATAGCCATGAATGTATTTCTACACTTTTTTATGAGATACTTATATTTAGGCTGAATTAAGAATCCTCGGATCCAATTTCTCTATCTTTCATTATAATTGATGTGAGATGATGGTGCTTATTATCACTTGGAGAATTACAAGCATTTCACTACCCTCATTTTTTTTAGCTATGTGAAAAAGATAACAATAAGCTCTTACCAAAATCCCCTTGTGAATAGCGAGCTGCTATTGAGATCCACATGCATATTTTAGCAGTTGTACATTAGCTATTATTAAGCATAAACATGTATTTTCCCTCCATCCAGGATAAACCACATTTGCGAATTGTTAAAAACTTACTTTGTGGGGTATAAGTATGCATAAATCTTAAAAATATCACAAGCAATGAACATTTGCGCTAATTAGGCTCAATTAAATGGTCCGCCATGATTATTTTCATTTATTGTCTTGTTTTCAGTCTGAATATTCATTCTTTATGTATAAAAGCTAATTGAGTCCTCAATGAAGCATCAAAACCTACATGTTATTTCTCCTGCATTAAATAGATTATTAGCCACATGTAAGGTTAATTTAGTGTTAAAGTACTTTCCATTAAATTACTATAAGGACGGAGCAGAAACCTTTAGACAAATGCGGCTTTACTCTCTATGTGGGAACGGTTTTAGCTTGGGAGGATAAAGAATGCTGTGGTAGCGCTAAATAAATCAGAAAATATGCTAATACAGTATCCTTATTATATATTCAAAGGCTTATGGTGTTCTACCTGGGCAGCACGGTGGCTCAGTGGATAGCACTGCAGCCTTGCAGCGCTGGAGTCCTGGGTTCAAATCCCACCTAGGACAACATCTGCAAGGAGTTTGTATGGTTCTCCCCGTGTTTGCGTGGGTTTCCTCCGGGTACTCCGGTTTCCTCCCACACTCCAAAAAAACATACTGATAGGGAATCTAGATTGTGAGCCCCATCGGGGACAGCGACGATAATGTGGCAAAACTGTAAAGCGCTGCGGAATCTGTTAGCGCTATATAAAAAAAAAATAAAGAAGAAAGATTCTACCTGTGTCAGTGAAAGGACTTGTTATATTTCTCAAGTTGAGAACCTTCAACACAACATATACAAGCATGGAGGTTTGCATATTGAATTTTCTTCTATATCCTTTACAGTGATCTTTCATTTACTTCCTTTCATTGCAAATTCCTTAAAATGTAGTAGATTTCCTTAGATTCAATCCCTCGGCACCACTGGCAATTAGTTAACAAATGGCCAGTGGCGCACCAGAACTCGCGCAGATCCATACATTGTGTAGTTGGCGTGAATTCAGAGTGTGTAAGAGAGGGATTGGTTGACTAGAGCCGCTACACAATGTACAGAGCATGGCCAACCTTCAATAAGCTGCCATTGTTATATGTCTATATTTAATACTTTGGAGGTGCAATGATATTTCAGGGTGAACATTTTTGGTGATCTGATGGGTAATTAAACTCTAGTCTTTAGAAAAATGAAGAAATTTAATTTTGGCATCTATAACTCCTAAATGTAATTGCTAGGGATAGCTGGTCAGCTACACAATACAAATACAAGTGAAATCATCAAAGAAAAAAAAGTCCAAAAATCGTGGTATCATAAACATATCAAAAAATCCAAGAGTATGACCTAGGATTATTCCTCTATCCAGGTCATACAAAGATGGCCATTTGCGCAAATGTATTTGTTAAAAATTACCATGTTTTATTAAGAAATTTTCTAAAACAAAAAATAATTCATGAAATTAACTAGGATACAGTATTAACAAAATGCCTCTTGTGTGAGGGAAGAGCTGCCAGAGAAAAAACGCGTTTATATAATTTTTAGGCATAAATGTCAAAAAGGATCATGTTTAGAGAAATCCCATTCCCATATCAATAGGCTTATATAACAAGTGAAGAGTCCCAAAATTGTCATAATGTACTCAGAGGTCACTTTTAAGACATTAATATAAGAAAAGTGCAAGTGGATCAATATGTATATTCATGGTATGTGTCCAAAGGCCTCATGTTTGGTATTAAATGCAGATATGATAGTCATTGACAAGTGGGAAAGGGATTAGTTTACCTATTGTAGTGGGGGTCCAAATGAAGATCCAGCGTGCCGCTGAAGGGTCTGGCAGTGTTTCCCTCCACCCCGCAGCAGCACGGTGGATCTTCATTTGGACCCCCACTACAATAGATAAACTAATCCCTTTCCCACTTGTCAATGACTATGACATCTGCATTTAGCACCAAACATGAGGCCTTTGGACACATACCATGAATATACATATTGATGCACTTGCACTTTTCTCATATTGTTTTAAAAGTGACTTCTGAGTACATTATGACAATTTTGGGACACTTTTCACTTGTTATATAAGCCTATTTATATGTGAATGGGATTCCTGTAAATATTATCGTTTTTTACATTTATGCCTAAAAGTTATATAAATGCGTTTTTTTCTCTGGCAGCTCTTCCCTCACACAAGAGGCATTTTGTTAATACTGTATCCTAGTTAATTTCATGAATTATATTTTGTTTTAGAAAATTTGTTAATAAAACATTGTAATTTTTAACAAATACATTTGTGCAAGTGGCTATCTTTGCATGACCTGGATAGAGGAGTAATCCTAGGTCATACTGTTGGATTTTACAATACAAATACAGACTGCGTATATGAGACAACCCTTTTCACACCTTTAAGACAAGTAATACAACCCCTTTCATACCTTATGATTGCATAGGCACTTGCCCCTTTATAAAAACAATACCTTTTTATGGAGATTCGATATGCCAGTCATGAAAAATCTAGAGTAGAAACCAAATGCAAATATGCTTGGACGTGCACAAGAGGCGCGTTAGTAGATTGCTTTTTCCAAGTGCATTAACATGCCCCTATTGCATTTATTAGCTCTTGCATGATTGTTTGGATTCCTAAAAGCAAGCAGCACACAGATGACATCATATCCAAGTACAGCCTCAAATATACCCATTGTAATCATGGACTCAACATTTTTATCCATGCCCATCTTTTGTATTAGGCATCTGTTGTACCTCCCTTTTAAATACACCACCACCTCATACGGGTTTGGTTGATCAGAAATTCACTTTCTTCCATTATGTTGTTGATGAAAACTTTCTTCACCTTTACTGTTGTGAATACTTTTCCGTCCAAAGATGACAAGAGTATTCTTAGAGTGATACCTTTATTGGCTAACCAGAAAATAACATGTTTGCAAGCTTTCAGAGCACACAGGTTCCTTCTTCAGGCTGGATTTTTTGTAATCCTGCCTGAAGAAGGAGCCTGTGTGCTCTGAAAGCTTGCGAACATATTATTTTCTGGTTAACACGGTACCACAATATAATTTATTATTGTACTTCACCTTTACTGTAAATGCATCAATTGAGACTCTACATTTCCATTAACAGAGGTCAAGGCCACTATTGTCTTAGGATAAAAGTCAAAAAGACAGACTTACCTTGAGGAGCAAAAACCTGAGATAGGAAAACAATCTGGTTTTGATGGTGGAAACAAGCAGCAGATTAGGTAACAGAATCAAATTATTCTTTCAAGTGTCCAAAACAAGTCCCTTCAAAGCCCATTCTAATCCTACAGTTCCTCTTCTTTTCTAAAATTTCTTAGCTGACTGTTTTGCCAAATTTTATTTTATTTTATTCAACAAAGCTGGGGATTAATTTTTGAGGGCATAGTGAGCTATAAACTTTAATTTGTATTTGTTATAATGTGTTCTGTTGCACATTAAGCTGTTGCCACTAAGTGGGCCTGCTATATTTCTACAAAGAAATGTAGGTCTTACAGCTGATGGAGAGCAAAGTGACACAGAGTTGTTACAAAGAGGAAGACCGAAAAGATAAGCAAATCTGATAAAATTCCAAAAATCTCCATATCCAGTGGATTTTCATGGAAAATTTGATTCAAAGTAAAGTTATTCTCTGCTAATAAAATGTTCATCAGTATGCTCTGGGTCTCTACAGACCCCAGAGCATAATAAGCGTGAAATGGAAAAACCGTATACTCACCTCCCCGCTCACCTGTCTGGCCCTACTGCTACTCACTACTCATCATTTGTCCAGTCCTCAGGGCCGCCTCTTTTTTCCCTTATATGAGCGGCATCTCTGGCCTGCTCTCTCACAACCAGGAATTCAGGCCGCACTCAGGCCTTGGAGGTAACTGTGCATTGCATGTCATAATGTCACTGTTTTGCAACCTCCAAGGCTTTTTTGCGGCTGCATTTCACGGTTGTGAGTTAGCAAGCCTGAGCTATGATGGCAGAAAAAAGAGGCCCTGACAAAGATTCCAGGCAACAATTGGTGCTGCCTGTCATCTGGTCCTCTTCTTTTCATATAGCATTTTTTCCCTTTTCACGCTAGGCTGGGACTTCTCTTCATGAGCAGGCGTCAGAGATCATTGCTGGTTTCACTTCAAGACATCACAACATGAAACATGTAATGACCTCCGATGCCTGTTCACAACCAGAATTCCCGGCCTACAGTGAAAAGGCCAGGAGATGTGGCTCACGAGGGGAATAGAAGAGGACAGGATGGTGAGCAGCGTGGAGTGGAGGGGAAGAACAGGTGAGTGTAAGGTTTTTTGTTTGCTTTAAACTTTTGATTGCCATCTACATTTTAACAAAAAAGCAGCCAACTAAAACCGCGCAAAGCAAATGTACAAAAATCCGTATTCTAAAAAAATGTGTATTTTTTGTATATTCAAATAACATTCAATTCCACTGGAATAAATTTGCTCATCTCTACATAAGAGTGATCTAGCACTACTGGAGTAGGTACATGAGCAAATTAGGTCTGTTCTATCTGGGAAGCATGTGTTGTGCTGGAAGTTGATGCTAGCTTGAAAAAATATTTGTGCAAAACACATGGCACCAAACCCATGAATTCCCATCTCTTTTTCCACCAGAATTGTGAAGCACAGATTCTGATAATTCTGAGAAATTGCCCCCTAAATATAATGTAGCTATCTATAGTATAAGGCTGGAGTCACACTGGCGACAAAAACGGACGAGTGCAATGCGATGAAATATCGCATTGCAGTCGGACCAATGTTAATCTATTGAGCAGCTCCCAGCATCCGATTTTTTTCTCGGCCGTTTTCCTCGGACAGAGACAAATCGCAGCATGCTGCGATTGTCACCGATTATCGGTCGACAATCGCCAATGCAAGTCTATGGGTGCGATGAAAAATCGGATTGCAAACGGACAACATGTGTGACTTGCGATAAAATTGCACCAGTGTCCTTTAGAAAATCCGGCAATTCATCCCTGGCTATACTGTAAAATCACACTGACAGGTTTAATAAAGAATAGAAAGAATACATATACACACATAAAATACATATATATATATATATATATATATATATATATATAATACATGTCATTGTGATTAGCTGGGAAGCTTAATTGATTGTTTCCCAGGCTAATCAGTTCACTTCAGGTCAGCCGGGGACACTGCACAGTATCAGTGACGTCAGAGGGAGTCCCCGGCTGACCTGAAGTGAACTGATTAGCCTGGGAAACTATCAATTAAGCTTCCCAGCTAATCACTTCCTCTCCTGTCAGCCGGGAGAGGAACTCATTCGTTCGGGGGTTTACTGCGAGGCTGGCAGCATTAGCTCCGGTCCATGCAGTAAACCTGTTAACCCTTTGTGAAGGATTACAGCGTTGGACCTGACTGAGCGCCGGATAGGTAAGAATAATGTTGTTTGGTTTTTTTTATTACAGGAGAACAAGGGAATCGAAGGAATACCAGTACAATAAAAGATGGTCAAAAACTGTGTGTTTATTTCATTAAAATGATTGTTAATTAATATGTGTGTGTGTTTTTTTTTTATTTCATACAATAGGATTAATAATTGAGAGTTGTCTAATTGACAACTCTCAATTATTAACCTGGCTTGAAGTCACCTTCCAATAGCAAGGTGGCTTTAACCCATTATTAACCCATTAGCCACCGCTACAGGGCAATGGGAATAGACGGGCTAAGTGCCAGAAAGGGCGCATCTAATTATAGATTTGCCTTTTCTGGGGTGGCTGGGGGCAGATGTTAGTAGCCAGGGGGGGCACAAAATAAATGCACCCTCCCTAGGCTATTATTATCTGCCCCCACTCGCTGGCTTTGCCTGTCTGGTGGAGAAAATACAGCGGGAGCCCACGCATTTTTTTTCAACGAATTTACACATTTAATTAACCACTACATGTATGAAATTTTGCACACATACACGCATGTAATTGTTAGTGAAAACCATATATCAAACTACATGAAATGACATGGTTAACTGTATGTAAATCATGTGTCATTTCATGTCGGGTTCTGTAATTTTACAAAAGCTGGCAATTGAGTTAGCGGCTATTATACTATGTAGAAGTGTATGAACTATAAATATATGTATATATATATGTCTCAATGACATATATATATATATATATATATGTATTCTATGTGTATATAGCTATTCTTTCTTTTGTGATTTAAAAACTATTTATTTGGATCTATTATATGTCGGTTTTGCTAGCCACCGACAAAATCTCGCCAGACGGATGTCAAACGGATGTCAAACATATGCCCAGATGCGACAAAGTCGCATCCTCGCACTTAAATCGGATGACAGACGGATCAATGTTCATGAAACATTTGTGCAATTATCGGCCGTCAAAAACGGTCCGATTTTTAAGACGGTGTGTGTGACTCCAGCCTAAGGACAAAAGTATTGGGACACTTACATATTTCACCTCTGGAAGCTTTTATGACATTTTATTTTATATCCATAAGCATTAATATGGATTATATACCCAAACTCCCCCAACAATATCTTTATGGCTCTTTCTGTGTGCACTGAGCCAACTGTTATGCTGGGACATAAAAAGGACTTTTCTCATATCAAGTTAGAAGCATGCAATTGTAGGAAATAGGAAATATTTTGGTATGCCGATGCATTAAAATTTCCCTTCACTGCCACTAAGTGGCTGAGGATACCACCTGAATAACAACCGCATAGCATAATCATATAATACAGCTACTATCCCTCAGCTAGACAGGGAATCCCTGCCTAACTGCAGAGTTTGCACCCTAGTTTATCAATATGGAGACCCCTAATAGTTACGGCTAGTCTTGAATTTCCTCTAATGAGACCCTGTTCCTAAAAATGTCTTACTAATACAGAAAAGTATATTTTCAAATATACATACAATTTAACTCCGAATAGGTGAATGACATTGCAGAGAGTAATATTCTGCTATTGAATGATGATTAGATTGGAGACACAGCTATAATAATAATAATAATAATCTTTATATAGCGCTGATTCCGCAGCGCTTTACAGTTTTGCACACATTATCATCACTGTCCCGATGGGGCTCACAATCTAGATTCCCTATCAGTATGTTTTTGGAGTGTGGGAGGAAACCGGAGTACCCAGAGGAAACCCACGCAAACACGGGGAGAACATACAAACTCCTTGCAGATGTTGTCCTAGGTGGGATTCGAACCCAGGACTCCAGCGCTGCAATGCTATCCACTGAGCCACCGTGCTGCCCTATGCCATTGGATAAAAGTCCTCACAATAAATATGAACTTATCTTTTTGATTCACATGAGATCCTGACACATTATTACATAGGTTCATCAGGGAATCAAAAATTGCGCCATATCCTAATGACCTAGGAGTGCTTGAATGTGCTGCCATTTTCCCCTATAAATGCATGTGCTCATTAAATAGGGGAGACTCTGAGTTGATATGCATTGCTGGGTTTAATACACCTATGGGAACAGGACTGAATGAAAACCCACAAGTCATTGATTAACCCCTTGGTGACACAGCCAGTTTTGGGGTTTATGCCAGACGTTTTTCTTTTTTTTCAGTTTTCTATTGTCTTGTTCCAGGAGCCTACATTTTTTTTTTTTTGCATAGTCATGTGAGGCTATGTGCACACGTTCGGCAATTGCAGTGGAAATTTCCACGGCAATCCTGCACCTCCCTGCCACAGGAAATACATATTTTATAGGTATGCGTATTCCCGCCAGAAACTAAGCGTAATTAGCTTGCAGAATGCTAGCGTTTTCCAAGTGATCTGTAGCATCGCTTGGAAAACTGATTGACAGGTTGGTCACACGAGTCACACATAGTGTTTGACAAGTGTGACCAACTTTTTACTATTGATGCCGCCTGTGCCGCATCAATAGTAAAAAGATATAATGTTAAAAATAATAAAAAAAAATTAAAAATAGTGATATTCTCACCTTACGGCGGCCCCAGCAGCCTTCCCGCCTCTCAGCGACGCTCCCGGCAAGTTCCGTTCCCAAGGATGCTTAGCGACAATGACCCCAGATGAAGTAGCATCACGCGAGACCGCTACGCCATCTGGGGTGATTCTCGCAATGCATCTCTGGGAACGGGAGTTGCCGGGAGCGTCGCTGAGAAGCTCATTGTCATTGTTGCTCTGCTTGGTTCTTAGTGTTCACTACTTTATGTACTTTTTTGTGGGTAAATATAATTATGGTGATACTAAATGTATAAAGTTTTTATCACCATTTAACCATAGTTAGGCAATTTACAAAAACATTTCGTAAAAAATTGTATTGCCATTTTCTGAAACCCATCGGTTTTTTTTTTGGTTTTGTCCATCAATGGTGCTGTTTGAGTGCTTGTTTATTATGGGTTAGCTATTGTTATTAGTGGTACCATAGAGGGGAACATACAACTTTTTGAGAATTTTCTATTGAATTACTTTTAAGGCAAGGTGACCAAAAAAACAACTATTTTGGTAATTTATGGTATTTTTATGGAGATCAAAGGAACAAGAAAATAAATAATTTTTTTTTCTTTGTTTGTTCGGTAGTTTTTACTATCTTTCATCTAGTGCAATACACTGCAATACTTCAGCTTTATCATTTTCCAATCTCTGGCAGAGTGGCAAGATACCACGTGGATGTGGGGATTACTGATTACTACTGACTGTTGCATTTAGGCCTCTTCCACACATCCGTGTCTCCAATATGTGTGGTTTCCATTTTTTTTTTCACTGATGCCACATATACCCATTATAATAACCCATGGTGCTACCACATGTCTGTTTTTTGGCAGCACAGATGACAAGGGCCAATACAAGTCTATGGGTCCGTGAAAAACACGTACAGCACACAGATTGCATCCATGTCACATCAGTGTGCTGTACGTGTTCAACATTGCAAAGTATAGGAGAAGCGTTGTGATTTAATTCTTTCTTTAACCATAGTGGAAAAATACTGATGAAAAACACTAATGACACACTGATGGTAAAAACAGACACAGGAATGACACATTGATGACACACTGATGACATACAGAGGACACACCGATGACACTGGTACTGGTTTTTCACATGTTTTTCATACGGCCTTGTGAAGGAGACCTTAAGGAAGTGCGCAGATTACATCTTTTTCAGGTGGATTCTGCCTGAAACACAAGTGAAAAAAAACTCTATCAAATGCAAAATAGTATACACATATTTATTGACTTGCTTTCCATATTTCGGCTCTTTAAGCTCCTTTTAACCGTTTCAAGCTTCGAAAGCCGCAAACCAGTTAATATAAGTGATCAGTCCATTCTTCTGGTGGCTTAGAAGCAGCTCACCAGTTTATATATATAGTTTTAAAAAAAAGTTTCAGGCAGCAAAGTCAGCCAAAAATATGCTAAAGGAGACTATTTAGGAAAAACACCACTTGTCTTTTCTTGAGTGTCCTCTCCTTAACCCTTAAAGACCGAGCAATTTTTAAAATTTTTGTGCTTTCATTTTTTCCCTCCTCTACTTCCAAGAGCAGTAACATTTTTATTTTCCTTCAGCCAAAGCTCTATGAAGACTTTGCTTTTTGTGCGACTAGTTGCACTTTTGAATGACACTATCTACTTTATAATACAGTTTTCTGGAAAATTGAAAAAAATTCCAAGTCAAGTGAAATTGCGAGAAAAAAATACGTAATTCCACAACTTTTTTGTTTTTTCAGAGTTTTTTTTCTGCAGCAAAAATTACCTGACAATATGATTATCCAGGTCAGTATGATTGCAACGAAACCAAACTTGCATTTTTTTTATATAAGTGGTGAAAAAAAATCAGAACGTTATTAAAAAATGTTGTTTGAGTTGCCATTTTCCAAAACAAGTATACAGTATATTACTTGTTTTGGAAAATGGCAACTCAAACAACATTTTTTAACAATGTTCTGATTTTTTTTCACCACTTACCGGTATATATATATATATTGGCAATGGAGTTTTATGTGGAGTTGTTTTTTCACGGTGACCAGATTTTTTTATTGAGACATTTTGGGGTAGATACGGTGCTTTGATGACTTCTTATTGCATTTTTTTGTGGAGATGCGTAGACCAAAAACCCGATATTCTGGCATTTTGATGTTTTTTTTAATTTACAGATCGGTTTAATAAGTTATATTTGGATATATCATACTTTTCAGGAGACATTGATACCATATATGTGTATTTTCTACATTTCTCTATTGTTAACTGGGAAAAGGGGGTAATAAACTTTTATATCTTTTGTAAAAAATTTTACCTATTTAAAAACTTTTTTCTTTACCTTTTTACTTCATTTGTTAGTGCCCTCAGGGGACTTGAACCTATGATCGTCTGATCACTTCTACAATATGCAGGAATACTGTATACTGTAGCAAAAATATGTCATGTACAGTCATTTCCGAAAGTGTTGGCAACCTTGAAATTGTTCCAGAAAATTATAGCAATTACACATGTTTCGTAAGGGTCTGTGCACACGTTGCGGATTCTGCTGAGGATCCGCAGCGGATTTGGCCCTGCGGATCCACAGCAGTTTCTGCTGTGTTGTACAGTACCATTATAACCTATGTAAAAAAAAACACTATGCACATCCTGCGGATTTTTC
Source organism: Oophaga sylvatica (assembly GCA_033576555.1). NCBI lineage: Eukaryota > Metazoa > Chordata > Amphibia > Anura > Dendrobatidae > Oophaga > Oophaga sylvatica. The sequence goes on from JARQOD010000005.1 coordinate 486,046,324, forward strand.
CGTGCGGATTTGCTGCGGATTTGAATCCGCAGCATGTCAATTCTTTGTGTGGAATCCGCAGCGCTTTTACACCTGCCCCATTATAGAAATCCGCAGGTGTAAAACCGCAGAGGAAATCCGCACAAAAAACGCAGAAAATCCGCACTAAATCCGCAGGTGAAATGCAGGACGTTTTACATGCGGATTTAGGAAAATCCACAAGTGAATCCGCAACGTGTGCACTCACCCTTAGGCGGGGGTCACACACACCGTATAAAAATCGGACCATATTATACAGCAGTAATACGCAGAAAAGTCCTCTGAAAAGTGATCCGTATGTCATTCGTGTGCCATGCGAGGATGTGATTTCCTCGCATCAAAATATCCGTGTGTCATCCGTATGGCATCCGTACGGCGAGATTTACCGACAGATAATAGTTTCAAATGACAGTTTTTACATAAAAAATTATAGTTCATACACTTCTGCATAGTATAATAAGCTTCCCACACTAATCAGTTCATCTCCTGTGAGCCGGGGAGATGAGCTCATTCATTCGGGGGTTTACAGCATGGCTGGTAGCATTAGCAGCGGTTCCTGCTGTAAACTTGTTAACCCCTTGTGATGGATTGCAGCGTGGGACCTGACTGAGCGCTGGAGAGGTAAGGATATGGTTGCTTTATTATTTTATTTTTATTAAAGGAGAACAAGGGATTCGGAAGGATTACCAGTACAATAAAATATTGTCAAAAACTATGCGTATTTATTTCATTAAAATAATTTTTAATTAATGTGTGTGTTTTTTAACCATTTAATACAATAGGATTAATAATGGAGAGTTGTCTAATTGACAACTCTCCATTATTAATACGGCTTAATGTCACCTTCCAATAGGAAGGTGGCCTTAACCCATTATTAACCCATTAGCCACTGCTACAGGGCAATGGGAATAGACGGGCTAAGTGCCAGAAAAGGCGAATCTAATAATAGATGTGCCGTTTCTGGGGTGGCTGGGGGCAGATGTTAGTAACCGGGGGGCACAAAAAAATGCACCCTCCCTAGGCTATTGTTATCTGCCCTCACTCACTGGCTTTCCCTGTCTGGTGGAGAAAATACAGCGGGAGCCCACGCATTTTTTTCAACGAATTTACACATTTAATTAACACCTACATGTATGAAATTTTGCATACATACACTCATGCAATTGTTAATCAAAACCATATATCAAACTCCATGAAATGAAATGGTTTACTGTATGTAAACCATGTGTCATTTCATGTCGGGTTCTGTAATGATTTTACAGAAGCCGGCAATTGAATAAGCGGCTATTATACTATTTAGAAATGTATGAAGTATAAATATATGCATATATGTATATGTCACAATGACATGTGTATATACATATATATGTATTCTATGTGTATATATCTTTTCTTTCCATTCTTTATTAAACCTGTCAGTGTGATTTTACAGTATAGCTGGGGATGAATTGAAGGCTTTTCTAAAGGACACTGGTGCGTATTTCTCGCAAGTCACACTGATGGTCCGTGTGTAATACGATGTTTTCACGCACCCATAGACTTGCATTGGCGAGTCTCGGCTGATATACGGTGCAAATCGCAGATTTCACTTGCACGTATAAAACGGATGAGAAAAAAAATCGGCTGTTGGGAGCTGCCCATAGATTATCATTGGTCCGAGTGCAATGCGATTTTTTCTCGAATTGCACTCGTCCATATTTCTCACTAGTGTGACTCCAGCCTAATATATATGTTTATTTTCTTTGTGTTTATTGGAACAACACAAAAAATCAGACAAAAAATGGCAAATTGGACATAACTTCACACAATACCCCCAAAACGGGAACAACTATGTTTCAAGCATGTGATGCTCATTCAAACTCACCTGTGGCAAGAAACAGTTGTGGGCAATATGAAAATTACACCTGAAAAATAAAAAGGGGAGAAGTTGGCCTAATCTCTGCATTGTGTATCTGTGACTTTTGGACATCAGGGTAAATAGTAAAATTCACTTCATCTATGAAGACCAGCCACAGGCTGGACGCTAAAGAGGAGATCACATAACAGGCACATGGTGTTCAGCTGGCCCCCAGCTGTCATAGCTACTCATTGGATCATTGTGATCTCGCCACAGTGATCCAAAATAAAGTATGGGCTAGAACGTAGCATTTAAATGCTGCTGTAAGCATTTGATAGAATTTAAAAGGTTGTCAACAGCAATTGGCAAACATGACAATCACTGCTGTTAGAGGCAGATGCGATAAGTGGAGACACGAGAGTCAGTGGATGCTCTCTTCCACTGGCCTCGCTGTCTTAGAAAGACCGCATGGACCAGGGCTCATCCCACTGAACACCCGCACTCCTTCCTCGTGGTCATAATACTACTCAAGACAACACAAGGTGAGGATAAAATAGTGTGGCAATACTTTATTGTACCACCAACAGACAATAACATATAGAATAGTCCCAGCAAATACACAAGATGGTGCAAATTACAGAGTCTCACTCTGCTGCCGACTCGCCGAGATTAGAGCAGCTGCGACTTTGGGGCTTCAAGGTCCGACTACACCCACCAGTGGAACCCTGCTTTTGGAAGGCATCCACAGAGAGTAGATAACGACAAGCTTAGGAAACTGACAGTCCATTAAGTTACGTGGCCAGGTGACGGGATTCTCCAAACATCTCCATGAGGCCAGGTGACCGGATGGTCAGAACCTGGCTTCTACGAACATTTCCTTGGGGCCAGGGGACTGGATCGTCCCAACCTGGCTACTCTGAATGTCTCCATGTGGCCAGGTGACTGGAGGATAGTCCAAACCTGGCGAATCTGAACATCTCCATCAGACCAGGTGACCAGACGGTCCCAACCTGGCTTCTTCAAAGATCTCCATGGGTTAAGTGATGGTCAATGAATCAGATCTATATCCCTCCAGCTGGGGCTATGGTCCCTTAAGCTGACTTCCTGTAGAGTGTCTCAAATGTGTATCCCTCTGGTTGGAGCCATCGTGTCCTGGCTGCTGTTCTTTAGAGTCTGCCTGCAGAAGGATGCATTTCCCTTTCTATGCCCACATCTGTCCATCAGATCATCATTCACAAGTCAGGGGGAAGGTGCCGTGAGGTCAACTCTCATTGTTTGAGTATTCAATGAATTTGCATAGCTTATCCTTCAATGTTTGCAGGTCATCAAACTGCATGACCTGATACAGCGTCCCTGCTCTCCAAGGATAGCAACACAATAATCAATTTAAGAGTCAATGTTTATGCTCATATGAACAATGGCCTATGTCTTTTGACTCATGAAAAAAACACATCAATTCAAAAGACAACGTTTAGGCACATATGAACAATGGCATATGTCCCTGGGCCAACTGAAATGATACTTCCGGCATAATTAATAATAAATGCTGTGTTGTTATACTATATATTGTAGCTGACATCTATCCTGTGTGGAGGAGACTCTGGTTATGGACCCGTTCCAAAGCCCCTGACACGCTCCACGATAGATATATCTGTCATGGGGCATTAAGGGGTTAAAATACTCTGTGTATATACCTAAGTGTTGAAACTGCGGAGTTACAGGTGGGTGACAGCTAAATAATACAGGTAGCACCTACTGTATATACAGCAGTCTCAGTTCCTGAGCCTCTTCATATACAGTACATATTTGGCGAATGTCAGGAAAGGGTTATAATTTAATTATTTCCAGAAAACTTTAAAAAAAATCTAACTTAAACCCTACAGGAAGTAGCTGTTTAGGGTTTTAAGGACATACAGTGGTGGCCAAAAGTATTGGCACCCCTGCAATTCTGTCAGATAATACTCAGTTTCTTCCTGAAAATGATTGCAATCACAAATTCTTTGGTATTATTATCTTCATTTAATTTGTCTTCAATGAAAAAACACAAAAATAATTGACCTAAAGCCAAATTGGATATAATTCCACACCAAACCTAAAAAAGGGGTGGACAAAAGTATTGGCACTGTTTGAAAAATCATGTGATGCTTCTTGAATTCATGTAATCATCAGCACCTGTAACTTACCTGTGGCACCTAACAGGTGTTGGCAATAACTAAATGACACTTGCAGCCAGTTAACATGGATTAAAGTTGGCTCAACCTCAGTCCTGTGTCCTTGTGTGTACCACATTGAGCATGGAGAAAAGAAAGAAGAGCAAAGAACTGTCTGAGGACTTGAGAAACCAAATTGTGAGGAAGCATGAGCAATCTCAAGGCTACAAGTCCATCTCCAAAGACCTGAATGTTCCTGTGTATTCCGTGTGCAGTGTCATCAAGAAGTTTAAAGCCCATGGCACTGTGGCTAATCTCCCTAGATGTGGAAGGAAAAGAAAAATTGATGAGAGATTTCAACGCAAGATTGTGCGGATGATGGATAAAGAACCTCGACTAACATCCAAACAAGTTCAAGCTGCCCTGCAGTCCGAGGGTACAACAGTGTCAACCCGTACTATCCGTCGGCGTCTGAATGAAAAGGGACTGTATGGTAGGATACCCAGGAAGACCCCACTTCTTACCCCGAGACATAAAAAAGATAGGCTGGAGTTTGTCAAAACTTACCTGAGAAACCCTAAAACGTTTTAAAAGAATGTTCTGTGGTCAGATGAGACAAAAGTCAAGCTTTTTGGGAAAAACCATCAACATAGAGTGTACAGGAAAAAAAAAGAGGCATTCAAAGAAAAGAACACGGTCCCTACAGTCAAACATGGTGGAGGTTCCCTGATGTTTTGGGGTTGCTTTTCTGCCTCTGGCACTGGACTGCTTGACCGTGTGCATGGCATTATGAAGTCTGAAGACTACCAACAAATTTTGCAGCATAATGTAGGGGCCAGTGTGAGAAAGCAGGGTTTCCCTCAGAGGTCATGGGTCTTCCAGCAGTACAATGACCCAAAACGCACTTCCAAAAGCACTATAAAATGGTTTGAGAGAAAGCACTGGAGACTTCTAAGGTGGCCAGCAATGAGTCCAGACCTGAATCCCATAGAACACCTGTGGAGAGATCTCAAAATGGCAGTTTGGAGAAGGCACCCTTCAAATATCAGGGACCTGGAGCAGTTTGCCAAAGAAGAATGGTCTACAATTCCAGCAGAGCATTGGAAGAAACTCATTGATGGTTACCGGAAGCGGTTGTTTGCAGTTATTTTGGCTAAAGGTTGTGCAACCAAGTATTAGGCTGAGGGTGCCAATACTTTTGTCTGGCCCATTTTTGGAGTTTTGTGTGAAATGTTCAAGGATTTGATTTTTGCTTCATTCTCTTTTGTGTTTTTTCCTTGCAAGCAAATTAAATGATAAAAATAGCAAATAATTTGTGATTGCAATCATTTTCAGGAAGAAACTGAGTATTATCTGACAGAATTGCAGGGGTGCCAATACTTTTGGCCACCACTGTAGCAATTTTTCTTAAAGAATTGTGTTCAAAGAGCCATAGCTGTTTAATTTGTCTCTTGGAATAATTATATGAGAGATTGTTTTTTGCGGGATTAATGGTATTTTTAATAGGACCATTTTACAATACAAATTTTGGGAGGATGGAGAGGATGAAAAAAATTTTACAATATTTTGGGTTTGTTTTTTCCTTTTTTCCATTTTTTTACTGTGCGGTAGATATAGGTGACACAGCACCTTTATTTGACAGATCAGTACGGCTATAGTGATTCCAAATGTATACAGTTGTTTTTATGGTTTTGCTACTTTGGTATACAAAAAACCCCACATTAAATCAGTAAATAAACCTTTGATACCAAGTTAAATTTATTGTAATTGCAAGCAGATTAGTGGGGGTCCTGGAGCACAGCTCCTTCCTGAGCACTTACACATCGTGGAGCACGGATATAATAGCAAGCATCGATTTCCATTGTATCTATACTCCACTTTGCGCGCTCTTTGCAGGATGGAGCTCTGCGTTCTTGTATCATAAGCTCCGCATATCTCGGGGTTGTTTTGAGTGATTGCTGGGGATCTCAGGACCCTGACATGCTCTTCATCCTCTTACAATAAAAAGCACATATATAGTATCAATGTTTTACTTTTTAAATAAAAATCATTTGTCTTTGTACTGTTAATAGACCAATAACTTTCAATTTTTCTGTCAACAGAGCTATATAAGGAATTGTTTTTTTTTACAGAATGAGTTGACATTTTAATTGGCACCATTTTGGGGTACATGTGATTTTGTTTTCTAGTGATTTTAATTTTCTGGGAGGTGGGTAAAATAAAATTATATTTTTAAAGGTGAAGTCATTATAGATCTGGCAATACCAAAAAGTTTTGTTTTTTATCATTGTTGTATTTTTTGCAATTTTATAAAAGCATTTTTTACAATTTTGTTACACATTGTTTTACTTTTTTTTTGCTATCGTATAACACAGCCAAGTGCTATGCAATGTTTTACCGCATAGCACTCGGCTCAATGTTATACTCTGGGGGGTGCAGATCTGTAATTTTTTTTTCTCATGGTGATTCATCATGAGAGAACAATCGCAGCATGCTGCGAATCATTCATGAATCAGATCACGCACCCATACAAGCCAAAGAGGGAGTGTGTGTGTGAAACATCGGACTGCACTCAGATGTTATACGAGTGCAGTCCGATTACCACAGACACAGAGAATGGAGAAGATGGAGAAATTAAGCATCTGATCATAATAAGGTGACACTTGGCTCAAGCTCTGACAGAGAATCACATGAGAGAATTGAAGGCTGTGTGAGCGAGCCCTAAGAGTCTAATAGGATCATTAAGATGCTCCACCTGCCATTACAAATCTCAAAATGAAAAGAAAAAAAGAATTGCATAACAACTTGTGCCCTGGACCTCCAGCTATTCCTTTGTGCACACCAACATTCATTATGACAGGTAACAAATAGCAGGCAATCACTAGTGACGGATGTAATGATCTCATGTGACGGAACACCACCCAGAGATTCTGCACCTTGGTCACCTGACATATAGTCACTATAGTAGGATATTATGATGGATTGAGTACGCCATCCTCTGAGAGCTGAACAAAGTTTTTTTTTTACTGTTGCTACGTATCAAAGTTGCAATTATAAGGCATGTACAACTGCAAATCCTGTGTTTTATATGAGAGACTCACCCTCTACATAGTCCGTGCTACTATTATACGACCCTTGTTTTAAAGTATCGATGGTATAAATATTCTATGAGTGAAACATAACACACTTCAAATAACCAGACTTCTAATGTTTATGAGATGACCCTGATGACCTTGTCCCAGTCTGTACAATAAAGCAAAAAAGTTAAAAATCTGTAAAGGCCAACCTATTGTGTATGCCCCTGTGATTAGGGGGAGATCTGGAAGATTTTCTGTAAAAACATTGTTAAAAAATGTTTATAAAAACTTGATTTAACTCATGTAATTTTCTGATGATACATTCTCTTTAAATTGTATAGTGTTCACAATGGAGTTGAGCTAGAGTGATAAGGTAGATTAATTAGTCTGCATAGTCTATAGCTATTGTAATGTGTTTTTACATTATGCTGATACTTTATATTTTTAAGTACACAACTTGGATAAGTTCAAGTTTAATTGTTCTGCATAATGGTAGATAACAATTGTGGCACCATAGCACCGTGAAGTAATATTGTTATTTATCAAGTATGCAATCCATTTAGGGAAAAAAAAAATTGCCTCTTTAGTCTGTGTGGTGGAATAGCAAAACATGTTTCCGCTGTACGATAAAATGTTAATAGCTAATATACCATGCTTTTATGATGGTGCCATTTTTCTAAGCTTCATCAGCTCTTTCAAATAGTATCATAATGTCTGAAGCTGTTTAATGCAATAAAGCAGGCGACGTAATGGAGAATAATTGTGTGTCTCTTTAAAGGAAGAAGGCATTACACCCTATGACAAGCAGTAAGCTAATACAATTAGTACTACAACATGTACAATAGTCAGGTGAAATGTAAAAAATACCGTTAAAATAGCATCAACGCACCTTCTTTAATACACTGCTTTTTTTCTTTTGAGGCTGTCCGACTGAGATTTCTAATGTATCATCATTGACATATACAGATGTAGTGGAGCTGAGCTTGTCAATGAAATTTGCTGAAAACTACATTTCATTTCAATATGAGAACGTGCTGCCTGTGGTTTGTTGTGGGAATTTCGGTATCTACTATAGAAACTGAATACGAAAAGATAGAGACATTAAATAATAAAAAAAAATTAAAAAAACGTGCAAAATATTGAACGACAAGTTCAGCTACTTCTAAAGGACAATTTTTAATTGTTCTGCATAATGGTAGATAACAATTGTGGCACCATAGCACCGTGAAGTAATATTGTTATTTATCAAGTATGCAATCCATTATTTTTCTATTTTTCACGTATGATCCTTAAGCGCACCACAACACTAATTTTTTCATTACAATTTTTTTTGCCAAAAATTCAATTATTGACTTTTTTTAATACGTAAATATATCTGCATGTTATAAAAATGCGCCACAGCCTGTTTACCAGGTTCACCTCTAATAATAAAACTTAACAGAACGCAGTTTATACAAAACGTCCCTTATCATTTACACCATCTCTGTACTGATCGGTTACTGTAAGAACCTCGGTACTAATGCGGATTACAGGCTTGCCGCTTTTTCTTCAATGGAAGATACAATGGTGCAGAAAGGTAAAGTCTTATAACGTGTTTCTAAATCTAGAAGCAGTAATGTATTTTTTTTTTTTTGCGGTAACTTGTAGAAAACCAAGATAAACTTACATGATATTTCTTGGACATAGAAATATACCAAGAATTAAGTAAAATTCTGCAATATTAATATTATTATTAGAAACATTCTGAAAAGTAAAATGTTTGACTTATTGTATTACTTTACCTTCATGCTGACATTATTAATGTTCTTCATTACATTCTATGTGAATTAAATGACGATTCTATGTGCAAATACCTAGGCTGAATAAGTTTAGTAGTTGATAATTCAGATTCTTAAGGTTTCTAGATATTCACCAGGTATCAGGTGTCCTCAGACAGAAATAAGACTAATAGTAATAACAAGAGCTGTACATTTTGGGATGAAACTTCACTTAAGTTGAAATTTGCCCAAATGACATGTCCATCAAATAAAAAAAAAAATTCTTAACCATGTAAATATATAAATCTTATAGGACAAGATACAAGAATCATGAATTAAGATTAGTATTAGGCAAATAAAATGATCCCGTCAAATATTAAAATCTAGAAACATACCTTTTTTTTAAAATCAGATAAATTGAAGTTGTACTCACCGCATAAAATTACACTTACGGTGTGATCTTCACAAAGAAAAGGGTTCTCCATAAAAGCAAGTTTGTCGGATCTTTTCACTTCGCGCTGAAATGTTTCCTGCAACAGATGATTCTAAACTAATAAACGTTATTAGAATTTTTTTTAAAAAAAGCAATAAATTTGACTTTATATTATAGTGTACAATAATAAATTACTTTATATTATATAAACTCTTTTAACTTTGCTCTTAAAATTTAAACCCGTCCGAGCTGAAATAATGAAATAGAAAAAAAAAAAAAGACTTGCTGTCACGCTATCCATTTGTGTTCGTCGAAAACGAGGCACATCATGAAATTCAGGCACAAAAGAAATTAAAAAAAATATATTTGAGCCAGAGGGTGTTATGCCTAACCATGTGAGCGAGCACTATGAAAAGTTTCGGTGTTATAAAAACCTATATATTTTTTTTTTTCAAATGAAACAAAATGCATTCCACTTCTTTTATGTCAAAGATGAGATGAATTTGAAACCGTAACCTGACTTCTTGATGCAGGGTCTCGCCACATGAGATCGTCTCCAATGCATTCCGTTTGGCAAGCAGATCTTTCAATCTTTTTTTTTTCTCCATGCATTACAGAGAATGTTAAATCAGTTTGGTGTCCATATAAATGTCTTTGAACTTTGGCATTGCCTGCGGTACCCTGTCATCATCTTGAGGAACACCGGTTTCAGATCTTCAGCAGGTACTAATTTAATTTCCTCTACATACAAAAGAAGAGCGTGATTTTCGAGATCAATATCTGATTATATATGTTTGATATGTTGGCAGATAAAGGGCCCTATTCTGGTCCAAAGACTTTTTTGAACCTCAGAGGTATACCATTTTAGCTCCCCTGGGATCTGATTGGAAGGAGGTCTCAAAGGTCTGCAACAAACCATCCTGCTGTTGCTTGTGTTCTTCTATAAAGACTTTCTAAAGATTGAGATGAGAAGAAAAGAAGATCAAGAACCAGGATGTCTTTTACCCATTTTAATCTTTCCTGGGGTCTATCTTACCTAAAAATAAGCGTTTATAATACAGGTTTACAAAAAAAAGTCGTATAATGGGACTAAAGGGGAGGAGAGGGAAATGAAGCCTGTTCCTATCTAATTTCCTTAATGATGAGCCTCCAACTTTTAAGCCTACCTTGACTTTTTTCTTTTTCTGCCCATGCTCATAGTGAGAGGGCTTCAAATACAGTACCAGGGTTTAGAAGACCATTAAGCAGGCCTCACAGCTAAAAGGCAGGAGGCTTAGATTTCATTGTGCAACATAAGATTGCTATGTGCTTGGATTAGTAAACAATACACAGTAAGTGCCACGATTTTTCATTGTGAAGAGGATGAAAATATATTTCTGCATGTCATAAAAGCTTGGCTAAATGGAAGCATAATGTGCAGCAGCCTGAACTGTTGTAACATAACAATGGCTAAGAAGGCGACCAGAATTAAAGCTCCACAGGCTGATAGCCTGTATTTTAAGCTGATATGAGGCAGCTAACTAAAGGAGTTAAGGAAAAGTAGATTTCAATTCTTTTAAAGCAAAGCTCACCCACAGTGGCCATTCAAGATCAGTATTATATTATTTAAATGCTCTATGAACTGTTTAAATCCTTATATTCCCTATTTTTTTTTAATAAAAAAAGTCAAACAGAATTAAAAAGTTTTAAAACATATATCGGGCTTAAAACTTGTCAGCAACGTACGGCAGCTTAGGAAAACTGCAGAAAAATATGCTTTTCGTTAAATAATTAGTTTAAAAAAATGAGAAAACAGGAAAAATTGATCTCCACATTTTAGAAATAGATGATATTAACATGTATAAAGTTATACAATTACATTATGGTGAATGGTAATATTAGAATGGTTATTATGGTGTGAAAAATATAAAAATATATTTTAGATATCGTGAACTCATTATTGTACATCGAGTTAAAAACTCCATTTTGTGGATATTAAACCCATTTCCCATAGCACTGTATGACTTTTGTAAAAATTAAATACATGCGCGGTCAAAGTTTAACCAAAATTAAAGGCAACACATAAAGAATGAATACCGTACAAAAAAGTATAAAATGAGACCACAAAAAAGCTGCGTCAAATAAATAATGTAGATTGTTTTCTTAGCCACTACATTATGAAAGTCATCTAATTGTTATCATGGTTGTCTTAATATAGTCCGACACTGAGTGATTTTTTTCCATTCTACAAAATCATTTACTTGCACACTATTGACGGGTGCTATACTTGGCGTTGATCAACTCTACTACTATGATATGAAATTTAGCTTAACATTATGGTAAGCCATTTTTTTCAGCTCTATGTGTTTGCCTCCTATCTAGAAATATTCAAGTGTTGAATGCAGATTAACTCGTGTGGTCCATCACTGCCATATTAAGAAATGTACAGAGAATACTCACAGACTTTACAATTTCCTTGGAAAAAGTCATCTTCAAACTTCTTTCATATTTGTCCCTGCCGATAAACTCAAAAATCTAACCTCGTCAACCTATTTTTAAATGTATGTGTCATCCGCAGAAATCCTACCGCAAGCTAGCCGGTTCCGCCACAATAAGACTAAGCCATATACTTACTGTTTCAAAGGTAAGGTGACTTCAATTTTCAAAGAAATTCGTATGCGAGTTCTTCCTGTATCCACCATCTCTTTCAAACTCTTCTGTCTCCTTGGCTCATTCTGTTAGAGAGGAAGAAGTGTCCCTGCTGTTAACATCCTATCTGGCTACTACTTGCTCTCTTGATCCCACTCCCTCCCACTTTTTGCCTCTGTTCTGGTCCACTTACATTGTAACTCCTCCCTCACTTGTGTTAAACTTTTTTGTACCTTCTTCAAACATGAAACTTTAACACATCCTGAAAATAATGAGTTATGGCTTTTCATGTGTGACTGTTCCCCGGTATTGCAGCCTAAAAAAAAAACACAGAAAAAAAACCTTTTATTTTTCTCCTGTCCATTTTTCATGTTACATTCTTCACAAAAATGATTGCAAAAATATAATTATTGAACAAATAAAAACAAATTATTTTGTATAAAATTCACTTTCGAAATGTGCAGTTTTAATTTTAGCCAAAGAAAAAATACATCAAACGTTCACAATTTTTGTAATATAAATAGGTGCTCAATAAAATTCTTAACTGAGGTAGAAACTCATCTATGATATAACTACAGCGGATTTAGACATTTCACCTAACCAGCTGCAGAATCCCACATGCCGCTCCTGCCAAGGAAACTAAACGTCAAAATTAAAACTAATATTTCAAAATATATATCAGCTAGGTAACAACGCAGAAAAATTACTCAAATTAATTAGATAAGACCCTTTTACATTAAGCAAAGCCACCCATCAATGCTCTTACCAATATAATTGTTTTTATTTAGTCACTCCTGCCTTAATATTACTGTCTGAATATTCATTAATAATCTTCGAAAAGTGCCATTTATCAACATGATCATTTTTATAGATCATAAGCCAATGGTAGGACATTAAACTTAGGGTAGGACTAACTGTGAACAAAAAGTGTGTGAGGATTATTTATTGATGCTGGAAACATAAGATCTGTATAGGAAATAATACAAGCCCCACTTTATCTTCCATATATTGTATTCTATAACAGTTAATTAACTAGTGGCCTTTTTATTCTGTTAATGAAATGTCTCTCCCGCTCTACTTGTAGGAAGTTCAAGCATTAATAAAAAGTAAAATTACATTAACTTAATAGGATGCAAGTACACCCTTATTTTCTTGGATTCCTTTGGCTAAATTCCCCATTACACGTGAGTCAATGTCTGACTAAATTGATAATGGCGCTGGTACGCATGCAGCCCTAAAACACTCACATGATAGGAAAGTTCATTATTATCTTGGTTGTATGACTGAATTCTAGAACAATGGTCTACAAGTTAGCTTCTGATTTTAAGCATCAATTATCTAAGATATTAAAAAATTAGTGTAACTAAATATGTACACATTAAGATTCAAGCATAATTTTAATCCAATGAGGAAATGGACTAAGGATATATTTCTATGAGATAAGAATATTGCCATCCCAAACCCACCTAGCATACAGTAATTATCTTATTACATAAGTTGTACCCAGACTACAGAATGATCCAAAACAGAATTTGTCTCTTCTTCTTTTCGCTAACTCCCTCTAGCCTACAATTTACACACCACTAAAAAGCAGTCCTAGCCTAAATTCTCTATCCTTAAGAGGATCACACCCAGCCAGATCCCCATGTACTTTATGTCCAATTAAAGAGGTCTACAGTATATATGTTGATAAATTCATCACCATATCACTGATATTGCGTCAATGATAAGCATACCTATGTGTAGACAAACAATTTTAAAAAGAAAAACACTATGAACTTAGTCACATTAATCAGGTTTATTCGGTCTACCTCTCTGCTGTCCAAAATCCTAGAATGTCTATCAGCTTTATCCCCTTCTTCTCCTCCTGCTCTCTTAAACTCAACATGGAGAAAACTGAATTGATTACCATTCATCTACCTCAAATTTTCCGGTCAGACATAACAATCACTGTTAATGGGCCACAATTTTACTAACCCTGGAGTAACATTTAACCTTGCCCCTAAACCACATAGTCAAGCCCTTACTATTTCATGTTACATTCAACCGAAAGACATTTTTCAAATCCACTCTTTTTCTCTTTGAATCAACAAAAATGTTAGTGCATGACCACATAATCTCTTGCCAACACTACTGAAACATCTCTTTAATTTATCCTTAACCCAGGTGCCCCAATAATCTACCTCATTAGTGCCCCAGTAATCAATTTTCTGCTTCTCTCCTCTGCCTTAACCTTTATTAGATACCCAGGCCATTACCAAGAGAATTAACAAGGAAGTACAATGACTGAAAAACACAATGGAGCAACCATCAGCTCACCGGTTTGGGAAATTCCTAGACTAAGGGTGTGGTGCACGGAGACTTCAGGCTGGTTTTCTGAGTAAGTGAACCATGAAAAAAATGGGAAAATCCAGCAACAGCAAAAGTCATAAAACATCACATTTATTAGTAGATTAAAACATGAAAAGACAAAATGAAAAAAACATGATAACGGTCGACGTGTTTCGAGCTACACTAGCTCTTAATCATGACCAAGATTAAGAGCTAGGGTAGCTCAAAACGTGACAACCGTTGTCATGTTTTTAAAATTTTCCCTTTTCATGTTTTAATCTACTAATAAATGTGATGTTTTATGACTTTTGCGGTTGCTGAATTTTCCCATATTTTTTGACGTACGACTACCTGTCCCTTCCATACATCTCTCATCTACTATCTTGATACGGCCTCCTCACATGTTATCTTCTTTTCTCTCCTAATGCAATCATCTCAACAATTTTTTCCCATGCTTCTCCCATACTCTGAAATTTGCTACCAAAATAAATCAGCCTCTTTCTCATCACTGAAACATTAAAATGTAACCTAAAGACCCACCTCTTCAAGAAAGCATACAACATGCAATAACCTTGCTGTTACTGCACTGCTATTATCACCAGCTTCTACTCTGCTCTACAATACTGTCTCTTTCCCCTTCCATAAATAATGCAAGTCCATATGGACAGTCTTCCCTCCCATTGTACTGTACCTTTGTGTCATTAAACATTTTTAGCTGTTATTTTGTACCTTGTTACATATTTTTAACTGATTATTATTTATTGTAAAGTGTGTTTCCACAAGTGTAGATCCCTGGAATTATGAGGGCAATAAAATACTACTACTACTACTACTAATATAATAATAATAATAATAAATAATAATATTAACAATAGTATACTTCAAGAATACTGAATTCTGCTTTTTGGTCACTTGTGGGAAGAAATAGCGATGTAAGGGTGACAGAAATTCTGTAGATTTCTATTAAGAAACCAATTTATGAAAAAAGGGCAATTATTTTATGAAGTCTTAAATCAGGTTGGGACAGGACAATTCTGTAATCCCATAATAATGTTGATTTTCTCTATGGATATTGCTTGTTTCGTTATGTATACATTTTTACTAAAAGTTACATTTTTGCTTTCTTCCCCCTTGCTTTTACTCTTTCCAACTTTAAATTGGGTTTTCTCTCGTCTGTACAGTATTTGAATTGTCTTTCATCATTCTATTGGAATATATTTTTGTACGGCAGTATGGCCTAAATAGAACTTATATTCATTGTTTACACTCCAAGAAAATGAGGCTAGAGACCAAAAATGCTGCAATCAACCATGGCTAGTTAGTGACTTATATAGTTAGAGTTGTCTTTATTGAGGCATAACAGTTTTGGAAAACATTTCTATATTTAATTATGTTAGTGATTTATAATGCCACATGCTTTTTAAAGTCTGTATATAAAAACTATCATAAGAAAACTGATGAATTGGGATCATGTAGCACTTGTACAAATCTGGATTACTGATTTACACTATCAGTCTCACTACTGAATGAAGTAAAGACCACCAACAGTGGAAAGATATTGTATTTTTCTTACAAACTGTATCCAATTTTATGACTAATGTCATAGGCCAATGTGCTGCTGGTTGTTTTATCTTCAGTTTCAGGAAAGAAGTATGCATTGGGAATTGATAATGAAGAACACTGTTCTAAATAAGGATTGAAATGGATAGTGTTTTAGTAAAAAATAATGTTCTTTGATATATATTCTACATATTCTATACTACAGTAATTTAAATGAAATAACCATTCTACATAACTTTTCTGAAACATTTCAATCTATATTGAGCTGTATACTATCCACTTGATGATCGTATTTTGTAAAGCTTTGTCATTTATACTTTATGGGGCTGTTCGGTTTATTTGATTTTTTATTCTATTGGCTTCTTGGGCATTAAATATAACAAATAATGCAATACTTGCCCAATGCTGCTTCAGTGCTACCTCTCCGGTGCTGCCTCTGGTCTTTGTTGATGTGACTGCAGGGGTGACATCATGTCATAGTCTTATGACTGTGCAGCTAATCATTGGGCTCATCGGTGTGGTGTTGTCTACATTTCCATCGCAGATGAGTACAGTGAATGACTGCAGAAGGCCTTGTGTTTTAGCCATATTAAGATCGGAGGTAGCACAGGAAACGTGGTACACAAAGCCTGAATTATTTTTCATTAATCTACACTGCTGTTTCTACCTAATCTTTGTTTACCCAAATAAATATCTACACATAAACACCAAGGCGATAAGCAAGAGGTGCCAACACGGGTTTGACAAAAATGTTTATCGGCAGACTCGGACTGGACTATAGGGAACAGGAGAATCCTCCGGTAGGCCCCTGTGAAGAAGTGCTGATGAGTCATGCTATTACGCTTGATTCACAACTTGCAGAAAAAGGTATAATCTAATCGTTCACTAAACAAGCTAGTGAAATTAATATTACAAAGAAAAAAAGTTAATTTGTGTACTAGGGTCAGGTTATTGTTGCATGTAACTGAGCAGTAGGCCCCAAGAATCAATATTACTGATGAACCTTTGCCAAACCAGTCCACACGGTTTATCGGTAACAACAATAACTTTTTTACCACTTTACTAATGATTGCACACCTGGAGATGTGCACGAAAAAAGTCTCGAGCGGTACTACCACTTGAAGGACCTTTCTCCCGAAGGCCACATCAGAAACATTTTGGATTTGAAAACGATAGTACTTATAAGGTTTTTCCACTACGAGGATAACCCCTTCTCAATCTGAATGTTTGCCCCCTTTAAAATAAAAACACTTATACTCACCTCCCGTGCCGGCACCATTCCAGCCATGTCAGCAATCGCGTTCCTGAGTCTCACGTCATGTTGTTACATCACTCGAGCCCTGCACCCTATCAGCGTTGGTTTATCTGTCCCCGCCTTGAAACATAAGTAGTCAAAAGGAAGTGAGAGAGCAGCCACAGCTCTAACTTTCTCTTAAATACTTATTTGTCTAAAGGCGGGGACAGTGAAGCCAGCACTGATTAGGTGCAGGGCTTGAGTAATGTAACAACATGATGTGAGACTCAGGAACACGATTGTCATCACCGCTGGAATGGTGCTGGCATGGGAGATGAGTATAAGTGTTTTATTTTAAAGGAGGCAAACATTCAGATTGAAAAGGGGTTGCCTTAATAGTGGACAACCCCTAAAAGTATTAAACCAAAAAGAACTCACTGTGTCCATGGCTGAGGTAACAGTTGGCAAGCACAACTGTATTTGTTATTATGTGTAAAAAGATAATGAAATAAAAAAACAAGTTCTTACAGCTTCTATGTCTTTAATGAGGCTGAAACGTACTGTAGGGTTCACTGATGGTCTTTGTTTCCACCCCCACAGTTTTTCAGGTACTGTCTACTGACATGACAGCTGCATCCAATCAATGGACTCAGTGGTGATGCCTGTGTGTTCATCATGAGACCACTGAGGACTGTCATTTGCTGTAGTGGTCACTTGGTTAGATGACACATGAGCTGTGATAAACGTTTAGGTTTTACATATAATGAACAGACTTAATGGGGTTGTTTCCACTTCTTAAATTGGCGTAATTGCAAAGCAACTTGAAATTTGCTTAATTTTAAATATCTACTATGTTCTTAAGAATGTTGCATTTTTAATTTTTTTTGTTTACTGCATGTTGCTTTGCTGGTCTCCTAAATAATGGGAGTGCTTGCAAGATATTTGCTAAATAGCTTGAAAACTCAGCTCTGAAGCTGCCTGAATCCTCCAGCAACCTCCATTTGTGCGCCTAACAATAACAGTGCCCCCTATGTGCCCTTACACAGTAATAATACTTCCTCATAGTAATAATGCTATCCTGTGCCTCGATGCAGTTATACAACAGCCTATAGAAATAGCACCTCCTGTGCATCCTTATAATAATCCTCCTGTCCCTTCTTTGACAATAATCACCTTTGTCTCCTTATAGTACGTTCACATAATAATACAAACACTCCTATGTGCTTCCTTATAATAATAATGCCCTGTGCTTTCCCTAAATGAATAACAATCCCCTAAGTGTGCCTCCTTAGATTAAGGCCACTCCACTATGTGCCTTATAATAATAATTAATGAGGGCTATGGTGGGCAACTACTGAATGGCACAAATATAACCAGACGTGTAACAAATAACAGCATCCACTCTTTAACCCCTTCACTCCCGGAGCTTTTTTCGATTTTTCGTTTTAGTTTTTCGCTCCCCTTCTTTTCAGAGCCATAACTTTTTTATTTTTCCGGCAATATGGCCATGGGAGGGCTTATTTTTTGCGGGACGAGTTGTACTTTTGAACGACACCATTGGTTTTACCATGTCGTGTACTCGAAAACAGGAAATTGCAAAAATTGCAATCCCACACTTGTTTTTTGCTTGGTTTTTTTTTCTTTTATTGTTTCATTTTGATTGGGGCGAAAGGGGGTGATTTGAACTTTTATTTATTTTTTAATTTTTAAACACTTTTTTTTTTTACTTTTGGTATGCTTCAATAGCCTCCATGGGAGAAGCATGCACAACTCGATCGGCTCCGCTACATATGGACGATGAGCAGATTGCCCATACGTAGCAGATTTCCTGCATTGCTATGAGCGCTGACTACAGGCAGTGCTCATAGGAATGTGCCTGCAACAACCATAGAAGTCTCTATGAGACCTCTGGTTGTCAAGGCAACGCGTCACTGACCCCCGATCACGTGACAGGGGTCGGCGATGTGCTAAGCTCTAGCTAAATGCCCGTTGTCAACTTTGACAGCGGGTTTTAACTAGTTAATAGGCGCAAGTGGATCGCAATTCCACTCGCGCCTATTGCGGGCACATGTCAGCTGTTTATAACAGCTTACATGTTGCGGCTTTGAGGTGGGCTCCACCTCAAAGCAGAGGATCCTTACTGATGATGTACTATCCCGTCATTGGTAAGGAAGGGGTTAAAGATGACAACAGGTGGTGCTCAGCATGAAAAAAGACAGTCCAGTAAAATAATAAGAAAGAAAGAAAATATGGCACTCACCATAAGTGTCTTGAATCTATATTTACAATAAATATGTGGCATCTAAGATACAGTGGGAGGAAGCTGGTGCATGTAGGCAATGGCTGTTTCACGCTTCTCTATCCTTTTTCTGGCATATATCCTTATAATAATGATCCTTGGTGCCCTTTTATTGTAATAATGCCTACAAAAATGACCTACATAGTATGATGTTATCAGATTCTTCGCCTACACAGTATGATAGCCCTACAAACCCCACATAAAGCATAATGCCTCACAGCACCACACCCACTAAGAAGGTTACCACAGCCCCTCATACAGTAGGCTAATGCCACGGCTCCACATACTGGTCGATGGCCCCATAGACCCTCCATATTGTAAGATGGCATCCACAGCCTCCCATACAGTATAACTGTCACCACAATCCTTAAACACAGTATTAAGGTCACCACATAGTATGATGTCCACCAAAGCCCTACACACACTATGATGTATTGCGCAGCCACCCATACAATACGATGACTGAACATCTCCCTATATACAGTACTGTCCCCCACAACTCCCAATGCAGTATTATGTTTCTACACAGCCTCTCAAACAATATAATGTCCCATCAGCCCCCCATAAAGTATGATGTCCCCCACAGCCCCCCATACATTATGATGGCTGCACAGCATGTACCCACAGCATGTCCCATACAATATAAAATGAAGCGCCCACTATCCACCTCCCAAACCCAATAATACAAGAATTTTATTTAAAAAAACTCATACTCACCTGTTCACCACAGCCTCTGGCTCCTCTGCTTTACTTGCAGTGAGA
>JARQOD010000005.1:486066509-486105404 GCA_033576555.1 Oophaga sylvatica
TTTTCGCCCCCAATATTTTATTTTCACAAGGGTAATAGGAGAAATTGGACCCCAAAAGTTGTTGTCCAATTTGTCCTGAGTACGCTGATACCAATATGTGGGAGAAAACTACTGTATGGGCGCACGTCAGGGCTCAGAAGGTAAGTAGTGACGTTTTGGATTGCAGACTTTGATGGAATGGTCTGGGGCGTCATGTCCATTTGGAGAGCCCCTGATGCGCCTAAACAGTGGAAACCCCCACAAGTGACCCCATTTTGGAAAATAGACCCCACAAGGAACTTATCTAGATGTGTGGTGAGCACTTTGAACCCCGAAGTGCTTCACAGAAGTTTATAACGCACAGCTGTAAAAATAAAAGATCTTTTTTTTTTTTACAAAAATGATTTTTTCGCCCCAATATTTTATTTTCACAAGGGTAACAGGAGAAATTGGACCCCAAAAGTTGTTGTCCAATTTGTCCTGAGTACGCTGATACCCAATATGTGGGAGAAAACTACTGTATGGGCGCACGTCAGGGCTCAGAAGGTAAGTAGTGACGTTTTGGATTGCAGACTTTGATGGAATGGTCCGCGGGCGTCATGTCGCATTTGGAGAGCCCCTGATGCGCCTAAACAGTGGAAACCCCTACAAGTGACCCCATTTTGGAAAATAGACCCACAAGGAACTTATCTAGATGTGTGGTGAGCACTTTGAACCCCGAAGTGCTTCACAGAAGTTTATAACGCACAGCTGTAAAAATAAAAGATCTTTTTTTTTTTTACAAAAATGATTTTTTCGCCCCCAATATTTTATTTTCACAAGGGTAACAGGAGAAATTGGACCCTAAAAGTTGTTGTCCAATTTGTCCTGAGTACGCTGATACCCAATATGTGGGAGAAAACTACTGTATGGGCGCACGTCAGGGCTCAGAAGGTAAGTAGTGACGTTTTGGATTGCAGACTTTGATGGAATGGTCCGCGGGCGTCATGTCGCATTTGGAGAGCCCTGATGCGCCTAAACAATGGAAACCCCCACAAGTGACCCCATTTTGGAAAATAGACCCCACAAGGAACTTATCTAGATGTGTGGTGAGTGCTATGAAGCCCCAAGTGCTTCACAGAAGTTTATAATGTACAGGCGTAAAAACAAAAAAAATCATTTTTTTTTTTACAAAAATGATATTTTCGCCCCAGTTTTTTATTTTCCCAAGGGTAACAGAAGAAATAGGACAAATTGCACAATAACTCTTGGGGTCTAGAGTATGCTGATACCCCATATGTGGGGGTAAACTACTGTTTGGGCGCATGGCAGAGCTCAGAAGTGAAGGAGCACCGTTTGAATTTTTCAACGCAGAATTGGCTGGAATTGAGATCAGACGCCATGTCACGTTTGGAGAGCCCCTGATGTGCCTAAACAGCGGAAACCCCCAATTCTAACTCCAACCCTAACCCCAACACACCCCTAACCCTAGTCCCAACCCTAACCACAAACCTAACCCTAACACACCCCTAACCCTAATCCCAACCCTAACCCTAATCCTAACTTTAGCGCCAACCCTAACCCTAACTTTAGCCGCAACCCTAACCCTAATGGGAAAATGGAAATAAATACATTTTTTTTATTTTCTTATTTTTCCCTAACTAAGGGGATGATAAAGGGGGGTTTGAATTACTATTTATAGCGAGTTTTTATGATTGGCAGCTGTCACGCTAAAAGACGCTTTTTATTGCAAAAATAGTTTTTTGCATCGCCACATTTTGAGAGCTATAATTTTTGCATATTTTGGCCCACTGAGTCATGTGAGGTCTTATTTTTTGCGGTACGAGTTGACGTTTTTATTGGTACCATATTTGAGCACGTGACATTTTTTGATCGCTTTTTATATCGATTTTTGGGAGGTTAGAATGAACAAAAATCAGCAATTCATGAATTTCTTTTGGGGGAGGTGTTTTTACTGTTCCGCGTGTGGTAAAATTGATAAAGAAGTTTTATTCTTGGGTCAGTACGATTATGGCGATACCTCATTTATATAATTTTTTTATGTTTTGGCGCTTTTATAGAATAAAAACAATTTTATATAAAAAATAATTATTTTTGCATCGCTTTATTCTGCGAGCTATAACTTTTTTATTTTTTCGCTGATGATGCTGTATGGTGGCTCATTTTTTGCGGGACAAGATGAAGTTTTCAGCGTGCCATGTTTATTTATATCGGTCTTTTTGATCGCGTGTTATTCCACTTTTTGTTCGGCGGTATGATGATAAAGCATTGATTTTTTGCTTTTTTTTTTTTTTTTTTAAGGGGTTCACTAAAGGGGTTAACTAGTGGGACAGTTTTATAGGGCAGGTTGTTATGAGCGGCGATACCAAATATGTGTACTTTTATTGTTTTGTTTTTTTTATTTACAGGAAGAAATGAATTTATTGGGGAATATATATTTTTTTTTTTATTTATTCTGGAATTTTTTTTAAAACATGTTTATTTTTATTTTTTTAACTTTTTTACTTTGTCCCAGGGTGGGACATCACTGTATTTTATCAGATCGCTGGTGTGACAGTGAGCACAGCACTCTGTCACACCAGCGATCGCACAGGCATAGCTGCAGGCTTCTCAGTGCCTGCTCCCAGCAGGCACTGAGGAAGCCGCCTCCTTCCAGGACTCCGGCGCCATCTTGGATCCGGGTCCTGGGAGGTAGGAAGCCCTCAGAACAGCGCGATCACATCGCGCTGGTCTGAGGGTCTCAGGGGGGCGCGCAGGGAGCCCCCTCCCTGCGCGATCCTACCCTGTGCCCCCGGTACACCGCGATCATGTTTGATCGCGGTGTGCCAGGGGTTATTGTGCCAGGAGCGGTCCGTGACCGCTCCTGACACACAGTCACGGGTGTCAGTGTGATAATCAGCTGACACCCGGCGGCGATTAGCTGCGCTCCCCTCAGGAGCGCAGCTGATCGCCTATGACGTACTATCCCGTCCATGGTCAGATTGGCACAGGTTTCATGGACGGATAGTACATCTGATGTCAGAGAGGGGTTAAAAAACCGTGTGTAAGTGTACCTAGAAGAATTGATGCTGATTTGAAGGCAGTGTCAAACATTGATTTGATATTTATTTCTTTTTCCATTCTTACTTTGCAGCATTTTTTTAATACCTGCTTAAAACTTTTGCACAGTACTGTATGTTTAAAACTATGCAGATAATTATCCGATGTTTATTCTAATTTACTCTAGATAATTCATGGTTTAATTAGAAATGTCTTTGTTTTTTACAGCATATTTGCTTTATCAGCAGAATCATCGTCACTCTTGGTTATATAGGAAACTCCTAACACGTTATTATAATATCTCTTTGATTCCATAAATTTTATGTCTACATGTTCCTGACTCAACATCTTTCATTTATTCATCACATTTTTAAGTGCCCATCTTAAAAATCATAAAACGCCACGATCATATAATTGTGCGATTCAGTAAGTCTTAAAACTCTAGTATACTGCAAAGTTTACAAAACTTACATATCTGGTAATGTGTAATAAGAAGGAAGAAGAAATACACTATGATCTTAAAGGGCAAAAAAACTTGAGGAATAATTTATTAATTTGAATTTACACATACACTAAGAAATGGAATAAATAAATTAGGGCTACAAATGTTACTTTTGTAACATTTGCAGCACGGTGGATCAGTTGAGTCCTGGGTTCAAATCCCACCAAGGACAACATCTGCAAGGAGTTTGTATGTTCTCCCGTGTTTTGTGGGTTTCCTTCGGGTTCTCCGGTTTCCTCCCACATTCCAAAGACATACTGATAGGGAATTTAGATTGTGAGCCCCATCGGGGACAGCAATGATAATGTGTGCAAACTGTAAAGCGCTGCGAATATGTTAGCGCTATATAAAAATAAAGATTATATTATTTATTACTTATAACGTCATTAAAGGACCAATTTAAATAAGTATAACAAATAGGCAAAAAGTCACAATTTTTTGGTGTAAATACTACTTATACCAAAATTTTTCAACTTTTTACCCAGAAAACTAGTATAGAAGATGGAATGGTATATTTTAGAAATGACCTAATGAATTTGATGCAAATTTAATTGGTGTCAAATTTTTTCAATTCGCTCAAGCTGGTGAATTGATGCACAAAATTGCATTAGTCAGAGAAAGCTCACATGAGCTTGAGTGCTGCTGGAATTCACCATTACTCCTTGCAGCTATCAAATCACATGGTATAAGACAGCCAATCAGGAATGACTACTATAGAATGTACGAAAGCCAAAGAAGCGATTGAAGCAGCCATATTTAGGCGAGTCTGGATAGTAAGAGGACGACACAGCTAGCAACAAATCAATAGAAATAAAAACAGAAAGCCATAAACCAAACAAATCCTAGTCGTAGTGACTGGTTCTCAGGCAGATCTCTGGTGTAATTACCTGCTCACTGCAGAAGCTCCCTACTTCAATTGAGGCTCAAGTGTCAGCTCTTTCTCACTTCCACCGGTTTTAATTAATGTCATATGTTCAATGTGAGGGTGATATGTCCCCTCTCTGAAGATGTCTTTATGCAGAGAGGACCTGCGCTACAAGAGAAGAATTTGCTGACCATAAGAAATTACACTCTACAGCAGAGAAAGAGGATCTGGCTGACAACAATAGCTCACACAATACAGAAGAGAAAGAGAAGACCCTGCTGACTATAAAAGCTTACATGATACAGGAGAGAGAGACTTACCCAGTGACTCTGGGGATGGAAATTGACTCTGCTGTGCAAACTATTCTCCAATGGGAACCAGAGATCTCAGATGGCCCATGTAGATTGTGGACTAACTCTCTATATGTAAGGTATGATAATCCATAAATGTCACAGCTGCAGGGTATTATGGGGAAACGCAAAATAACATTAGCCTGGTCTCTGATGCTTCAGCAATGTGGGAAATGGTGAAAGGCAAGTTTTTTTTTGCAAACTGCAAATTAAATATGGAAATGTTTACATTTGTGTGAAACCGCACATTTCAGTAAATTTGACTTTAACTTGCTCTTCCTCGGATCAATCCACTCATCTCTAAATTGAAGTTCTCTCTGGTTCTTGGACAATAGAGGGTGCCCACATCCAGTAAAAGTATAGGAAAAGTTTTATTGCGCCAAATCTCAAAACACTATGAATTTTACGTCACAAAAGGCCCTTTGTCAAGTAGGAGACAAGTAATAATAAATTAAAATGTAATGTTTAAATAATTTTAAATCTGCACCAAAAAGCACAGCAGTGTTGCCCAATAAGTAGAACCAAATGTAGACGTTTTGTGATCTTCATTACAAGAGTAAACATTGCTCAAATGGATTGAGTTTAAACAAATAGATGAATATTACTCTATTCTTTGTTGTTAAGGCCTCTTTCACACTTCAGTCGTGCGACGTCAGTCAAAATCCAACAATTTTTTTTGGCGGATCCGCTGTTTTCCCATAGACTTGTATTACTGGCAGATTGTGACGGATGGTCGTCCGCTGCATCCGCTCTTTGGTAGATCCGCCAAAATTTTGGCGTCCGCTGTCTCGATTGGACGGACATTGTAACGTTTTTTTTGTCTGCTTCGAAATGGCGGATGCTGACGGATCCGCCGCGTCCGCCAAATTTTTACAATGGACGCCTATGGGTCGCGGATCCGTCGCCATCCGTCATTTGATGGATTCACACGACAGATCCGCCATTTTGGGCTGAGCATGCTCCAAAATGTTGGATACTTTTCCAGACAGCCCAAAACCTATATAAACAAGCCAGGTCTGCCTCATTGTGGCACATGAAGACCAAGCATCAAGACATCAAAACAAGCAAGCCTGAAGACCCTGCTAGCAAGCCTTAAGACCATGCTAGCAAGCCTGAAGACCCTGCTAGCAAGCCAGCCAGAGAGATTGGTTGCCAGCCCTGCTGATTCCTGCCAGCCAGTATGAGTATAATGCCATCATGTGTGATTGCAGCAAGTTTAAGTGTGTGTCCTGCATTCTTATTTTCTTTCATACTGTAGTTATTTTTCCAACATGTTTAGTTTTCAT
Organism: Oophaga sylvatica; assembly: GCA_033576555.1. NCBI lineage: Eukaryota > Metazoa > Chordata > Amphibia > Anura > Dendrobatidae > Oophaga > Oophaga sylvatica. The sequence goes on from JARQOD010000005.1 coordinate 486,072,531, forward strand.
AATGTACTAGTATTTTTGTGTGCGTGTGTGTGCATGCATGTGTCTGCGTGTGTTTGTGTCAAGGCATGTGTATTTTGTTTCTTTAATGTAATGTAACTGTATTTTAAATAAAGAGCAGTGTAGCTCCTACTTGACACAAAAAAAAAAAAAAAAGAATTCATTACAATAAAACCTGTCTACAAAAACTGTCCATAGTATAATTTCAAACATAGGTTATTTATTTGTTATTATTAGTATACCACACAGGGTATACATAGGTGTATTGTTTTCAAAATGTGGATCTAAAATTTATGGGTGTATACAAAGGTTAATACAAAGGTAATTGGGTGTATACAAAGGTTATGGGGTGTAACAAAGGTATACAAAGGTTATGGAGTGTATACAAAGGTTATGGGGGGTATACAAAGGTATACAAAGATTATGGGGTGTATACAAAGGTTATGGGGGGTATACAAAGGTATACAAAGATTATGGGGTGTATACAAAGGTTATGGGGTGTATACAAAGGTATACAAAGGTTATGAGGTGTATACAAAGGTTATGGGGTGTATACAAAGGTTATGGGGGGTAGGTATCTAAAGTTGGAAGGGGATTGGTGTTTAGAAATGCTTTATTTTTTTGGGTGGGGGTGAAACAGGAGGTGGAGGGTTCTGTGGCTTGTGCATTGCGTATCAAGAGGATGTAAAAGACGGCGTTGGAAAACCATGCAAGTAATCTTTTTATTATTTTTGGGTATCATAGGTTTAAGTGTCTTTATACTTGCAGATTACTTGAAAGACACAGTCTGCCAGGCCCAAGAGGACACAGTCTGCTAGGCCCAAGAGGACACAGTCTGCCAGGCCCAAGTTTTGAGTTATGTAAGTATATTGGCAATTGAGCTTTTCTATCTTTTGTATGGTTGCTAAATTGGCTTTATACTTGCAGATTATTTGGAGGACACAGTCTGCCAGGCCCAAGAGGACACAGTCTGCCAGGCCCAAGTTTTGAATTATGTAAGTATATTGGCAATTGAGCTTTTCTATCTTTTGTATAGTTGCTAAATTGTCTTTATGCTTGCAGATTACTTGGAGGACAGTCTGCCAGGCCCAAGAGGACACAGTTTGCTAGGCCCAAGTTTTGAGTTATGTAAGTATATTGGCAATTGAGCTTTTCTATCTTTTGTATAGTTACTAAATTGTCTTTATACGTGCAGATTACTTGGAGGACAGTCTGCCAGGCCCAAGAGGACACAGTCTGCTAGGCCCAAGAGGACACAGTCTGCCAGGCCCAAGTTTTGAGTTATGTAAGTATATTGGCAATTGAGCTTTTCTATCTTTTGTATGGTTGCTAAATTGGCTTTATACTTGCAGATTATTTCGAGGACACAGTCTGCCAGGCCCAAGAGGACACAGTCTGCCAGGCCCAAGTTTTGAATTATGTAAGTATATTGGCAATTGAGCTTTTCTATCTTTTGTATAGTTGCTAAATTGTCTTTATGCTTGCAGATTACTTGGAGGACAGTCTGCCAGGCCCAAGAGGACACAGTTTGCTAGGCCCAAGTTTTGAGTTATGTAAGTATATTGGCAATTGAGCTTTTCTATCTTTTGTATAGTTACTAAATTGTCTTTATACGTGCAGATTACTTGGAGGACAGTCTGCCAGGCCCAAGAGGACACAGTCTGCTAGGCCCAAGAGGACACAGTCTGCCAGGCCCAAGTTTTGAGTTATGTAAGTATATTGGCAATTGAGCTTTTCTATCTTTTGTATGGTTGCTAAATTGGCTTTATACTTGCAGATTATTTGGAGGACACAGTCTGCCAGGCCCAAGAGGACACAGTCTGCCAGGCCCAAGTTTTGAATTATGTAAGTATATTGGCAATTGAGCTTTTCTATCTTTTGTATAGTTGCTAAATTGTCTTTATGCTTGCAGATTACTTGGAGGACAGTCTGCCAGGCCCAAGAGGACACAGTTTGCTAGGCCCAAGTTTTGAGTTATGTAAGTATATTGGCAATTGAGCTTTTCTATCTTTTGTATAGTTACTAAATTGTCTTTATACGTGCAGATTACTTGGAGGACAGTCTGCCAGGCCCAAGAGGACACAGTCTGCTAGGCCCAAGAGGACACAGTCTGCCAGGCCCAAGTTTTGAGTTATGTAAGTATATTGGCAATTGAGCTTTTCTCTCTTTTGTATAGTTGCTAAATTGGCTTTATACTTGCAGATTATTTGGAGGACACAGTCTGCCAGGCCCAAGAGGACAGTCTGCTAGGCCCAAGAGGACACAGTCTGCCAGGCCTAAGTTTTGGGTTATGTAAGTATATTGGCAATTGAGCTTTTCTATCTTTTGTATAGTTGCTAAATTGTCTTTATGCTTGCAGATTACTTGGAGGACAGTCTGCCAGGCCCAAGAGGACACAGTGTGCTAGGCCCAAGTTTTGAGTTATGTAAGTATATTGGCAATTGAGCTTTTCTATCTTTTGTATAGTTGCTAAATTGGCTTTATACTTGCAGATTATTTGGAGGACACAGTCAGGCCCAGTTGTTAGGCCAGTAATGTCTTCTTCTGGGAACCCCTGCCACAGCATAGGCGAACTGAGGTAATTTTTTTTTTTTCTCTGATGATAACATTATTTGCAAACCTATGTGCATGTACTGTTTTCACAAGAAGCTGAAGCAGAGGGGCTTTCAGAAGGAGACGGTCAGGGTGGAGAAATACCAGGAGTGGGTGGCAGAGTGTAAGTTTTGCACAGACAGATCCTCACATCACATTATTACCCAACACAAACATTGATCACAGCACACACAAAACATACCGCCATTCCATGCACATAATTTTTTTTATTTTTTTTCTGTTTTATAGTCTTCACAATCCAGGTCTCGTTGGAGAGTTCCTCCAAGGACCTCCCATGGTCGTCGGCATAATCGTCGCGGCGGTCGGCAAGAACACTTTTTTAGTTTTGTGCTCGCTAAATTCTTTTTACTTCATGTTGCTTAAAATTTTTTTTTTCTTTTCTCCACAGGCTTCACGGCGTGCTCCCGATACAGATGGTGAGGATGGAGGGATCGACATTGACACCCTCATCAAAGAGGTCCAAGATCAGGAGGCGCTATGGAATATGGCTGACCGCCGCCATGCTGACCAAGTCATCACCTGACGGCTATGGGAGGAAGTATGCAGCGTGGTGATGGAGAACTGGGAGGAACTCGATGCTCAAGACAAGGATCTTGCGCGTAAGTATTCACAGTTCAGCAATGTAATGTTGCAGAATGTAATGTGTTGTATACTAAAACCAATTTTTTTCTTTTACTTTCCAGGTGACTGGGTAATCACACGGTGGCGGTCACTCAGGGATCGCTTCAAGAGGGAATTCAACAAGGAGATGCAGGCCCAAGGTGGATCAGCAGGACGCAGGAGCAGGTACAAATACGCCAGAGCCCTGTCGTTCCTGCGGTCAACGATGGTCAGCAGAAGGTAAATATTTCACACCCCAGTTATGTATGAAAAATGTTTGACTTGTCTAACCTTATTTTATTATTTCAGCAAGGGCAATGTAATATAAAATATATTAAAAAATTTTTTTTCTTTGACAGCACTGCAGCACCAGGGAGCCTGCTTCTGAGTTGGTTCCCTCTGGAGCGATCCCTCAGGAGTCCGCCACCGGGGACCATGTCGATAGACCCGACCCCTCTGCACCTTCCCTCTTGTTAGGTACCTCCGCCCCATCCACCAGCACTGGAGTAGCAGGGCAGACTTCGTCAGATGAAACTGCAGGTGACGAGTTGGAGTTCCCTTTAGCTTACCCAGCTGACACTGCCGGCACATCTAGACCACCTGTTTGGTCTGGACCACAGCGCCACAGAGGTCAGGAAAGGAGCTATGCATCTGATTTTTTGCATCTGAATGCATCCTTTCAAAACACGATCAGACTTTTAAATGATCAAGTTACTGCTGGGTTCAGTCTGTTGAGCAAAAACATACTTGAGCTCAGCAGTAAAATTGATAGGATGCAGTCAGATGCAAACTTGTCGCAGAGACACTGCTTTTTTCAGTCAGTGCTCAGGCACATGGAAAATCTAACTCCTGACCTGCAGATGTATGTGAAGCAAGGCTGCCACACTTCTCTAGTGCAGGCAATGTCCCAATCCCATCCACCTAACCACCAAATTTCATCACCTTCCCCACTTCAACCTGCCACCCATCCAGCTGCCAGCCATCCAGCTGCCGCCTAACCTCCTACCACTCCTTCCCCATTAAATTATTCCCATTATTTTAGTTCACCCTTTCCATTTTCACCCTTAACTTCACCGTACTCCATCCCACCAACACCTTCACCGTACCTCCCACAAACCTCATCTGCCCCTCAACTCCCTGCCCAACCTCATGTTTTACCTCCACTTCTGATCCTACCCAACCTGCTGTTCCATCCCCCACTATCGACGTGGTCCGCCCTGTCAGCCCCTCCGCTAGTATCTCCACCCAACACTACACCAATCTATAAATATGTATATACTGCTGTTATGTATATATTGTATATAATGCTGTGAATGTATGTATATATTGTATATAGTGCAGTAAATTTATGTATATATAACTTTTTGAAAATGTCTATGATCCAATAAAAAGGAAACCAGTTTTTTGAATAATAAAATTTATTTTGTTTGAAAAAATTTAATGTCTTTTTTTAAAAAAAGTGTAAAAACATTAAAGGTTAAAACACACACAACTTGGCTGTAAAGGTGCCAAGATTAGGGTACAGATAACACATCACAAAAGGTAATAACATTCTGGTACAGATACCAAACACTACAGATTTGTGGTAAAAAAAGAAAAGGATATAGTAGAAAAAAATAATAAAAAAATTAAACCATGTCATACTGCCAGTCAACCTTTCCTTCCGGTGACATGAAGTAGTCCGCAAACTTGTCCCGCATTCTTGAAACTGAGCCTGTACTCCTAAAACTGATGTTGTTGTAGTCCTGCAAGGTGGTCTCGGACATATTTTCATCCATGGAAAAATTTTCTTTGGATATGACAAAATTGTGCAGGACCACACAAGCCTTGACGACATCGTCAACAGTCTCAGTTTGTAGTTTTATTGCGGTCAGCAGCACTCTCCATTTAGCTGTTAAAATTCCAAACGCACATTCAACGACTCTTCGGGCCCTTGTCAAACGGTAGTTGAATATTTTTTTCTGTAGTGTCAAGCCATGACTTCCATAGGGTTTCAACAAATGCGGTGAGAGCTGAAAGGCCTCATCTCCCACACAGACAAATGGCAATGCAGGGCCAGAGGTTCCAGGGAGTGGTCTTGGAGGTGGGAAGTCAAAAGTATTGCGATATAACCGACGTCCCATCGGCGACATCTTGAAGACCTGGGAGTTGTTTGAACGCCCATAGGCACCTATATCCACAGCGATAAACTTGCATTTGCCCATAAGTACAATGGAGAAAAATTTCTTGTAATTGAAGAATTGAGATCCGGATCCAGTTGGTTTCACTATTCTAATGTGCTTGCCATCCACGGCATCAACACAGTTTGAGAACTGGCAGATTTCTATGAAATTAGCAGCAATCTCCAGCCATCTCTCCTGTGTTGGCTGTGGGATGAATTCCTCGTGCAAAGAATCCCACAATGCCTGGCAGGTTTCTTTCACAATCCCGGATATTGTTGAAATGCCAAGCCGGTATTGGAAATGCAAAGAGGAAAAGGATTCCCCAGTTGTGCAAAAAAGGAGAAGACAATAATTAAAAACACCAGCAACAACATACATTTTGTAAAATGAGGAAGAATTTTTTTGTAAAAAAAACTTACCGAATTGTCACCATCAGACGCTCTGCTGGTGATATTGCAAAATGATGGAAAGTGTCTTGTCTTCTAATTCGATCTTCGATGCGTTCAACCAAACATTCAAAATTGTCAGCTCTCATTCTAACGTAGTTGAAAAACTTGCTGGGGTTCTGCCGTAATTCCATGTACAAGGTGGAATAAACACCACGGGTCATCTGCCTAGCATTTATGGGATGGATCCACATAAGTCTCTGCCGACGACGCAGGATCCGCTGTCTGGCTTCCTCCTTCTCCTGAATAATTCTTGCCAAACCATTAGCCTCCACTGTAAAATCCTTGCAAATCTTCGCCATATTCTCCAAAATCATCTCCATCTCTGCCACTTACTCTACAACATTTCAAATAATATAGTGTAAAAAACACCCTATTTATAGTTTCCACGTAGTTCCCAGTAAGCCAATCACGGTACAGCATGTTTCCAGTAGCCAATCATGTTGGAGATCCTCCCTTGTGAAAAACGGCTCCATCAAAAAACGGATGAAACGGATGGAAAAAATGGATGTGACGGAGTCAACAGATCTGTTATTTTGGCGGAACCGTTAACGGATCCGCCAAAATAACGGATTCGTTGACTCCGTTATTCACTATTTTTGGCGGATCCGCCAATCTGCCACGATGTCGGATTCTGACTGACGCCAAACGACTGAAGTGTGAAAGAGGCCTAAGACTTCCTTTTTTCGTCTTTATTATTTCTTCTAAACTCCACTTTCTCTCTTAGCTGCTTTTCTTTTTGGTTTCTCTATGTGATCTCTGGTCTTTGGGAAAACATTGTGAGGTCGTTGGGAGTGTAGCCTTGTTCATGTATATTAGGTTGTTGAAATGTTAAGTCTATGTTATTCTATTGGTTGGGGTGGATGGCAGTTACTATCCCTCCTTTTGTTATTTTCCTTTAATTAATAGAGTTGAAAAACAATCATTGAACTCATCTACTGTTTTCTGTACTCTTTTTCCATTGCATACTCAATTAGCTATATGTGTTCCCAGAAATGACATGCATCTAGAATTAGAAAACTAAGGAGCAGAAAAAAGCACAACCGGGTCTTATCGAGTTGACAGTAAAGATAAAAGTAAGTTTATGATAACCTGCTAAGGTGTTGACACAACGATATTAAGACATAGAATCAAAATGGCTTTTTGTCCTGAAGAAGCTTGTATACTTGGAAATGTGCAGACAAATAAATAAAAAAACACAAACCTATGTGTATGTCACTGAATTTACACATCTACCCATCAGCAATCCATAAATGACATGCAACCAGTTCTATGTCAAATTATGCCAAAATGTAGGAGCCAAAAGGTGACCAACGAAGAGGTGGTGTAAAGTTGCACAACATTGTCTAAAGATGCTTCAAATGTATCATTCAGCATGGGCTACTGTATCATGGTCTCAATATTTCCCAGTAGTGGTAAACTTATCCCACAATGTTTTATTTGGCTGTAATGCTGCTCAACTATGATGATGATCCCTTGCTGAATGACATTTGCCATTACCCATCTATTGCATTAATTGTGCACTTTAAAACTTCAGAATTTTATTTTGGTAAAAAACAAGAATAAGTCCAATAGCAATTAAACAGGAAATGTTCTCATAAACTGTCTTCATTGTGCTATTCCTCAAATGTTTTTGGAGATTGACAGAATGTAAACAGTAAGAAATAAGTAAATGAAATAAATAAAGGATTCTAGTGATCACATCTTATTTATCTCTTGCTAGCTGTCTGGGGAGTTAATTGCTTTTATGTGGAGCCGAGAAAGAAATATTCAAGCTTCCAGAAGGCCCATATACAAATCCCCAACTACATATACCAATATCATGAATTAGTGCATTGTTTTATATCAATTCTAACTACACGTCATAAAATATCCTTCATAAAAATATTTCTAATATTCTTGCACATAAAAAGTACTTTTAACTGGCGATCTCTCATCCTTTGCAGAGAGCATTAGTGTTTTGAGCCAGATAAAGCATCAATCAAAATAGACTGAGGAATAAAGGAGGTTTCTGACAAAAAGCTCATAAGTTATGTGATTATAAGATCATATTTTAATATTTATTCACTTAATTTTTTAGCTCTGAACATACACAACTGGGCACATCAATCATTTCTGCAAAACATTGAAAGGTTTGTTTGCATTAGAAAAAAAACGTAAAAATAGGATGATCAAAAAATGCCTTAGAAGAGACCTGGTGAAGTATTTGGTTTATCTGCAGCACCACTGCAGGGATATCTCAGCATTACACAGTTAACATTCAAATCACTGTGATGTCTTTGTAATACAGATGAGGCCAGGTCCTCCAGAATCCCCACGTTGCAAATTGCTTGACCTAAAGGGGTATTCTCAAGTTGTCTCTTGAGCAGCTCAGAACTATGCACCCTCCCAACTTCCTTGTTGTATAAAGGGCAGCCACTCTTCCATGAGTGACAGTTCTGGTCAGATTAGTCCAACTACTACACATTAACAGTGCAAATTCAGAAAAAAAATAGTGACAGGCCGTTATCACTGTGTTTTCATATAGAGCATAACAGAGCATTTTAACAAGCAAGCAGCTCAAGAAAGTGAGAGTAATGATTAGGAGAATTGTTGTGGAAGCTACAAATGCTTGGAGCCATGGTATTGTGATTCTACAGGACTGAATAGAGTCAGGAGCTGAGACATAGGGAAAGTGAGGTGAGCAGCTAACTGCTGTAAAGAAGATCAATGGGCTGGAGGGAGATGACTAAGATGTTAGGAGTTAACTCCTCTCCTGGAATGTAACTATTGCTCACACACACACACGGCTGGGCTCCATTAGCTGAGCTCCTTGAAAATAATCTGTGCACTATGTAAGATAAAAGCTTTCATTGCAAAATGACAGCAGATATAAAAAGCAAGTCAATTGCAACTTGTTTACTTTCATGCTGTCTAACTAACTAAAGCAATTCAAAAATATGATGATAAACCTTCAAACAAATTTTCCACTTTAAGAAAAATGGTTCCCAAATGCCTTTAAACTTAACAAATAAGAAAACAAAGGTGGTATTTGCCCTCCTAGGGTCCTGTTCCTGTTCTCTGCCACTGCTTAGGTCAATGCTCTGGTTTCAGTGGGGACATTATCGCCTCAGCCAATCATTGAGCTTAGTTGCTCTGCTGACATAGAAGGCACTATTTGCTGAGTTGGATGTTTGATGTTGATCTGTAGTCACTGTCGCAGACAAAATACAGAAACTAGAACAGCGGGGGAGAAGCAGCGCTGGATCTGGGGAAGGCGAGTACCTGCTTCTGTTTGTTATTTTATAAGTATAAGTGCTTTTTGTGGACTATTTTTCTTACTGTGGGAAAAAACGTTAAATCTCTTAATGTCTAGGTGTCAGATAACACAGGACACTTTCAGAGATCTTGTGGATTTCATGCCTAGATGGGTCAAGCTGTTTTTGGTGGCACAACAGGAACATGCACAATATTAGACAGGTGGCATAAATGTAATGATTGACATCTGGTTAACAAGTGACTTGGATTTTTTATTTATCTAAATGTATCCTTCAGACCACATTCACATGCTCAGTATTTGGTCAGAATTTTACATCAGTATTTGCAAGCCAAAATCAGAAGTGGGTGAAAAATGCATTCTTAGCCACAGTATTTTACACTGTGATCAGTAAAAGTTGAACTGTTGAGTTTGATTGATCTGCATTTATCGTCTTTATTTAAGGGTGACCATTCATGAATCCCTAAGGTTACAAGTTGTGATTCATGCACATTAAATTAGTGGATTACTAATATAGTCTTGAAGAGGTTTTAGGTAGAACTTTATCCACGACCCTGCTCACCCTCATCCAAAAAAAAGGTGAAATTTCCTTTTGCTGTAAAAGCAAATAAAATAATACAGCTGTATACAGTATAGTAGAAGAAAGAAATGTCGTAAAAGTACATGTAGCATATCACGCAAAAAATGAAGGACCTACAGAGCAAAAGAAAATCTTAACATTTGTAGCACAACATAACAGAAAGCTTTTGATGGACCTCTGGTTACCACCCACTCTTCGGCAATCACTTTAAGGAGCAGCAACACCTATAAGCCGGGTAATATTTCTGCGCTCTTTTGTGAAGAGGAAAAGGGATTTAATGAACAGGAAAACTACAGCATTTAATCTTTGCAGAGCATCCTGCAATTTGTGAGTGCTTTCTAAAGAAAACTGTGTAAATGAAGTATAATTATTTTTAGAATAGAAGAGTCTGTTATTAGTTGCATAACTGTCATACGCATACTGTAAAGCTCCCTGCAGGAAAAAATAAAGAACCGTAAAAGTTACCTGGAGAGATTTTGCAAATGAAAGAATAAAAATTGAGACAGTGATGTGAACTTTTGATTTACACACTAAAATGGCAAATGTTAAGCACAGGCTAGAGGGGAAAAAAATCACTTATCTTAGGCTGGATAGCTTGGAAGAAAATTACAGGCAATTAAGAACAATTGAAGAGAAGAAAATTAAGAAATGTAATTTAACTCGTTAGATTCCAGTGATATCTTTGATAAATTAGAGATCAATATGACGGTTGCCAGATCAAATGTGAGAAAAAAAACACACCAATACACAATACTGGTTGCTGAAGGCTCAAGCAGACAACTATAATACAACTTTGTTTTCGATGGCGGTGCATACGCACACCAGCCAACTGTCCTGATTTTGCCAGGAGCTGTCATAATTTTTTTAAGAGTTTAGCCTTCAGTAGAATTATCAGCGCTCAGACACAGTAGAAGAATTAACTGTTTTACTTAGTACATGCAGCAATTATCTTCACCATCAAAATATGGAGGATAACAAGAAGAAACTAACACAAACTAAAACTAAGAGGTCATACAACACAGTGTTAAAGGAATTACCAATAATGGCAACCTGTAACAGTTAACACAGCACCAACTGCTGCCTGCTCAACACAGTTCTAACATAAGTAACTGTTGTATCCTCCAATAGTTTTCTGATATAATCTCAGAAATTTTCAAGTTGTCCAGGGTCAAAAGGGGTAAAGTTTATATCAATTCCACCCAAAAGCAAGCAAGGATCAGTAGATCAGGGCATTTCCGTGAAGGTTTTAAACATCCCAATTCCCCAAAACGAATTTTGCTATGTAGGCTGTTAAGCATCTGTCTCGTCTTCAGCTTTGCTCTCCTCCCCTATGTTGTGCTCCACTTCCGAACTTACAAGTGGCCCAGTGTTCCTCACTGACATAATCTCCCATAAGGTCAATTGGACACAACCCTGTGTCTGAGCATCAAAACTGTAATATGTTCTGCTCATGTTGATTTACAGTTTGCCACCATCTAGTGTCTTCTGCTGCTATGATCTCCTAAGACTCCTGTGATTTTGACAATTTGAATCTACTGCTCCTTAAGACTTGTTGACTAACTCATCATTTGTGATAAGCATTATGAACTGATATTTAGAGACAATTCACTATTCTTTATTTGTCGTTGCAAACTTCTTTGATTTCTAGAAACCCTCACATCTGCTGGTTAACCTTTCGCTTAATACCTGATAGTTAACCTATCGTTTGCTGTAAGCAACACAATTCATTATTAGAGACTGTTCATATTAAGGCCTCTTTCACACTTCAGTCGTGCAACGTCAGTCAAAATCCGCCAAAGTGTGAAAAAAACGGATCCGCCATTTTTTTTTGGCGGATCCGTTTTTTCCCATTGACTTGCATTAGTGGCGGATTTTGACGGATGGTCGTCCGTTTGATCCGTCAAATGACGGATTCGTCATAATTTTGGCGTCCGCCTTTTTTGAAAACATACAATGAAACGTTTTTTGTGTGTGTCAAAATGGCGGACTATGACGGATCCGCCGCGTCCGCCTTTTTGTATAATGGACGCCTATGGATGGCGGATCCGTCTTCATCCGTTTTTGGCGGAATCCGCCCGCGGATCCGTTCTTCTCTCCAGAAAGTGCTAAAACTCATTCTGGAGTCTCTCTCCCCTCCATTCCAGACATGCGTACAATGCATTTTCCGGGTTCAAAAGTTCACAGCGGATCCGCCTTAAAATCGGATCTGTTGCATCCGTTTTTACACTTTTGCTGCAGATCTGTATTTTTCAGCCTTTGGCGGATTTTGACTGACGTCGCACAACTGAAGTGTGAAAGAGGTCTAAGCTATAACCTACTGTTAATTCTACTACCCACACCAGTCCTTTTACTGTATGTGTAGATGTTTAAATGGTCAAACTTGTAAAAAGGAGCCTACCAGCTACAAAATTGCTATTTACGTTCAGATAAAGGGGAAATCTGTAAGTAAATAGCACTTTAATCATGTTTGGGAGTGTAAAACTGCATTTGCATATTCATACAAACAACTGTTTTAAAAATGTGAGACTCAGTGCATATCTTATTCTCACCCAACTTCTAGATCAGACACAGCAATTGGAGTGTATGGGGATTCCTTAACCCCCAAGGGTGGATTACACATTAATGACCGGGCCAATTTTTACAATTCTGACCACTATCTCTTTATGAAGTTATAACTCTGGAACGCTTCAACAGATCTTAGCGATTCTGAGAATGTTTTCTCATGACATATTGTACTTCATGATAGTGGTAAAATTTCTTCGATATAACTTGCGGTTATTTATGAAAAAAATGGAAATATGGTGAAAATTTTGAAAATGTTGCTATTTTCAAACTTTGAATTTTTATTCCTTTACAACAGAGAAATATGTCACACAAAATAGCTACTAAATAACATTTCCCACATGTCTACTTTACATCAGCACAATTTTTAAACCAAATATTTTTTTGTTACGAAGTTATAAGTGTTAAAAGTTGACTAGCGATTTCTCATTTTTGCAACAAATTGTACAAAACCTTTTTTTTAGGGACCACCTCACATTTGAAGTCACTTTGAGGGGTCTATATGGCAGAAAATACCCAAAAGTGACACCATTCTAAAAACTGCACCCCTCAAGGTACTCAAAACTACATTCAAGAAGTTTATTAACCCTTCAGGTGCTTCACAGGAGCTGAAGCAACTTTGAAGGAAAAAATGAACATTTAACTTTTTAGTCACAAAAATGATCTTTCACAAACAATTTTTATATTTTAACAAGGGTAAAAGGAGAAAATGGACAGAAAAAGTTGTTGTGCAATTTCTCCTGAGTAGGCCGATACCCCATATGTGGGGGAAAACCACTGTCTGGGCGCACGACAGGGCTCGGAAGGGAAGGAGCGCCGTTTGACTTTTTCAAACCAAAATTGGCTGGAATTGAGATTGTACGCCATGTCGCATTTGGAGAGCCCCTGATGTGCCTAAACAGTGAAAACCCCCCCACAAGTGACACCATTTTGGAAACTAGACCCCTAAGGAACTTATCTAGATCTGTTGTGAGCACTTTGAACCCCCAAGTGTTTCACTAAAGTTTATAATGCCTGGGTGTGAAAAAAATTTTTTTCCACAAAAATGATTTTTTAGTCCCCAATTTTTGATTTTTCCCAAGGAAATTGAACCCCAAAAGTTGTTGTCCAATTTGTCCTGAGTACGCTGATACCCCATATGTGGGGGGAACCACTGTTTGGGCGCACGGCAGAGCTCGGAAGGGAAGGAGCACCATTTGACTTTTTCAAACCAAAATTGGCTGGAATTGAGATTGGACGCCATGTCGCATTTGGATAGCCCCTGATGTGCCTAAACAGTTGGAATCCCCCACAAGTGACCCCATTTTAGAAACTAATCCCCTAAGGAACTTATCTAGATCTGTGGCGAACGCTTTGAACCCCCAAGTGCTTCACACAAGTTTATAACAAAGAGCCATAAAATTAAAAAATCATATTTTTTCCACAAAAATGATCTTTTCACCCCAATTTTTATTTTCCCAAGGGTAACAACACCTCAAAAGTTATTGTGCAATTTGTCCTGAGTACGCTGATACCCAATGTGTGGGGGTAAACCACTGTTTGGGTGCATGGCAGAGCTCGGAAGGGAAGGAGCGCCGTTTGACTTTTTCAACGCAGAATTGGCTGTATGCCATGTCGCGTTTGGAGAGCCCCTGATGTGCCTAAACAGTGGAAACCCCCCAGAAGTGACACTATTTTGGAAACTAGACCCCTAAGGAACTTATCTAGATCTGTTGTGAGCACTTTGAACCCCAAGTGTTTCACTAACATTTATAATGCCTGTGTGTGAAAAAAAAAGGAAAACAATTTTTCACAAAAATGATATTTTAGTCCCCAATTTTTGATTTTTCCCAAGGAAATTGGACCCCAAAAGTTGTCCAATTTGTCCTGAGTACGCTGATACCCTATATGTGGGAGAAAACTACTGTGTGGGCACACGCCGGGGCTCGGAATAGAAGTAGTGACGTTTAGTAATGCAGACTTTGATGGAATGGTCTGCGGGTGTCATGTCGCATTTGGAGAGCCCCTGATGTGCCTAAACAGTGGAAACCCCAACAAGTGACCCCATTTTGGAAACTAAACCCCCAAAGGAACTTATCTAGATGTGTGGTGAGAACTTTGAACCCCCAAGTGCTTCACAGAAGTATACAACGTAGAGCCATAAAAATAAAAAATCATATTTTTTTTCCACAAAAATTATATTTTCGCCCCAAAATTTTTATTTTCCCAAGGGTAAAAGAAGTTGGACCCCAAGAGTTATTGTGCAATATGTCCTGAGTATGATGATACTCTATATGTGGGGGTAAACTACTGTTTGGGTGCATGGCAGAGCTCAGAAGGGAAGGAGCACCGTTTGACTTTTTCAACGCTGAATTCGCTTGAATTGAGATCAGACGCCATGTCACGTTTGGAGAGCCCCTGATGTGCCTGAACAGTGGAAACCCCCTAATTCTAACTCCAACCCTAACCCCAACACACCCCTAACCCTAATCCCAACCCTAATCATAACCCTAACCACAAACCTAACCCTAACACATCCGTAACCCTAGTCCCAACCCTAACCCTAACTTTAGCCCAACTCTAACCCTAACTTTAGCCCCAACCCTAACCCTAATGGGAAAATGGAAATAAATACATTTTTTTAATTTTATTATTTTTCCCTAACTAAGGGGGTGATAAAGGGGGATTGATTTACTATTTATATTGGGTTTTTATGATTGGCAGCTGTCACACGCTAAAAGACGCTTTTTATTGCAAAAAATAGTTTTTACATCATCACATTTTGAGAGCTATAATTTTTTCTTATTTTGGCCCACAGAGTCATGTGAGAGGTTATTTTTTGCGGGACGAGGTGACGTTTTTATTGGTACCATTTTTGGGCACATGATATTTTTGATCGCTTTTTATTATGATTTTTGGGAGGCAGAATGAACAAAAACCAGCAATTCATTTATTTCTTTTGGGGGGGGGCGTTTATACCGTTCCGCGTGTGGTAAAATTCATAATGCAGTTTTATTCTTCGGGTAAGTACGATTACAGCGATACCTCATTTGTATCATTTTTTTATGTTTTGGCGCTTTTATACAATAAAAACGATCATATATAAAAAATAATTATATATAATGGGTTTATTCTGCAAGCTATAACTTTTTTACTGTTTCGCTGATGGAACTGTATGGCAGCTCTTTTTTGCGGGACAAGATGACGTTTTCAGTGGTCCCATGTTTATTTATATCCGTCTTTTTGATCGCGTGTTATTCCTCTTTTTGTTCGGCGGTATGACGATAAATCATTTTTTAGCCTTTTTTTTAAGGGGTTCACTAAATGGGTTAACTAATGGAACATTTTATAGGGCGGGTTGTTACAGACGTGGCGATACCAAATATGTGTATTTTTATTGTTTTTTTTTTTATTTATTTACATGAAGAAAGAAAGTTATTGGGGAATATTTTTTTTTTTATTTATGAATCTTCTTTTACACGGTGTTTTTATTTTTTTACTTTTTTACTTTGTCCCATGGTGGGACATCACTGTATTATATCAGATCGCAGGTTTGACACTGTGCACAGCACTCTGTCAGACCAGCAATCTGACTGGCAGTGTTGCAGGCTTTCTCAGCAGGACCCCGCGGCCATCTTCGATTCAGGGTCCTGCAGGGAGGAGGGTCCCTCGGAACAGCGCGATGCATCACGCTGTTCTGCGGGTCTCAGGGAAGCACGCAGGGAGCCCCCACCCTGCGCGATGCTTCCCTGTGCCCCTGGTACACTGCGATCATCTTTGATCGCAGTGTGCCAGGGGTTAATGTGCCGTGACCACTCCTGGCACATAGTGCCGGGTGTCAGCTGTGATAATTAGCTGACACCCGGCCGCGATCAGCTGCGCTCTCCCCAGGAGCGCAGCTGATCACTTGTGACGTAGTATTCCATCCTTGGGAATTAGGTCCAGGGTCACATGGACGGAATAGTACGTCAGATGGGATAAAGGGGTTAAACATGGATGAAAAACGGAATACATGCTTTTAATTTCAGTTTTTAATCAATGTTTCATCCATTCTTCACTGATCTATTGTTAAGAGTCACTGGATAAATAAAAGTTCACACAGTCTACCTGCTTCAGGTTTTAAAAACAGATGTGAAAATAAGAAAATGCTAAATGAATGTAGCATAAGTGGAAGAGCAGCTGCAGGGAGAAAATGAAGTTTGATTATTCCTGCAGCTGCCTGCTTCTAGTCATCAGGGCAATGCAGAGAGCTGTAACAATCACTACTCACTACTTAGTAAGAGCACTAAAATCGCTGTGAATTTTCTCCCTGTAGCAGCTCTTGCAGTTACACTGTCAAAGATGATTAAAACGGTATATATCTGCAGATTACCTCTATATCTGAAGCTGAATAGCATTTTTGTAGCATTTAGAACCAAAAACTAAATTTGATCCTGTCTTGTTAGATCAGGTTAACCAAAACTTGATGCAAAAATGACTTTCCTGATCACACGTGGAGAGATACAGTCTACACTGAATGGTAATGCATGAGACTTCTTTGGGCCTTCAGAAGCACAGCAATGCAATATAGAATAAACTCTACTCCATATCGAAATTGTTCAACAGAAAGAGATCGCTCACAGTACTGTATTTTCCAACCGGATGAGATACAACAATACATCGGATTACACTCGGAACAATGTTATTCTATGGGGCTGAGCATATGTCCGATTTTTCCTGGGACCAAGCCTGTCTGAAGAAAAAAAATCACAACTTGTCCTAGTTTGATTTGATTATCAAATCGCACTTGGCCATGCAAATCAACAAGTGTGTAGAAATCACGGGACTGCACTCAGATGACATCTGAAAGAAGTCCGATTTTCACGCACTTATACAATGATGAAGATGGAGACATTTTGTTCTCCATCTTCTCCTCAGTGTGCTCTGATTCTCTCATCTTAGAGAATAGAAGCACACTATATGCACATACATTCTGATCAAACTCTAATCTAAATCTAAAAAGAGTTTGATCAGAGTGTCACTTGCATAATCGACCCAATTCTCTTGGATGAGAGAATCTACGGTCGTGTGCACCTAAGAGTTGCTCATGTGGGCAGGGTTGCTTCTTTCAATTGAGGCTGAGTATATAGAGGTATGAACACACTCTGGTCAGCCTGTTCTTTATAACTAATCATAAAGATGATCTACAGGAGGAAGATCTGGGGCCAGGAAAGTGAGAAAAACTTGCTGTCATGATTGTGGAATCATTTCTATATGACCCTTATGGCATGGTGTAGTGTTATTCTTTCTTAAGACAAACAGCTTCCTAGAAGTAATGAACTTGGTCAGCTACAATGCTCAGGTAAGCTGTACTGTTCAAACATCCATCCTCAGGTATCAGAGGAGTCAGGGTGTGCTAAGAAAACATCTTCCACACCATTACTATGCCTCCACCAGCCTAAAAGTAAGCATTCATCGATTTATGCTTTATTTGTTTCTTATAGCTCCAAGAGTATCATCTCTCAGGGTCAGCAATCTTCAGCACTCCAGCTGTTGTAAAACTTTTACTCCCAGCATGTCCCAACAGTTGAAGGTTGTTGATCCCTGCCATAGACAAGCTTTTGGGATCAGGCAAAACACAAGATGTACTTAAAAGTTATCAAAACATTTAGCAGGACTTTGGTCCAGTGGCCAAGTTAGTAGTCCATGGCTGGTGACTAGAGGCCTACAAATTTTCTCCTACCTAGGCATCACCAGCTCTGCTTCTGATTACTTTATCTGGCGTCTTCATTGCAGAGCATGCATGCTGTTGTCCTGGGCCTAAGGTTTGGCTCACATTTATCCTGTGCTCTACACTGAGCGCTTATGTGGCGCCCCTGAGGGTCCAGTCACCACAGAGGTACTGCACCTCAGCCATGGTGTGGTACTTAGCTCTCGGGTAAGGAGGGGGCACTACTCAGTACTCGCATATTTGCATCCAACACAGATCATATGACCTCAGGCTTAGGGGAGGAGCCCCAGTTAGAGCGGGAAGGCACTGTCACAGTTGGAGGGAGAGTAGTGAGTTAGAGAAGCTGAGAGGAGCTGTGGAGAAGCTGTGAGGAATGGAAAGAAGTATTTGTGAGGAGAGAAGCTCCAGAGGAGAGAAAGAAGGGGTCCTAGGGGCCAGGGAAGTGAGGAATCCACCCGTGGCGCCCAAATCCAGCCTGACCAGAGTCAGAAGGAAGGACCAGGTTGCAGTAGGGGACTGGCCCCATACTAGTGGAGAATCTGTAAGACTCATCTAGCAAACTGGAGGCTGTAGTAACTGTATGTGCGACATCCAAATCCACACACATTCGCTGAAAAGGCAGCCACATTGGATCTGAGGCTGCTGGCTTGGGACACTGTGTGTGAGGCGAAGGGCAGGAGGGAGTGAGCTAGTGCAGGGAGACGGCCA
This sequence comes from Oophaga sylvatica, assembly GCA_033576555.1. Lineage (NCBI taxonomy): Eukaryota > Metazoa > Chordata > Amphibia > Anura > Dendrobatidae > Oophaga > Oophaga sylvatica. Next base: position 486,091,144 of record JARQOD010000005.1, read on the forward strand.
GAGAAAGGAACATCAGAAGGGAGTTCTGTAAAGTGCACCCTAAACTACCTGAGAGCTTGCTGGACCACCGACCCGGAGGACACAGCACCATGGCTGGGGATTGTAACCTGAAAGAAGTGAGACTGCACCCTGCTGTGTCCTCAGATTAATTTACTGCATCACCTACCCTGCACTACAACCGTTACCATCACCATTAACCCTATAACTGCCCTGGAGTCTAGCTCTACCCGTGCAGAGTTGTAACATCTCTGCTGCGTCACCAACTGCCCAAGTGGATCTGAATCACAGCGTTGGCCATCATATTGCTGAAAACCACGGGAGGCGTCGCAAACTAATCCCCTATAAACTATTCCCTTTTACTTTTTCTTAACCTTTTTATTGGATGCCCAGGGCCACAGCTGCCGTGACTTCACCTTTAAGAACTGACCGGACCAGTACCGAGTACCCCACGGCCCTGGCGGGCGCTTCACTTACACCCTTTCCATGTAAGTCTCTGAAGTACGTTGATTTAGACGGAACCTCCGGTGGGAAATTCGCTATAACGAGGTAGATGAGATACTGTGGAAGCCGTCTGGCCTATGATCCAGCGGCGTCCATCTTTTATGCATGCATATAACTGAGGTCCACCACAGTTGTGTACATTTGAAAAGGACAACACTGAACAGAGGTCAGAGGCCAGAGTAACTCTGCTGCCTCATCATAGTGAATGGATCCCTTGGGGGGTTTCATCTGAATCACATCACTTTGTCAGGACTCTGAACATTTTTGATCACCTTTTGTGCATTACTGCCTTTTCCAAGATGGCATCTTTGGTCTCATGTGCACTGTGTCTTCCTGCTATATAACTCCACCCCAGCCTTTAGTCTGTGCTAGAGTATTCTGCCTTGCATCCAGCTTCTGACCTCTGGTGGCTCCTTGGCTTTGTACCTGCTCCTGTGAACCTGTTTATGATCCTGCTGCATACACCGGTTTCCAGTAATCCTCCTTCATCTGGCTGCTTGTGTTACTCCCTTCTGCATTTGCTGGACATGTAACCTGTTGCAGCTCTGCGATGCTTAAACCTGAGACTATCACCCAGGCCTCCCTGGTTGAGCTAAAGATATCATTTGAACTGCCTATGTGTAGCCCAGCTGCGCTTGGAGTCACATTTCCCAGGAGGATGCACCAAAGGTAACACCCACAGAGACCTGATATGCACACAACACACCTTCACCATTCCCTAGAGCCACCAGAGGGAGCCCTTTTGTAGTATATAAGGGTGGTGAAGTCACAGCAGAAAAACAGTCTACGCCTAGACAGCAGACAGACAGTCTAAGACCAGATTAGCCTGAGAGCTGAGAGAGTTCAGAACGAGTCTTGCTAGTCACCTCTGAGAGGAGTTGAGAGTTGCTGAGAGAACCTGAAAACTGCAGCTTTGAGCTTAGTTCAATGTGTGGAGGCTAGTACAAGTGGAGAAAGATAGCCACTTCAGCCTGGTCAGAACTGAGTCAACTGAGTTCAGTTCAGGGAGCAAGCGTGCCGACGCTTTGAGAGCGATGAAGAGAGAGAAGAATCAGCCATCTTCTGCTAGTGTGCTTATGTGAAAGGTCGGAGTAGGACGAAAGGCGAGTGGAAGAGAAGAAGAGAGTAATAGAGGTTGAGACAGCATTGATAGCTTACCTCTACTCTGAATAACCGGACACCGGGTCCGAGCTTGCTAGAATCTACAGGACTAGTAGGAGATACCGGAGACCCTGCGGGACTACAAGTCGCAGGGGCCCACAAATGTTGATACGTAACCAGGGTCAGGAAGAGAGACACTGTTCTATCCAAGAGAAGGCCCCACCACAAAGTCAGCCGGGCGTATAAAGTGAAGACAGAGTTAGACTTCATTATATACAGGTCAGAAACTCACACTACAGGAGTAAGGAGGCCCTACACCTACTCAGTGGAAATAACTGGACGTGTATCCTCCACCCTGCCAGCATCCGGGACGTGCCTGCAACTACATCAGTAAAGGTACAGAAAGAGACTTTCGTGTGTGTGTCTGCATTATTGCTCCTGTGGCTGAAAGCCCCTTTTTCGTCTTGCACCCCAACACCCCTGTTTACCCTGAGGGACCCAGTCTTGCCTGTGGAAGACTTAACACCTTGCTGCCCAGTAACAACCCCTCAGCGGATCTAAACAGCAGCGCTGGTCACCCTGACCAGGCACCACAGGTGGCGTCACGAACATCTTACAAACCATTTAATTGTCATGTGTGCATCGCCACGAAGATCGTCGCGGTTGCACATTCTGACTTCTCACAGCTGAGTTGCTGTTTCTTTGTGTTTGGCAGTTAGGGAGTTAATTCTGTCTGTGCTCAGTTCTGGGACTGGGTGCAGTTTTCTCCCGGCTGCAATTAATTATTTGTTGATTGGTTTCCTTTAAATCTCTGGTTGTCTGTGTTGGGAGTTGCCAGTGAAATTCTTCATGCAGACCACAGATAGGATTGTATCTGTATAGACTTAAGTTAAAGAGCTCCTTAGTTGTTTTAAGCTCACCTTGCTTAGAGTTTAATATCCCAGATCATTTATGTTCCTTCTGTGTTTGAGTGTGTATGCAAGTCTGTGTTTTCTCCAGTCTGTCTTATATGTCTAATCTGTGTATTTAGCAGAGATCAGCCCATATCCCTTTGGTGGTAATCAGAATCCTTCTTAGGACTGATTACAGGGTTCAGGGACTGATAGGAGACAGGGTTAGGCTGGAGACTTGGACCTCTGAACCATTATCAGTACCTCCAAGGTGAGGGTTTAGTTAGGACCCCAGTTTAGGGTCAGGTTAGACCCCCGGTCCTCCTCTTTCCTGTGACAGTGTATCAAGTCCTCAAGATTAACCCTGAGTTCAACGGATATCGTGTCAGGTAAATCTATTCTATATTTACATGCTGATGTTGCTAATCTATATGTTGTATAGAGTGTTGTTCTTTTAAGAATAGTTTACTGACATCGTACACATATCATAAGACCGCGTGACATTTTCACTGGCCCATAAAATTATTCCCAGTTGCCATGGATCCAGTAGCCCAGCTGGCTCTGCAGTTGCAGGGATTATCCATGGAGCTGACGGACATTAAGTCCAAAGTTTTGTCTCCCTCGAGCAAACCAGATTTGAACCTAAAGTAGCTCTCCCGGACAGGTTCACTGGTGGGCGAGACAAATTTTTTACCTTCAGGGAAGCATGTAAATTGTATTTTCGGCTTCGGCCTCGATCATCAGGGAGTGAAGAGCAGAGAGTGGGAATTGTTATCTCGCTCCTACAAGGGGACCCTCAATCCTGGGCCTTCTCCCTTCCTCCGGGATCCCCGGCTCTACAGTCAGTAGATCGATTTTTTACTGCCCTGGGTTTGGTATATGATGACCCAGATCGGGTCTCTCTTGCTGAGACAAAATTACGTAAGATACAGCAGGGAGATCGTCCGGCGGAGGAATTTGCTTCTGAGTTCCGTAGATGGGCCACAGATACTCAGTGGAATGACCCAGCTCTTAGGAGCCAGTTTTGTCATGGGCTTTCTGACAAATTAAAGGACGTTTTGGCTCAGTATGATTCTCCTCCATCACTGGAGGCTGCTATGGCCCTAGCTATCCGTACTGATAGACGGCTCCGGGAGAGGTGCGAGGTAACTCCGCCCCCTGTTGTTACTCCACCTACTACTAAAGTCCCTTATGTTGAGGTTCCCCTTGTCTGTTCGGAGGAGCCTATGCAGTTGGGAGGGACATCATTTCGTAGGAGGGGATTGGCGGTACGCCGCAGGACTAGAAGGTGTTTCTTCTGCGGGAAAGAGGGACATTTTGTTGGAGGATGTCCATCCCGTGCCTTGTTGAGCAAAAAGTCGCCGGAAAACTGTTAATCCCAGGTTGTGTGGTGGACGACAACCTGGGAGTATGTATTTCGTCCGCTAGTTCTTCTCAGTTCCTTGTACCAGTGGAGGTGGTGGTTGGTACGAGAGTGGAGAGATTTTCTGTTCTTCTTGATAGTGGGTCCGGGGCTAATCTGGTTGACGCTCAGTTTGCTCAGGCTCAAGGTATGCATCTGAGTGTATTGGTCAAACCGATCCCTATATTCTCCATTGACGCCAGGCCTCTCGGCCAAGGTAGCTTTGTTCATGAGGTTCATAACATTGACCTTCGGGTAGGGGCAATACATAGGGAACTATTATCTTGTTATGTGTTGGAGGGTCTACCTACTCCTATTGTGTTGGGACTTCCTTGGTTGGTTAAACATAACCCTGTGATTAATTGGCAGTCCAGAGATATAAGCCAATGGGGGGAGTTTTGCAAAAGTAACTGCATGAACACAGTCATCAGTGCGGTCGTGCCTAGTACTTTGCCTCCTTTTTTGGAGGACTTTGGGGATGTGTTCTCTGAGGAGGGGTGTCAGGAGTTGCCTCCTCATCGCGTGTATGACTGCTCTATTAATTTACTTCCTGATGCTAAGTTACCTAAAGCTAGGTTATATAACCTTTCTGGTCCTGAGAGGCAGGCTATGAAAGATTATATTTCGGAAAGTCTGGCCAAAGGGCATATTAGACCTTCATCTTCCCCAGTGGCCGCGGGGTTCTTCTTTGTGAAGAAAAAAGATGGAGGCCTACGCCCTTGCTTGGATTTCCGCGAACTTAATCGGATTACTGTTCGAGATCCGTATCCACTCCCTCTGATTCCTGATCTCTTCAATCAAATTGTTGGCGCCAAATGGTTCTCTAAATTGGATCTCAGGGGGGCGTATAATCTGATTAGGATAAAAGAGGGGGATGAGTGGAAAACGGCGTTTAACACGCCGGAGGGACATTATGAGAACCTTGTCATGCCTTTTGGTCTGACTACTGCACCAGCAGTATTCCAACATTTTGTTAATGACATTTTTCGTCATCTGGTGGGGCTGTTTGTGGTCATATATTTGGATGACATTTTAATTTACTCACCAGATCTTGTGTCTCACCAGGAGCATGTGAGACAGGTGTTGCAGATCTTGCGAGACAATAAACTATACGCTAAACTGGAAAAGTGTGTATTCGCCGTACAGGAACTTCAGTTTTTGGGTTTCTTGGTGTCAGCCTCCGGTTTCCGTATGGACCCTGAAAAGGTGAGAGCAGTGCTTGAATGGGATCAGCCAGAGGATCTTAAGGCTCTGCAGCGTTTTCTGGGGTTTGCTAACTACTACCGGAAATTTATTTGTAATTTCTCATCTGTTGTCAAACCTCTCACTGACATGACAAGAAAAGGGACGGATTTTTCTAAATGGTCGGACAAAGCTTGCCAAGCTTTTTCCTCTTTGAAAAAATGTTTTGCTTCGGCACCCGTTCTCATCCAACCAGATGCATCACAGCCGTTCGTTGTGGAGGTGGACGCGTCTGACGTAGGGGTGGGTGCAATATTGTCCCAGGGTCCGTCCCCTGGTAAATGGCATCCGTGCGCTTTCTTTTCTAAAAAATTGTCGTCCGCCGAAAGGAATTATGATATCGGCAATAGGGAACTTTTGGCCATTAAGTTGGCTTTTGAAGAATGGCGTCACTTTTTGGAGGGGGCAGTCCACCCGGTCACCGTCATTACTGATCACAAGAACCTGCTGTATTTGGAATCTGCTAAGCGTCTGAATTCCAGACAAGCTCGATGGTCGTTGTTTTTTACCAGGTTTAATTTTGTTGTCACTTATCGCCCTGGATCTAAGAATGTTAAGGCGGATGCCTTGTCTCGCAGTTTCCCAGGGGCCGGGAAAATGGATGACCCGATTCCCATCCTTCAGGAGGGGGTGGTAGTGTCGGCTGTATGTTCTGAGCTTGAGGAGGAGGTGTTAGAGGCTCAGGGGGACGCCCCTGCAGGACCTCCAGGGAGACTGTTTGTCCCAAATCAGTTGAGACAAAAGGTTATTGAGGCACATCATAATTCTGCTTTAGCAGGACATCCAGGGAGTAAGGCTACTTTAGATCTCCTTTCTCGCCGGTTTTGGTGGCCTAACGTTAATAAAGATGTTTTAACTTTTGTCGCGTCCTGTGGGGTTTGTGCTCGCTCTAAGACCCCTCATACCCGTCCGTCTGGGACCCTCTTACCCTTGAAACTTCCGGAGCGTCCATGGACTCATTTGTCTATGGACTTCATCACGGACCTTCCTCAGTCGTCAGGGAAGACTGTCATACTGGTGGTTGTTGACAGGTTCAGTAAGATGGCACATTTCATTGCTCTTCCTGCCCTCCCTAATGCTAAAACTCTGGCGCAGGTGTTCATTGGGGAGATTGTGAGACTTCATGGGTTGCCTTCTGATGTGGTGTCAGATAGGGGGTCTCAGTTTGTGTCCAAGTTTTGGAGGGCATTTTGTTTACGTCGGGGGATGCAATTGTCATTTTCCTCGGCTTTTCATCCGCAGACCAATGGTCAGACAGAGCGTCTGAATCAAAGCTTAGAGACTTATCTTCAGTGTTTTGTCTCAGAGAACCAGGAGGACTGGTCTTCTTTCTTGCCTCTGGCAGAGTTCGCTCTTAACAACAGGCGGAGCGAGTCCACTGGTAAGTCCCCGTTTTTTGGGGCATATGGTTTTCATCCCCAGTTTTGTACATTCAATGGGGGGGGCCCTTCTGGGGTTCCTGAGGAGGAGCGTTTCTCGTCGTCACTTGCTTCAGTGTGGAGAGGTGTATTGAATATTCTGAGTGCTATGGGGAACCGTTATAAACGTATGGCTGATAGGAGGAGAGTTTCTGGTCCAGATCTTAATGTGAACGATCTGGTATGGTTGTCTACCAGGAATATAAAACTTAAAGTTCCCTCCTGGAAGCTGGGCCCCAGATTCATCGGGCCGTACAGGATCAGTTCCATAATTAATCCTGTGGCATTTCGTCTGGACCTCCCTCCTACGTTTAAAATTCATAATGTGTTCCACAAGTCATTACTTAAGAGGTACGTGGCACCAGTCATACCATCACCTCTACCTCCTCCTCCAGTGGTGGTCAATGGTAACTTGGAGTTTCAAGTGTCAAAGATCATTGACTCACGTCTGAATCGCCGGTCCCTTCAGTACTTGGTGCATTGGAAGGGGTATGGTCCAGAGGAGAGGACGTGGGTTCCTGCGTCTGACATTAACGCAGATCGTTTGGTGCGGACCTTCCACAGAACTCACCCGGGCAAACCTGGCCCTGAGGGTCCGGAGGCCCCTCGTAGAAGGGGGGGTACTGTCATGTGTGCATCGCCACGAAGATCGTCGCGGTTGCACATTCTGACTTCTCACAGCTGAGTTGCTGTTTCTTTGTGTTTGGCAGTTAGGGAGTTAATTCTGTCTGTGCTCAGTTCTGGGACTGGGTGCAGTTTTCTCCCGGCTGCAATTAATTATTTGTTGATTGGTTTCCTTTAAATCTCTGGTTGTCTGTGTTGGGAGTTGCCAGTGAAATTCTTCATGCAGACCACAGATAGGATTGTATCTGTATAGACTTAAGTTAAAGAGCTCCTTAGTTGTTTTAAGCTCACCTTGCTTAGAGTTTAATATCCCAGATCATTTATGTTCCTTCTGTGTTTGAGTGTGTATGCAAGTCTGTGTTTTCTCCAGTCTGTCTTATATGTCTAATCTGTGTATTTAGCAGAGATCAGCCCATATCCCTTTGGTGGTAATCAGAATCCTTCTTAGGACTGATTACAGGGTTCAGGGACTGATAGGAGACAGGGTTAGGCTGGAGACTTGGACCTCTGAACCATTATCAGTACCTCCAAGGTGAGGGTTTAGTTAGGACCCCAGTTTAGGGTCAGGTTAGACCCCCGGTCCTCCTCTTTCCTGTGACAGTGTATCAAGTCCTCAAGATTAACCCTGAGTTCAACGGATATCGTGTCAGGTAAATCTATTCTATATTTACATGCTGATGTTGCTAATCTATATGTTGTATAGAGTGTTGTTCTTTTAAGAATAGTTTACTGACATCGTACACATATCATAAGACCGCGTGACATTAATCCCCTGTAAATAACCCCCCTTTTTAGTGAGCGCCCAGGGCCACGGACCGAGCTGTGCTACCCGTGATATCCCCCATTGAAGTGAACGGGCTCGGTGCCGAGTACCCCACAGGCCCTGGCGGGCGACTCATCTCCTGGCGTCACGAACAGGATTGTCGTGCCCTGCAGCAACGGAGTGATTGGTGCCCGTTGCCACCGGGTACTGTGTGCCTGAATTGGACTGTTTTTGTGCAAAAAGACTGTGGTTACTATTTTTGTGATTTTGCCGCCAATTGTCCGCCATTACCCGCCAAATTGCAGCGCTACGGTGCGAAGAGAAGGGGGCGTACCTTTAGAAAGCGCGCTGAGTCCCGGACACGCCCCAACGCTGATGCGGCGGCAGGTCCTGTGGAGAGCTTCGGTAAACGCTCTGACGTCAGAGCGCCGGCGACACAGGTCCTTCTGACTACTGAAACCGGAGGAAGCTGCGGCCTACAGGAGAAGGCAGGCCACGCTTAACTAGGGGGGCGCAGACATGTCGCAGCAGCAAGCTGACAGCGCAGTCCAGGCCGACCGCCCTAATGACTTACCCACTGGCGCTGCCGCGCAGGATGGAAACGCTGGCCCCTCACCAGGTCCTGTGGCCCCGATAGTACCGCTGACGCTGCCATACCTGCCTGGAGCAAAGTGGCTCCCTCAGTATAGCCTGTCAGGGTTTAAGCGCAAAATATGCAGCATAATGGACATGTACCCTATGACAGAGAAACAAAGAGCTGCAGTGGTAGTGGGACAACTGACTGGTGCTGCAGAAAGGGAAGTAGAGACATGGTCAGCTGCAGACCAGGAATCAGTGCTTGCAATTTTCTTAAAGCTACAGACTATCTTTGAGGACCGCACTGAAACAGATCTCCGGATGAGGTTTTACCAATGCTCCCAGAAACCAGATGACAGTATTAGGGACTACGCCTGCCAACTACAGGGGGCCCTGCGAGCTCTCAAACAGGTTAACCCCATAAGTGTCATCAATGAAAATAAAATGTTAAAGGAACAATTTGTACGGGGACTGAGGTCCCAAGCTGAAAGCAGAACTGTGCACTGGTGGTCCTTGGATCATCCTGACGCTACCTTTGATGCCCTAAAGGATATGGCTATAAAAGGACTGCAACCCCTGGAAAAGCCCAAGATGGCAACCCAGTGTCACCCGGGTGAAGCCACTCTAAAGCCAGCAGCATCCACCTTTTCCCCGCTGGTGGCGGAAGCCAAAACGCAGGTGGCGCCCCCTACTGAGTTGGACTGTCTGCGCTCAGAAGTGCGCCAGCTGACCAAAAACCTGGCCACTGTAATGAGTGCCCTGAAACTGCGAAAGGAGGAAAGATCCTGCTAGCTGACTGCCCAGAGGATGTCCCTTGGATGAGCCAGAGGAGAAGGAGGAATTCGCCCCACCGAAGGAGGACAACGCCACCCCCAGGAGCGACCGAGAGATCATCTGCTACCGTTGCAACAGAGAAGGTCATCTAGCCCGACAGTGTCCTTTAAAAGAGCAGATCCTGGGTCCGAGGGCCAACACCCAGGACTAGACTCTTCAGGCCCCTCAGACTGGAACCGCAGGTTTGTGGGAGGAAGACCATACCTGTCCATCATCCTGGACGGGATCGCAATCCCTATAATATAAAGTAACACGGCACTCAGGACAAAAAAGAGGATATTTGGTGCACAAGTTGGGTATCCAGCCCAAAATCCAGTATAAGAAAAAACTCGGCACTCAACAGAGAATTCAATAGAGGAAAAATTTCAATTGCTGTGGTTTTATTGGCATCCAAACAAAAATAGATGTATCGCTAAACGTTTTCGGCCCCAAAACATGGGCCTTCATCAGAACAAAATGTTATACAAAGCTGAAACATAGTAAATGAACAGACAGGTGTCATTAAATGTCATTCAATGACAGGATGCACAACTCTAAATATATTTTGCAGAGCAAATAACAAAGAAATATAATAAAATAAATAAACTAGTCAAAGAAAAAGTTTTTTTTTAAAAAAGGAAAAAAAAGAAAAGAAATAATCCAGAGGTGCAATGAAACGTCCATATTCATATATGTGACCATATAGTTAAGGAAAATGTACTAAAATGAGTAATATAGGCGAGTAGGAAATTGAACCGCAAAACCAAGAAGGATATGGTGGTCTTATTTAAATGGTGACTGTTGTGCCAATTATAAGAAAGATGCCTGAAAAGAAAGAAGATTGTTTAGTATGTGGTAAAAAATTCAAATACTATACGGTGTGTCCCAGTGAGATAAAATAAGGTATAATTAAGCTGTTGCAGGTAAATACCTGATCAAGTCTCATTTAGAGGAAATTTATAAACATCTATTTAATAGAAAACCACGCTGAGAGGAACTGTGGACAGACAAATGTTAATCAAGGGTTAAGTCATACTGAAAAGGGTTAAGTAATGCTAAAACCCCACTGAGCAATGTCAATGAAAAAAGATGTACATGAATAATGCTGGGCACCGGTATATAGATTAAGCGCTTAAGGCTAACATTAGCAGAGGAAGAGAGCTGAAATATATGAAAAGGTAAGTAAATGAGATAAATGTAGATAAGGAGTGCGGTAAAATACCACATCTCCTGTAGATTACCTTGTGCCTGGAGCCGCGGCGTGTGGGACCGCCATTAGTGAGGACGCTACTGAGAGCCGCACTTCCTGGTATAAGAGTCAGCTGATGCCGCGTCATGATGACGCTGTCGCAACCAGCTGATCACCAGAGCCGTACTGCGCTTGCGCAGTACCACATCTAGATTCAATGTGAGTGACTGTGTGGAGAGCGCTGATGTAGAGGTTATATATTAAAGTGCAAATTGTAGAGGACGGTACAAATTACTTATAAGTGCTATGGAGTCCTGCTAGGTGGTAATATAACGATATTTGAGAAGGCTACAAAGCTTTATAATACATATATGTGGGACTGGGTGAAAAGAATAGAGCGGTGCATCTATACTATACCATAGTGGATGATGTGCATAGAGTGCAAGTAGGTCACCGGTTCTAGAGGAGAAAGACAATTTTAGATTAATTAAGTAAATGAGAACAGTAGGACATTGTTGATTGTAAACAATTATACAGAATTATCAGAAAAGAATATTACAAACAATTTTTATACAATTTTTATACAGGTTAAGAAAGCCGACACATCGAAATCTCTGTTTAAACCTCTAGGTTCAAGAGTCTGGAGGGTGAAGATCCAATAGGCTTCTCTTTTTTTCAGGATCTTGATCCTATTAATACCTCGACTATTAGTGTCAATCTGTTCCAAAACTTGGAACCTAAGTTGGGCGATATTATGATTGTGTTCTTGAAAATGGTAAGGGAGAGGAAGATGTGTTTTCTTGCAGCGGATGTTAGATTTGTTGAGATATTCTATCTCTTACAGCCTGAGTTGTTTCCCCAACATAGGCTAGTCCACACGGACATTTAATAAGATACACTACAAAAGTCGACTCACAAGTGTAGTAACCCTGAATAGGGAAGCCCTGTCCAGTGTGCGGGTGAAATACCTCTGGGCCTTTCTGTACATTATTACATTGCAGACAGTTCAAGCACGGGAATGTGCCCTGTCGTTGGGTTCGTAAAAAGGACTGTTTGGGTAGTTTATAGCTTGACCCAACATCCGCTTTAACTAATCTGTCCCTAAGATTGCGCGGTCGGCGAAAACAGCTGAGGAATGGATTTTGAAATTCTGGAATGTGTGGATAACTCTTAGTTAGGATATTCCAATGTCTTCTAATGGAGGATTGTACCATGTTTGAATACGGGTGATATGTACTGACGAAGGGAACCCGTTTTCCATTGAACTGATCACTTCTACTGGTATTGTCATTCTTGGCTTGTGACAATATAGTCTGTGGGTAACCCCTATGATGAAATTTCGTTTCCATTTCTTGTAACCTTTGTTCTCTTACCCCATCATTAGAGACTATCCTGTTTACCCTGTTAAATTGTGACTTTGGTATTGATTTCTTCATGGTGAGGGGATGACAACTGGTAAAATGTAGGAGGCTATTCCTATCTGTGGGTTTTACATAAAGATCACTGGTCAGTTGGCCCCTATTGTCCTTGCTAATAAATGTATCCAGGAAATTGATGGTATTATTGTTATATTGTATGGAGAATTTTAATTCTGGCCATATGTTGTTGAGGTACTCATTAAACTCCATAAGTGACTCGACGGGCCCATTCCATATGCAGAAGATGTCGTCTATAAACCTACGCCATATCAATGAATGTTGCTGAAAGAGGGGGTGGCTATAGACGAAATCATCTTCAAATATTGACATATACGCAATAGCGTAAGGTGGCGCCACATTAGATCCCATCGCGGTCCCTTGTCCCTCGGGACTTTGAACGTGAAACCAGGAAGGCAGTCAATTCCGAACTGCATATTATCACATTAGCCGAATATTTGAAGGTCCACAGGATTCCAAGAGGACTGAGGGTTCCTTTACAACCAACCTTCTTTAAAGAAGACAGGGAGTATTGTACCAAATTTGAACAAATTTTGAACAAATGTTCATTCGATTTAATGACGCTCACAATATCTGTTTTGCAAAAGAGCCTGGATACCACAAAATCACAAATAAGTGCCATAGAGACACAACTTACAAGCACCATGTCTCAGGAGGCGTTTCTAGAATTAAAGACCAGAAACCAGGATTTGTTGAACACTTACAGAACAGATGTGGAGAAAAGAAAAAGATCAAAATTTGTGAGGGATACCGAGGACTACCTCCAAAACCGTGTCTACCAGTGGAGGGATTCAAACAGGTTTACCAGGCGACACAATTCCCACAGTTCTTCTGGTTCAGCAGACAGCAGGCCTGGTACCTCAAGCTCCACCACCTCCGGTTTCTCTTCTTCTTTTTTACGACAAAATCGGGGCCGTACAAGAGGCAGACGAGGCGGGGGGGCCAGTGTTACAGGGGACAACAGAAGCCAGGTCTCTACGAGATCACAGGTAATACCCCAACAGCAACACCCCCCCTGGTGATTAACATCTCATCAAAAAATCTAGATACCCATCAATTGTCGGTTCTACAGAAAGGTCTTTCTTTTTGCCCGTCGTATAAATTCAATACCTTTGATCTTAATATGGATCTACAGAGGTTCTTTCGTAATATACGCTTAGGGGCCCATTTTTCGAAACAACCTCTAATATCCTCCGCACATTCTGTAAGTACTTCCTCACTTAACCTCCAGGACCTGGGCTTGAGATTATCTAGTAGCTTTATGCCCCCAAAGACAGTCCACCAGTGGAAACTTTCATCTCACTGGTGGATAGAGATATTAACAAACTTACCCATGACATAAATCTGGGGAAATTTCATTTCCATTCTAACCTATCTTCATTAGAGAGAACATCACTGGAGTCATTGTCTTCGGACAAATCTCTTATAATAAAACCAGCAGACAAGGGTGGTGCCATAGTAGTCATGGACAAAACAGACTACATAACAGAGGCACTCAATCAGTTGAGTGACAGAGAGATATATAAAATTATTCCACATAACCCTTTAAAAACTATAGCTACTAAAATTAGCCGTATTGTGGATCATCATCTTCAAGAGGGTACAATAGACAAAAAACTTGGTGAGTTCCTTGTCAAAAAGGATCCCATTACCCCAATCTAGTGTTGAGCGATACGATACTGCAAGTATCGGGTATCGGCCGATATTAGCTCTATCGGCCTTTCGATAATTTGTTTCGATATTTTCCATATATCGTATACCGGAATCGGAAGTTCCCATAATTCTTTGAGAGGCAATGTGATTTTAGTCAGCCAATGAGGAATCCTAAGAAGTGTGGGCACATCCTGTACTGCTGCGGTCATGTTAACTAATGGCATGGCTGTGATTGGATGCTGAAATGATGTCAGAATGCACTATAAAAGGCGCCGCCGCCATTTTAGCGTCACTGTGCTGTGAATTCAGTAAGGGACAGAACGCTACTGTGCTGACTCTGAGGGACAGTTAGAGATTGCGATTTAGTGTACTGTGCTGTAGGCAGGCTAGCACCAACCGCTGTGTAAAGCTTCCTTTTGCCTGCAGTGTTGTTTTAACAGCTCTGCAAGGTGTGTGTGAGTGCAGGTGACGCTGCAGTTTGCTCTGTATGCAACGCTGTCTGTAGGCATCTGCACGTGTCACTCACAGACTCTTTTTTTTTTTTCTTCAGTCAGTGTATAAAAGGCGCCGCCGCCATTTTAGCGTCACTGTGCTGTGAATTCAGTAAGGGACAGAACGCTGCTGTGCTGGCTCTGAGGGACAGTTAGAGATTG
>JARQOD010000005.1:486105504-486130897 GCA_033576555.1 Oophaga sylvatica
AAAGTGCCCTCCTGGAAACTGGGTCCCAGATTCATCGGGCCGTACAGGATCAGTTCCATAATTAATCCTGTGGCATTTCGTCTGGACCTCCCTCCTACGTTTAAAATTCATAATGTGTTCCACAAGTCATTACTTAAAAGGTATGTGGCACCAGTCATACCGTCACCTCTACCTCCTCCTCCTGTGTTGGTCAATGGTAACTTGGAATTTCAAGTATCAAAGATCATTGACTCACGTCTGAATCGCCGGTCCCTTCAGTACTTGGTGCATTGGAAGGGGTATGGTCCAGAGGAGAGGACGTGGGTACCTGCGTCTGATGTTAACGCAGATCGTTTGGTTCGGACCTTCCACAGAACTCACCCGGGCAGGCCTGGCCCTGAGGGTCCGGAGGCCCCTCGTAGAAGGGGGGGTACTGTCATGTGTGCATTGCCACGAAGATCGTCGCGGTTGCACATTTTGACTTCTCACAGCTGAGCTGCTGTTTCTTTGTGTTTGGCAGCTAGGGAGTTAATTCTGTCTGTGCTCGGTGCTGGGACTGGGTGCAGTTTCTCCCGGCTGCAATTGATTATTTGTTGATTGGTTTCCTTTAAATTCCTGGTTGTCTGCTTGGGGAGTTGCCAGTGAAACCTTCATGCAGACCACAGATAGGAATGAATCTGTATAGACTTTAGTTGTGAGCTCCTTAGTTGTTCTAAGCTCAACTTGGTTAGAGTTTATTTCCCAGACCATTTATGTTCCTTTGGTGTTTGAGTGTATATGCAAGCGAGTGTTATCCTGTCTGTCTTATATGTCTAATCTGTGTATTTAGCTAAGATCAGCCCATATCCCTTTGGTGGTAGTCAGGATCCTTCTTTGGACTGATTACAGGGTTCAGGGTCTGATAGGAGACAGGGTTAGGTTGGAGACTTGGACCTCTGAACCATTATCAGTACCTCCAAGGTGAGGGATTAGTTAGGACCCCAGTTTAGGGTCAGGTTAGATCCCGGTCCACCTTTTTCCTGTTTCAGCTCATCAAGTCCTCAAGATTAACCCTGAGTTCAGCAGATATCGTGTCAGGTAAATCTATTCTATACTTACATGCTGATGTTGCTATACTAGTTGTTGTATAGAGTGTTGTTCCTGTATTAATAGTTTACTGACATTGTATACATATCATTAGACAGCGTGACAATAGGAGAAGTCCAAGGTGTAGAAACCCACCCCAGACTGGAGTTGCCTCAGGAGGATGTGACAGCGAGTCTGGGGATGAATGGGGACCTGACTGTCAATGGAGCTACAGGTGGATCGAGGACCCATGACCCATGGGCGTAGACCCTGAAAACCAGACCCCTGAAGTAGAAACAAAGAAAAGGGACATTTGTCAGGAGGCGAGTGCACCCCGCCCACAATTGGAGGAAAGTTCAGAAGAGGGACATTTATTGAATGAAGAGATTCACCTGGTGGAGCCCGTTCTTGAGAGACAAGAGTCGGGGACTGAGGAGGTGGGCCCCTCGGTACACACTCGTCCCAAGCGGGACATTAGGCCACCCATGATGTTGACTTATGACAGAATGGGACATACCACTGAGGTCCCCAGGTTGATACACCCAAATTCAAATTCTGTTTGGCCTTATTTCTCGGTATCTTCCATGTGTCCAGGAGGTGGTTTGTATGCATGTAAATTTGGTGTTAGTCAGGATGCCTTAACCCCCATTCATGTTTCAGGTGGTGAGTCCTCATGTCGTGATGGGACACTTTCAATGACTCACCAGGGGGAGAATGTAACACCTGCACATGGAACTGTCAGAGCAGCTACTGGTATACTGGGATTTACAGACACTAAGAAGAGTTTTGCAGCTGCTGTTAAACAGGGACCTTCAGACATTAATGGTTTTTTCCCTGAGCTGCGGGGGACTACAATTCCCATGGACCCTTGTTTTAGTCAGATGACACAGCTTGGAGGGATAGGAGGGAGAAGGGATTTGGGGGAGGGAGCTGGAGAGGAAGTGAAAGAAAGTGAGAGAGCGGATGGTTCATGTAAAAGATGGAGCGCTGTGGACTTGTATTCCTCTAAAGAGCGGAGCGTTCCAGTCCCCTCTGATATACCTGCGAATCTGGAGAGAGCGCAGCCCGGTCATCAGGTGAAGCAAGCAACATTAAGGACTCGGAGAGTTCTACCAGCACTCCCCCCATATAAAGGCCTGAATCCTGCCGCCCCCAGTTGGGGTCCAGGGAAAACTACAACCGGTGGAGACGCACCGGGAGTGCCCCTTTTCGAGACTTGTGGTTCAACCAGCCCGTTACAGTGAGTACACTACGCCCCAGACTATTTACCTTCGTGAGCATCTAAGTGCACCAACGGTTATAAATTTGCGCGCCAACATCCGCGGCAACTGGGCCCCAACTTTTGGACTGGGTTAATACAAGAAAAGGGGAACCCTGCTACGTTATATTTGCAGGGTTGGGGAAAGAATTAGGTTGTGATGTGTATATGATTTTTATAGAGCACCGTTACCTGTATTGCATGTTGTTTCTTTAAATACACTTCATTTCTGCTGCATATCCATAAACCAGTTAAACTGTTTTACTCCTGTTTTGGGTGAGTGTGTACTGAGCTATAGGCAGGGGTTTCCCGAATCAGTCCCTGGCAGAAGATAACAGTCCTTCTGCAGTCCTAGAGAGAGCTCCAATCAAGATTCGGGTGGAGGCACTGCGCCCTAAAGAGGTGAGACCCCCCATAACACCCAGCGTACCGTGGTAGCCCTGAAGGGGTGTTACAAGTACATATCCAAAATACTACATATCTTCCGTTTAAACCCTGGCAGGGTGTCTGGCTCGCCGCTGTACTGGGGGAGCCACTTCGCTCCGGGCATGTATGGGAGCGTTAGCGGCATGAGCGGGACCACCGGGCCAGGTGAGGGGCCCGCACCTCCATCCTGCACTACAACGCCAAGCGGTGGGCTATTGGGGCCACCGGCGGGGGCCGCTCCGTCTGCCGGTTGCTGCGACATGTTGATGCCCCCTTGGTTAATCGGAGCCTACCTCTTTCACAGGCTGCAGCGTCGCAGGCACAGCGGTGGAGACAGGACCTTTGTCGCTGGCGCTCTGATGTCAGAGCGTTCACTTCCTGTTTCACAGGCCCTGCCGCCGCGTCAGAGTTGGGGGCGTGTCCCAGGCAAAAGCGCGCGGGAATTTTGCGATAAAGATGGCGGTATAATGGCGCCAAACACAGCAAACAGTCTTTTTTCACCAAACAGTTCAATAGGCAACACAGGACTCACAATTGCAAGTTTCGCATCCTGTTCGTGACGCCAGATTAAATGACTCACACCACATGTGTGGTGGATACCAGGGCTATGGGGTACTCGGAGCCGAGCCCATTGATTTCCATGGGAGATGTCACTGGCAGCGGGACTCGTTCCGTGGCTCTGGCGGTCATGCAATGGGGGATATTTACAGGGGATTATAAGGATAGGTAGTTCGTGACGCCACCTGTGGTGTCTGATCAATTGGACCAGCGCTGCTATAAGGATCTTTACAGGGGATGTTATGGGGCAGCTGGGTGGTAAGTCTCCCACAGGTGAGACGGGTCCCTGGAAGTCTATGGAGATGATGCAGGGTGTAGGTAATAATTCAGTCACACACAATGCAGCTTCTTTTCATACCTTTTACTTGTAGATGTTTCAGGCAGGTCCCGGGGAGCTGGTCGGGGTGGAGAATGCACATTCGGGATAACCGCTGAGCAGGTTAGAAGCCTCCTTTACTTCATATGTAGGTGAGTCCAAACTTGCATAAAGCAAAGTTAACTCTGCAATCTCCAGCTTTTCTCAATAGCTGTAACGCCCGGCCGACATTGTGGTGGAGCCTTCTAAGTGGTGAGAACAGAGTCCTTCTATGCTTGGCCTAGCTAAAAGTCCTTGTTCCTCCTGACTCCGATTACGTATCGGCACTTAGGGCTGCTCTCTGCGACCTGTAGTCCAGATAGCCTCCGGTTTTCTTGTTACTATGCTTGAAACACTAGCAACGCTTCGGACCCGGTGTCCGGTGATTTAGTGCAGATAATTTGGTACCTGAAGCACTTCTCTGTCCTTCTCCACTGCGCCCTTCGTCCTGCTCTTGCTCTGTTCATAAGCACTTGTAGCATTGATGGAAATGTCAGCTTTCTCCAGAGCTCGCTGAGCAGCTCTCAGTATCCTCCTTGGTTCAGCTTCTGTTGAGGTACTGATTAAGGGTAGCTCTGACTAGGCTAGGATGATCCACTTCACCCATACTAGCCTCCACTTCCGTGTCAGGTGAGCTACGCTAGCTCTGCGAGGATTCAGTCCTCTCTCCTCTCCCTCCAAGTCCAGACTGAACTGGCACTCAACTGCACTGTCCTAAGACAGGAAACTGACTCTCTGATCTGAGCTCTTCTCAGACAGGAAAACTAACTAACTCTGCTACGTGTCACTACCTCTTATACCCCTGATGGGTGTGTCTGAAAGTGTGAGTGACATGAATGATATCAAGTTTTTGCGGTTACCTTCCTGTGCATTTTCCTGGATTATGTGTGCCTGACATAGCTGGGCCACACAGAAACATTGTTAAAAACGCATTGCATGCGCATGTCATACGGATACTAGGTGAGAAAAATCGCATTGTATTGGCATGACACTCGTTCTTTTTTGGATCAACATCAGAGCAATTTTTTATATGATTGTTGTGACCCCAGCCTTACTTGGATTCAGAACGCATACTGCTAGATGACATAGAAAACCAGGACCCAATAATAGCATGGACGGACACATTCAGGGATGCAAACATAGATTTTTGTTTACTGAATGGATGGATAGAACATATGTGAAGAAGGTAACAGGAATCAAATTTACTTTTTCCATCCTCTGCAAAATACAGAAGTTCATGCTTTACGGTTTCAGGTTCATAGCGTGACGTCGGCCATGCGTTTGGCAAAACAAGCGCCAAAGTCGGTTTTCCCATAATGCTTGCAGGCACCTTTTTTCAGCCAATGAGCAAGGACATACACTGTGGGCAACGAGATGACATGGGCAGCGTCCACCACCATCTTAGAGAAAGGCATTGCAGTGATTGGCTTGCTTTGGGGGGCGTCATAGTGTCTATAAAAGCCCTGAGCGCTGACCTCCATTTTACTTCTGTCGACCTTAACAGTAGGGAGAGGTTGCTGACGCTGTTTATCAGTAGGGAGAGAGTTAGGGCTGAAAAGAGAAGTTCTTCTGTGCTTGTGCTGATAGCAATTGTGCTGTACAGTTAGTGTGCAGTGACAGGGGAGGATTTTCTTGTGTGCAGCAGCGCTGGTTATTAGGCTGCATGATAGCTGTATTGCTGTGTGTACACTGCTGTGCAGACTGCTTTTTACACAGCACTAATACAGTCATGGCCAAAAGTTTTGAGAATGACACAAATATTATATTTTCACATGATCTGCTGCCCTCTGGTTTTTATGTGTGTTTGACAGATGTTTTTATCACAGACAGAAACATAATAATTGCAAACATATGAGTAACAAAAGCTTATATTGACAGTTAGAATGAGTTAATGCAGCAAGTCAATATTTGCAGTGTTGACCCTTCTTCTTCAGGACCTCTGCAATTCTCCCTGGCATGCTCTCAATCAACTTCTGGACCAAATCCTGACTGATAGCAGTCCATTCTTGCACAATCAATGCTTTCATTTTGTCAGAATTTTTAGGTTTTTGTTTGTCCACCTGTCTCTTGATGATTGACCACAAGTTCTCAATGGGATTAAGATCTGGGGAGTTTCCAGGCCATGGACCCAAAATCTCTATGTTTTGTTCCCTGAGCCATTTAGTTATCACCTTTGCTTTATGGCAAGGTGCTCCATCATGCTGGAAAAGGCATTGTTGATCGCCAAACTGCTCTTGAAGGGTTGGGAGAAGTTGCTCTTGGAGGACATTCTGGTACCATTCTTTATTCATGGCTGTGTTTTTAGGCAAGACTGTGAGAGAGCCGATTCCCTTGGCTGAGAAGCAACCCCAGACATGAATGGTTTCAGGATGCTTAACAGTTGGCATGAGACAAGACTGGTGGTAGCGCTCACCTTGTCTTCTCCGAATGAGGCGTTTTCCTGATGTTCTAAACAATCGAAAAGGGGATTCATCAGAGAAAATAACTTTACCCCAGTCCTCAGCAGTCCACTGCCTGTACCTTTTGCAGAATATCAGTCTGTCCATGATGTTTTTTCTTGAGAGAAGTGGCTTCTTTGCTGCCCTCCTTGAGAACAGGCCTCGCTCCAAGAGTCTCCGCCTCACAGTGCGTGCAGATGCACTCACACCTGCCTGCTGCCATTCCTGAGCAAGCTCTGCACTGCTGGTAGCCCGATCCCGCAGCTGAAACACTTTTAAGAGACGGTCCTGGCGCTTGCTGGTCTTTCTTGGGTGCCCTGAAGCCTTTTTGGCAACAATGGAACCTCTCTCCTTGAAGTTCTTGATGATGCGATAGATTTTTGACTGAGATGCAATCTTTCTAGCTGCGATACTCTTCCCTGTTAGGCCATTTTTGTGCATTGCAATGATGACTGCACGTGTTTCTTTAGAGATAACCATGGTTAACAGAAGAGAAACAGTGATGCCAAGCACCAGCCTCCTTTTAAAGTGTCCAGTGGTGTCATTCTTACTTAATCATGACAGATTGATCTCCAGCCATGTCCTCATCAACACCCACACCTGTGTTAATGGAGTAATGACTGAAAAGAGGTTAGATGGTCCTTTTAAGGCAGGGCTGCAATGATGTTGAAATGTGTTTTTGGGGATAAAGTTCATTTTCTAGCCAAATATTGACTTTGCAAGTAATTGCTGTTAAGCTGATCACTCTTTATAACATTCTGGAGTATATGCAAATTGCCATTAGAAAAAGTGAAGCAGTAGACTTTGTAAAATTTAATATTTGTGTCATTCTCAAAACTTTTGGCCATGACTGTACTTTTATTCTTTTTTTCTCCACAGTTACCGAGCTATCATTTTTTCCCACACTGTATAGAGCTGTACGCTCCTCACACACTACCGTGTACCGGCTTGTATCACGGACAAATATATGCTGACTATCTGTATGTGACTCGGGAAATATATACGGAGATTTAAATTTTCCCCAACACTGTATACTGCTGTACGCTTCTGATACAGTACCTTTTTTCTTCCTTTTCTATTACGGTCAAATCCATACTGAGAGAGCGTCTGTGTGTGACTCCGGAAATATATACGGAGATTTAAATTTTCCCCTTCACCGTATACAGCTGGTATCTTCTGATACAGTACCGTTTTTCTGCCTTTCGTATTACGGTCAAATCTATACTGAGTGAGCGTCTGTGTGTGACTCCGGAAATATAAACGGAGATTTAAATTTTCCCCTACACTGTATACAGCTGTATGCTTCTGATACAGTACCATATATCTGCTGGTATTTTTGGTACATTTTCCCAAACATGAGGCAGTATGGTGGAAGAGGCCACGGACGTTGGCGGGGGGGCAGCTGGTACTGATGGTGGTGGTAGTGCATCTTCTGGTAGTGCCAAAAGCACAATAGCACCTAAGGCAGGAGGTGTTGAGCCTGCGTCATCGTCTGGCTGCAGAAGGCCTGGAAGGCTCCCTTTTCTGGGAGTAGGTAAACCGCTTTTAAAACCAGAGCATCAGGAACAGGTTTTGGCTTACATTGCTGAAACAGTCTCGAGCTCTATCGCCTCCTCTTCTGAAGTTTCAAAAACTGCAAGCACTGAGTTGTCAGTGCAGGATCCTGGTCAGGAACGACACCTTTCCTTGTGTCCTTCACCCCCAACAAAAGTGAAGGATGCGGCAGGCCACACTTCAGATTACTCCTTGGAGCTCTTTTCACATACTATGCCTGGGTTATCAAGTGAAATCCTGAATTCCCCAGTCCAATATGAATATGACATGGAGTGCACTGATGCACAGCCACTGTTATATGATTGTACTGGTACATTCACCCAGAGCACTACATTGCCCTCACAGTCTACTGTGCCAGATTCTGACCCTGATGAAACTCAGGTGCCATTTCCCGCATACTATACCACCTTACACGGTGACACAGAGGAAGGTGCAGATGAAATTGAAGAGTAGGTGATGGATGACCCGGATTGGCATCCATTGGGCGAAGAGGGTGCCGCTGGTGTGTAGCCCAGCTATGCAGGCACACATAAAGTCCAGGAGAGTGCACAGGAAGGTAATCGCAAAAGCTTGATATCTATGCACTTCACTCACACTTTTAGACAGACCCATCAGGGGTACAAGAGGAAGTGACACTTAGCAATCACAGTTCAGTCAGTTTCCTGTCTTCAGACAGTGCAGTTCAGTCCAGTGGAGTCTGGACTTAGAGAGAGAGAGAAGGGAGGACTGAATCCTCGCAGAGCTAACGTAGCTCACCTGACAAGCAAGTGGAGGCTAGTACGGGTGAAGTGGATCATCCTAGCCTAGTCAGAGCTACCCTTAATCAGTACCTCAACAGAAGCTGGAGGAAGGAGGATACTGAGAGCTGCTCAGCGAGCTCTAGAAGAAAGCTGACATTACCATCGAAGTTACAATTGCTTGTGCTAAGAGCGAGAGCAGGGCAAAGGGCAGTGGAAAAGATAGAGAAGTGCTTTAGGTATTGGATTGCCTGCACTAAATTGCCGGACACCGGAGTCCGAGGCGTTGCTACAGTTTCAAGCTTAGTAACAAGATTACTGGAGGTGTTATGTTTCGGTAGCTGAGGAGTGCAGGTAAAAAAGGAAATACACCAGAGCAGTTGGAATCTATGGGATTGCAGTACCCTGACTAACCACCACAACTAGAGGCAGCCGTGGAGCGTTCCTACGTTGGTCCTAGACGCCTCGTCACAGCCTGAGAAACTAACTACACCTAAAGATAGAAATAGGAAAGCTATCTGCCCCGGAGCAGAACCCCAAAGATAATAGAAAGCCCCCAAACATGTAATGGCGGTTAGACAAGAGGAAATACTGACACAGAAAGAAAATAGTATGAGCAAACGCTGGGGCCCAAACTATCTAAATAGAAAAGGATAGGAAGGGTACTTACTGCAATCCCAGAAAACACTGAAAAAACACCAACTCTACTAATTTCAAAATCACCTGAGATCACACGACCTCTACCACCTAAATTAGTTCTCTGGTGTAACAAAAACAGCAGCCACTGAAAAAACTGGAAAAAGCAAAAGTACAAAACACAGTGGCTGGACTAAACTGAGAGGGCAAAAGCCCCCGGAGGGGACCCTGAAGGCCCCCACAGAAGTGCAGGACAAAATGCAAAAATATAGCAAAAACACAAAATAAGAAATTGTCTTATCTGATAGCAGGAGATGCAGACACGACACAGCAGGCTACAAGGGAAACTGGAAAGAAGGATTCAGACCAGAACAATTGATCACCGGCAACCCTGATGGGAAAATGATTCCCTTAAATAAGACCAATCAGTAACACCTGATTCCCAATCCTCACTAGTACCGCTTGTAACCACCAGAGGGAGCCTCTGCTCAGAACTCATCTCAAACCCATTCACAACAGTACCCCCCCTTGAGGAGGGGTCACCGAACCCTCATTTTAGCAACCAGGTCGGTCAGGATGAGTTCTATGATACGCACGGATAAGTCTCCTAGCATGGATGTCCGAAGCAAACACCCAAGAATTATCTTCCTGACCATAACCTCTCCATTTAACCAAATACTGGAGTCTTTGTCTAGAAAAACGAGAATCCAATATTTTCTCAACCACATACTCCAGATTGCCCTCAACCAAAACAGGGTCAGGAGGCACAGCAGCAGGAACCACTGGCTCAACAAACCTCTTCAACAAGGACTTGTGGAACACGTTATGGATCTTAAATGTCCCTGGAAGAAGCAAACGAAAAGAAACAGGATTAATAATCTCCATGATCTTATAAGGTCCAATGAACCTAGGCTTAAATTTAGGAGATGCTACTCTCATAGGAATATTCTTTGAGGACAACCAGACCAAGTCCCCCACTTTAAACCGAGGACCATCAGTCCTATGCCGGTTAGCAAACCGCTGGGCCTTCTCCTGAGAGAGGGACAACCTCTCCACTACCTGGTCCCAAATCTGCTGCATACGCTCAACAACAGAGTCAACACCTGGACAGACAGAAGCCTCCGTCTGTCCTGAAGAAAATCGAGGGTGAAACCCAGAATTACAGAAAAACGGAGACATCAAAGTGGCAGAGCTAGCCCTATTATTAAGAGCAAACTCAGCCAAAGGCAAAAAAGAGACCCAGTCATCCTGATCAGCAGACACAAAGCATCTTAGATAAGTCTCCAATGTCTGGTTTGTTCTCTCAGTTTGACCATTGGTCTGAGGATGAAATGCCGAGGAGAAAGACAATTGAACACCCAGTTTAGAACAAAAAGTCCTCCAAAATCTGGAAACAAACTGGACTCCTCTGTCAGACACAATGTTCTCAGGAATGCCGTGTAAACGAACCACGTGCTGAAGGAACAACGGCACCAATTCAGAGGAGGAAGGCAACTTAGGTAATGGCACAAGATGTATCATTTTGGAAAACCTATCACAAATTACCCAGATGGTGGTCATTCTCTGAGAAACAGGAAGATCGGAAATGAAATCCATAGAGATATGGGTCCATGGTCTCTTGGGCACAGGCAATGGCATCAACAAACCACTAGAGCGAGAGCAAGGTTTGGAGCGAGAGCAAGTCCCGCAGGACTGCACAAATTCCCTGACATCGCGAGACAAGGTAGGCCACCAAAAGGACCGACTAACCAAGTCTCTGGTACCAAAAATTCCGGGATGCCCAGCCAATGCGGAACAATGAATCTCAGACATCACACTCTTTTTCCATTGGTCCGGGACAAACAATTTTCCAACAGGGCAGCGCTCGGGCCTATCCTCCTGACACCCCTCCAGAGCAAGTCTCAAATTGGGCGAGATGGCGGAAAGAACTACACCCTCCTTCAAAATAACAGAGGGATCAGATAGCTCAGGAGAGTCCGCAAGGAAACTCCTCGAGAGGGCATCCGCCTTAACATTCTTAGTGCCAGGAAGAAAGGAAACCACAAAATTAAAACGTGTGAAAAACAAGGCCCACCTGGCCTGTCTAGGATTGAGTCGCTTGGCAGATTCCAGATAGACCAGATTCTTATGGTCCGTAAGGACCACCACCTGATGTTTGGCTCCCTCCAGCCAATGTCTCCACTCTTCAAAAGCCCACTTCATGGCCAATAACTCCCGATTACCCACGTCATAATTACGTTCAGTAGGAGAAAATTTTCGAGAGAAAAAGGCACAAGGGTTACTTTTAGAGGTCTCTGGATCTTTTTGGGACAAAACGGCACCTGCCCCAATTTCAGAGGCATCAACCTCCACCTGAAATGGCAGAGAAACATCAGGCTGCCGTAGAACAGGAGCAGAAGTGAATCTCTGCTTAAGTTCCTGAAACGCAGAGACTGCCTCAGGAGGCCAATTCACCACATCAGAACCCTTTCTGGTCAAATCAGTTAATGGTTTAACAATAACAGAGAAATTACCAATAAATTTACGATAAAAATTGGCAAAACCCAAAAATCTCTGAAGAGCCTTTAATGAAGTAGGTTGGACCCAATCACAGATGGCCTGAACCTTGACCGGGTCCATTTCAATAACAGATGGGGACAAAATGAATCCCAGAAATGAGATCTTCTGTACGCCAAAAAGACACTTTGATCCCTTCACATACAGAGCATTCTCTCTCAAAATCTGGAATACAGTTCGAACATGTTTCACATGAGAGTCCCAGTCATTAGAAAAAATCAAGATATCATCCAAATAAACAATCAGAAACTTGTCCACAAAATCCCTGAAAATGTCATTCATGAAGGACTGGAAGACGGAAGGAGCATTAGTGAGCCCAAAGGGCATCACAAGGTACTCAAAATGCCCTTCAGGGGTGTTAAATGCCGTCTTCCATTCATCCCCGTGCTTAATGCGAATAAGGTTATACGCCCCCCTGAGGTCAAGCTTGGTAAACCAAGTAGCGTTTTTCACCCTGGAAAACAGGTCAGAAATCAAGGGTAACGGGTATTGATATTTCACAGTAATATTGTTCAAGAGACGATAATCAATACACGGCCTTAATGAACCATCTTTTTTGGCCACAAAGAAAAAACCGGCACCTAAGGGTGAAGAGGATGGTCTGATATGACCCTTCTCCAATGATTCCTTGATATAAGACCGCATAGCGTCATGTTCAGGTACAGACAAGTTAAAAAGGCGACCCTTAGGGAATTTACTACCTGGCACTAATTCAATAGCGCAGTCATAGCTCCTATGGGGAGGTAAGGATGCAGATTTACTTTCGCTAAACACATCAGAAAAATCAAACAAAAAGTCAGGAACATCCTCAGCCTGGGGGAGGCAGAAAAAACAGGAGTGTTGGTATTAACACATTGGCAGCCCCAACTGGTTACAGACACAGATTTCCAATCCAAAACAGGATTATGAGACTGTAACCAAGGGAAACCCAGCACGATAATGTCATGCAGATTATATAGAACCAAAAATTTGCAGCACTCCTGGTGATCAGGTTCAACCCTCATTATCACCTGAGTAGAAAACTGGGGTTTATTCTCAGCCAAAGGGGTAGAATCGATCCCCAGTAGGGGAATAGACTTCTGTAGGGGTATCAAGGGAAATCCACAACGTTTAGCAAAATCATAATCCATCAGGTTAATAGCTGCTCCAGAATCAACGAAAGCCTGAGCAGAAAATGAGGACAGAGAGCATATCAGAGTGACAGTTAATAAAAACTTAGTCTGAACACTACCCAAGACAACTGAGCGTGCAAAACGTCTTCCCCGCTTAGGGCAGACTGAAATAGCATGAGAGGCATCACCACAGTAGAAACATAACCCATTGCGCTTTCGAAACTCATGACGCTGTGCCCCAGACACCACTCCATCACACTGCATGGGCTCAGCAGCTGGCTCACAAGGCAACACCACTCCACGCATACTTCTCCGCTCACGCAAACGTCTGTCAATTTGAATCGCTAATGACATAGAATCATTGAGACCAGAGGGGACAGGAAATCCCACCATAACATCCTTTACATTATCTGACAGACCCTTCCGGAAAAGGGCCGCCAAAGCGTCGTCATTCCATTTGGTCAGGACTGCCCACCTACGGAATCTCTGACAGTATAACTCAGCGTCATCAAGCCCCTGATTTAATGCCAACAAGGCTTTTTCAGCTTGATCAGTGACATTAGGCTCATCGTACAATAACCCCAAAGCCTGAAAAAATGCATCAACATCACTCAAAACAGGATCCCCAGGTGTCAGGGAAAAAGCCCAATCCTGAGGATCGCCGCGCAGGAGAGAGATGACAATTTGAACCTGCTGCGCTGCGTTTCCTGAGGACTTAGATTTTAAGGCAAAAAACAATTTACAGTTATTTTTGAAATTCTGAAACTTAGCTCGATCCCCTAAAAACAAATCTGGCATGGGGATCCTAGGTTCCACAACAGGCAACCTAGCAAGATATGCAGCAATACTCTGAACCTCAGTGGCAAGCTGATCCACACGGCCAGACAACTGTGCAAACTCCATTGGGAGAAAAGATCCTCCCCAGCACCCAGAGATACAGAGGAAAAAAAAAATGCAACAAACAGAAAAATATCTCTGACAACTTTTCTTCCTTCAAAATATTTTTTCCTTCTGTGAGTACCATACAATTTTTATGGCCGGTGATACTGTTATGTTTCGGTAGCTGAGGAGTGCAGGTAAAAAAGGAAATACACCAGAGCAGTTGGAATCTATGGGATTGCAGTACCCTGACTAACCACCACAACTAGAGGCAGCCGTGGAGCGTTCCTACGTTGGTCCTAGACGCCTCGTCACAGCCTGAGAAACTAACTACACCTAAAGATAGAAATAGGAAAGCTATCTGCCCCGGAGCAGAACCCCAAAGATAATAGAAAGCCCCCAAACATGTAATGGCGGTTAGACAAGAGGAAATACTGACACAGAAAGAAAATAGTATGAGCAAACGCTGGGGCCCAAACTATCTAAATAGAAAAGGATAGGAAGGGTACTTACTGCAATCCCAGAAAACACTGAAAAAACACCAACTCTACTAATTTCAAAATCACCTGAGATCACACGACCTCTACCACCTAAATTAGTTCTCTGGTGTAACAAAAACAGCAGCCACTGAAAAAACTGGAAAAAGCAAAAGTACAAAACACAGTGGCTGGACTAAACTGAGAGGGCAAAAGCCCCCGGAGGGGACCCTGAAGGCCCCCACAGAAGTGCAGGACAAAATGCAAAAATATAGCAAAAACACAAAATAAGAAATTGTCTTATCTGATAGCAGGAGATGCAGACACGACACAGCAGGCTACAAGGGAAACTGGAAAGAAGGATTCAGACCAGAACAATTGATCACCGGCAACCCTGATGGGAAAATGATTCCCTTAAATAAGACCAATCAGTAACACCTGATTCCCAATCCTCACTAGTACCGCTTGTAACCACCAGAGGGAGCCTCTGCTCAGAACTCATCTCAAACCCATTCACAACACGGAGGCATCTGGACTACAGGTCGCAGAGAGCAGCCCTAAGTGTCAATACGTAACCGGAGACAGGGAAAACAGGAGTCTAGCCTGATCAGCAAATATAGACTTAGTTTTCACCACTTAGAAGTTTCCACCACAATGTTGGCCGGGCAGTATAGCTATTGAGAAAGCTGGAGATTCAGAGTTAACTTCGCTTCAGGCAAGTTGGACTCACCTACATTCGAAGTAAAGGAGGCCTCTAACCTGCTCAGCGGTTACCCGAATGTGCATTCTCCACCCCGACCAGCTCCCCGGGATCTGCTTGAATCATCTGCCAGTAAAAGGTATGGAAAGAAACTGCAATGTGTGTGACTGAATCTTTATCTACACCCTACATCATCACCACCATAGACTTCCAGGGACCAGTCTCACCTGTGGGAGACTTACCACCAAGCTGCCCCATAACATCCCCTGTGAAGACCCTTACAGCAGCGCTGGTACAATTACCAGAAACCACAGGTGGCGTCACGAACTATCCTAATATTCCCTTGTAAATATCTTCCCCCATCGCTTGACTGCCAGGGCCACGGACCGAGTCCAGCTGCCAGTGACAACTCCCATAGAAATCTATGGGCTCGGCTCCGAGTACCCCATAGCCCTGGTATCCACAATTGTGGAGCGAGTCAAATTATTTGGCGTCACGAACAGGATGCGAAACTTGCAATTGTGAGTCCTGTGTGCCTATATTGACTGTTTGTGCGGAAAAGACTGTTTGCTGTGTTGGCGCCATAATACCGCCATCTTTAGCGCAATATTCGCGTCCTCAGGCGCTGGTGAAGAAGGGGGGCGTACCTGTAAAAGCGCGCTGTTGCCTGGCTCCGCCCCCAGCTCTGACGCGGCGGCAGGTCCTGTGAAACAGGAAGTGAACGCTCTGACATCACAGTCCAGCGACGAAGGTCCTGTCTCCACCGCTGTGCCTGCTACGAAGGTCCTGTCTCCACCTCTGTGCCTGCGACGCTGCAGCCTGCAAAAGAGGTAGGCTCAGATTAACCAAGGGGGCATCAATATGTCGCAGCAACCAGCAGACGGAGCGGCCCCCGCCGGTGGCCCCAATAACCCACCGCTTGGCGTCGTACCGCAGGATGGGGGTGCAGGCCCCTCACCTGGCCCGGTGGTCCCGCTAATGCCGCTAACCCTCCCATACATGCCTGGAGCGAAGTGGCTCCCCCAGTACAGCGGCGAGCCAGGCACCCTGCCAGGATTTAAACGGAAAATATGTAGTATTTTGGATATGTATTCAATGACTGAAAAGCAAAAAGCTGCTGTGGTAATAGGACAGTTAGCTGGTGCGGCTGAGAGAGAAGTAGAGACTTGGCCCATTGCAGACCAGGAGTCGGAACCTGCGATTCTCTTAAAGCTACAGGCCATCTTTGAGGACCGCACAGAAACGGATCTCCGGATGGCATTTTATCAGTGCTTCCAGGGACCGGGTGACAGTATTAGGGACTACGCCTGCCGACTACAGGGGGCCCTGCGAGCTCTCAAACAGGCTAACCCCACAAGTCCCATTGATGAGAGCCAAATGTTAAAAGAGCAATTCGTGCGGGGACTGAGGTCTCCAGAGGAAGGCAGGACTGTAAACTGGTGGTCTTTGGATCATCCAGATGCCACTTTTGATGCTCTAAAGGACATGGCAATAAAGGGACTGCGACCCCTGGAAAAGCCTGAGGTGGCAAATCAGTATCACCTGGGTAAAGCCACTCTTAAGCCGGCAGTACCCACCTTTTCTCCGCAGGTGGCGGAAGCTAAAATGCAGGTGGCTCCCCCTAGTGAGTTGAAATGTCTGCGCTCAGAAGTGCGCCAGCTGACTAAGAACTTGGCCACTGTAATGGATGCCCTGCAACTGCGGAAAGAGGAAGGAGGAAAGATCCTACTAGCCGACTGTCCGGAGGATGTCCCTTGGATGAACTGGAGGAAATGGAGGACGTCGCCACACCGGAGGAGGACCACGCCACCCACAGGAGCGACTCCAGAGCAACACCATCCTCGCCGGGAGATCGTCTGCTACCGCTGCAACCAAAAAGGTCATATGGCTCAGCAATGTCCTTTAAACGAGCCGATCCTGGGTCAGAGGGCCAACACCCAGGAGTAGATTCATCAGGCCCCTTAGACTGGAACCGCAGGTTCGTGGGTGGACGGCCTACCTGTCCATGATTCTGGACGGGATTGCAATCCCTGCACTGCTGGACACGGGATCTCAGGTGACCATCATACCTGACGTCCTTTACAATAAATTTTGGTCCATGGACAGCCTCCAGCCCCCGAGCCCTGACTTGACAGTGTACGCTACCAATGGTCTCCCTGTTGAAGTGATTGGAGCCAAAAACGTAAATGTAAAAGTGGGCAGGGTGGAGCTGAAGGATCAGGGACTCCTAGTAGTCAGGACTGTAAATGAGGAAAATGGTCTAAATGTGATACTAGGTACTAACATTATCAGTAACTGTCTGGGAGAAGTTGTGTTTTTGCTCCAACAGCTCGCTGAAGTTGCCAAGCCAAAGCAGAAGGGAGTGATCCAGAGGGAGATCCGGGCCCTGATGTGCCAGCAGCAAGCGAAGCTTACAGATGGTGAAATCGGTAATGTACGGGTCACAGACTCGAACCCCATTGTAATACCCCCAATGAGTGAAATGTTAATATGGTGTAGAGCAGCCATGGGTCTGAGAGGACAGAACTACCAAGCAGTAGTAGAACCCCATCGCTCAGAACACAGACCTACACTCATGATTGCTAGAGGGGTAGTGGAAGTAGTAAATGGGAGAGTACCAGTACGACTTCTCAACTGGGGGGACGATGAAGTAAATTTGCCACGTTATGCTACAGTTGCTAAATTACATGCCGTAGATAATAATTCTATCCTCACAACCGAGTCCTTAGCCTCCCGCCAGCCAGCGGAGGATAATGATCCGGCAACCCCGGTAGCGGACTGGTGTCAGCAGCTCCATATAGGGACAGACACCACTTCCGTCCACCAGAAACAGGGGGTACTACGGGTGGTACAAGAGTACGCACAAGTATTTAGCAAGCACCCACTTGATTTTGGGACCATTAAGGGAGTACAGCATCATATCCCTACAGGCAGTCATCCTCCCATCAAAGAGCGGTACAGGCCCATACCTCCAGCCAATTATCAGAAAGCTAAGGAAATGCTGCATGACATGAAGAAAGCCGGGTGATAAGGGATAGTTGTAGCCCCTGGGCAGCACCTCTGGTTCTAGTGAAGAAAAAGGATGGTAGCATGCGAATGTGTGTAGACTATAGGCAAGTAAATCGTATAACACATAAAGATGCATACCCATTACCACGTATAGAGGAATCCTTAGCTGCTCTGAAAACGGCTAACTACTTTTCTACCCTCGACCTTACTAGTGGGTACTGGCAAGTGGCTGTGGCTGAGGAGGACCGGGAGAAAACTGCTTTCACCACCCCAATGGGACTCTGCGAGTTCGATAGGATGCCGTTTGGTCTCAGCAGTGCCCCAGGAACATTCCAGAGGGTGATGGAGAGCTGTCTGGGACATCTCAACTTCGAAACTGTGCTGCTGTACTTGGACGACATAATTGTGTACTCTAAGACATATGAAGATCATCTGAAGCACCTGGCGGAGGTATTTGAGTCATTGTCCAAGTTTGGGATGAAACTAAAGCCCTCTAAATGCCACCTGCTCAAACGGAAGGTACAGTACTTGGGACACATTGTCAGTTCCGAAGGAGTAGCGCCGGACCCCGAGAAGGTCACAGCTATTCAGAAATGGCCAGAGCCGAAGAACTTAAAAGAGGTGCGTCAGTTCCTGGGATTAACAGGTTACTACAGGAGGTTTGTAAAAGATTACACTAAGAAAGCGGCACCTTTGCAGGACCTCCTGGTAGGACAACCTCTTAAGAGCAGAAACCTTCCATTCAATTGGGGAAAAGAACAAGCTGAGGCATTCAAAGAGATGAAAGAGATCCTTACCGGCGATTAAATCTTAGCCTACCCAGATTACAGCCAACCGTTCCTGCTATACACAGATGCCAGTAACGAAGGATTAGGAGCGGTCCTCAGTCAGAAGCAGAACGGCCAAGAAAAAGTCATCGCATATGCCAGCAGAAAACTCAGGCCAACTGAGAGGAATCCGGAAAACTATAGCAGCTTCAAACTGGAGTTCCTGGCGCTGGTCTGGGCCATTACCGAAAGATTTAAACATTACCTTGCCTCCAACCGGTTCACTGCGTTTACAGACAACAACCCCTTGACGCATCTGGAAACAGCCAAGCTGGGAGCCATGGAGCACCGTTGGATGGCTCGGTTATCAAACTACCAGTTTACCATCAAATACAGAGCGGGCCGTAAAAATGCTAACGCGGACGCCTTGTCCAGAATGCCGCATGAATCTGACACGGAGGAAGAGTCAGACGATCTGGAAGAAATCGAGCTACCTGCGTTCCACCGAAATGGGATGGTCCAAGAGCAACGAGTCTACAGGAAGCGGTGTGGTGAGATGTTGAACCCTTTACCTCATCACAGCTGGAAGGAGACTCAGGACAGCGATCCCGTGGTCAGCCGTATCAAGGAGTTGATAAAACAGGAAGGTTCCTCCTTGGAGAAAGATGCATCCATGCCAGCAAAGCTCCTGTGGAACGAGAGAAGCCGGTTGTTTATATACCGTGAGAAGTTGTGCAGGAGATACGTCGACCCAAGGACCCATGAGATGGTTTGGCAAATAGTGGTCCCGAGAGCAGACATCCAAATGGTGCTGGAAGCATACCACGATCAAGCAGGACACTTTGGCTGGAGAAAGCTGGAGACCCTGTTGAGGTGCCGGTTCTACTGGGTAGGGATGCGCAGCTCCATCGAGAAGTGGTGCCGGAACTGTGGACCCTGTGGCCTCAGGCGAAAAGACTACAGTAGCCAGAAGGCACCCTTGCAGCCTATCCGGACGACTCGTCCCTTGGAGATCGTGGCATTGGATCACGTCAAGTTGTCCCCAAGCAGGTCAGGATACACATATGCCCTGACCATGGTGGATCACTATTCCCGGTTTCTGGTGGTCGCCCCTGTCAAAGATATGACAGCAGAGACAGCAGCAAGAACCTTCCAAGCAAGTTTCTGCAGACCACACGGATATCCGGAGCAGGTACTGACTGATCGAGGTCCTGCATTCGAAGCTGAACTGTTTCAGGAATTTTGTCAATTGTATGGATGCAAAAAGATCAGAACGACACCATACCACCCTCAGACCAACGGCCTTTGTGAAAAAATGAATCACATTGTCATCGACTTACTGAAAACTGTACCACTGGAAGAAAGAAATCGGTGGCCAGACTTGTTACCTGACCTGGTCGACTTGTACAACCACATCCCAGTAAGTTCCACCAACTGCACTCCAGCCTACCTTATGAGAGCAAGACCGGGAAGGCTGCCAATGGACTTAGAACTCGGTGTGGTAGAACCAGAGGCTGATAACAACGCTGAAGATTGGGACACAAATCGACAAGAACAGTACAAGAGAGTACAAGCCTGCGTAGAAGACAGTCTCAACAAAGTAAGAGAAAAGCAAGAGATGAACTATAACAAAAATGCTCCCGCTAAGCCTTTAATGCCTGGAGAAATGGTGCTCAAAAGGAAAAGAAGAACACACAAGTTGGATGATCAGTGGGAACAGGAGCCCTATGTCGTGCAAAATTCCAATTTCGATAACAGCAAGGTCTGTACCATCAGCAAGGATGGAGGAAAAACGACGGCAACTGTGTCTAGAGATCATTTGAAGTTGTGTCCTGGCCCATTAAAGCTCCGTGAAGAAAACCCTGTTGTTCATCAAGAAGAGAGTGCTGAAGCGGTCATACACACGGATTTGGGAGATTTACCTGCAGATTGGCCCAGATTAGGAGACGCTGTAATTATTCCTGTGCTGCAGTTTTATCAACCGCAAGAGGAGTCTCTACAACCGGTCATCCCAATTGTGCCAGTAGAGCCAGTTCCAGAAGAACCTGTTCCGGCAGACCCTCAACCGTTAGAACTCCAAGAAGCGGACCCGCAGGAAGCAGCGCCACAAGAAGTGGAATCCCTTGGTGAAGCTGGTGAAGCAGTACCGCCTCGTCCAGTCACTAGCACGCTTGCCAGATCCATAGAAAGGTTGAGACCCACGTGGGAGGTTTTTGGTGCGGGTCCTCCACAAGTATCTTGTTTTTATGAACATGTTTGATATTTTGATACTTTTGTATTCTTCATTGTACAAAATGTAACGTTCAAGAAGTCTTACCTCCCGGATGGGAAGAGTTATAATGTTTATGTTAATGCAAAACAAAATGTTCTTTTTGTCTTTTACAGCCCGGGAGTGCTGTATTTTACCAAGGGGGATGTGTAGCCCAGCTATGCAGGCACACATAAAGTCCAGGAGAGTGCACAGGAAGGTAATCGCAAAAGCTTGATATCTATGCACTTCACTCACACTTTTAGACACACCCATCAGGGGTACAAGAGGAAGTGACACTTAGCAATCACAGTTCAGTCAGTTTCCTGTCTTCAGACAGTGCAGTTCAGTCCAGTGGAGTCTGGACTTAGAGAGAGAGAGAAGGGAGGACTGAATCCTCGCAGAGCTAACGTAGCTCACCTGACAAGCAAGTGGAGGCTAGTACGGGTGAAGTGGATCATCCTAGCCTAGTCAGAGCTACCCTTAATCAGTACCTCAACAGAAGCTGGAGGAAGGAGGATACTGAGAGCTGCTCAGCGAGCTCTAGAAGAAAGCTGACATTACCATCGAAGTTACAATTGCTTGTGCTAAGAGCGAGAGCAGGGCGAAGGGCAGTGGAAAAGATAGAGAAGTGCTTTAGGTATTGGATTGCCTGCACTAAATTGCCGGACACCGGAGTCCGAGGCGTTGCTACAGTTTCAAGCTTAGTAACAAGATTACCGGAGGCATCTGGACTACAGGTCGCAGAGAGCAGCCCTAAGTGTCAATACGTAACCGGAGACAGGGAAAACAGGAGTCTAGCCTGATCAGCAAATATAGACTTAGTTTTCACCACTTAGAAGTTTCCACCACAATGTTGGCCGGGCAGTATAGCTATTGAGAAAGCTGGAGATTCAGAGTTAACTTCGCTTCAGGCAAGTTGGACTCACCTACATTCGAAGTAAAGGAGGCCTCTAACCTGCTCAGCGGTTACCCGAATGTGCATTCTCCACCCCGACCAGCTCCCCGGGATCTGCTTGAATCATCTGCCAGTAAAAGGTATGGAAAGAAACTGCAATGTGTGTGACTGAATCTTTATCTACACCCTACATCATCACCACCATAGACTTCCAGGGACCAGTCTCACCTGTGGGAGACTTACCACCAAGCTGCCCCATAACATCCCCTGTGAAGACACTTACAGCAGCGCTGGTACAATTACCAGAAACCACAGGTGGCGTCACGAACTATCCTAATATTCCCTTGTAAATATCTTCCCCCATCGCTTGACTGCCAGGGCCACGGACCGAGTCCAGCTGCCAGTGACAACTCCCATAGAAATCTATGGGCTCGGCTCCGAGTACCCCATAGCCCTGGTATCCACAATTGTGGAGCGAGTCACTGGCAATAGCTCAGAAGAGGAGGAGGATCCGCAGGAGTCATTGACATCGCAGCTGCGGTTATCTGGCAGCCCCCCGTAGCAGTCCAAAAACTTGTTTAAAAAACTAAAAGAGTTGCAGGACAGCTTGGCCAGACGGTCAAATTAGCACAGCATGCAAGCCCTGAAAATTTATCCCATTGTAGAAAGAGTGCAATGTGGCACTTTTTTGACCAAAATCCTATTGATGAGGCAAAGGTTATCTGTAAGAAGTGCGGAAGGACCTTTAGCTGAGAGAAAAATCTCCAAAATTTGAATACCAATTGCATGTTTAGACATTTAAACACCATGCACTTTCAAGCGTGGACGGACTACAAAACCTCAGGTAGCACATGTGCCCCTGGTCCGACTGAAGGTAGCCAGCAACGCTACATTGCTTCCCCCACTGTAAGCCCACCAGTTAGCACACCACCAGCAAGAAATGTTGAGGTGTCATCGCAAGGCCAAAGCAGTCAGGGAATCACAATGTTTTTCCAACGAAAGACTGAATCTAGGCCATCACCACCTCCACCACCATCACCAACCCCCTCTCAGTCCGCCATGTCCACCGCTAGTTCCCCCATATGCAGCTCTCAAGTCCAGCTCACCCTAGCAGACACTCTGAGTAGGACAAGAAGGTACTCATCCTCTCATCCGCGTACACTGGCTTTGAACGCCTACATTGCCAAACTGATCTCATTAGAGATGATGCCCTTCCGTTTGGTTGAAAGCGCAGCATTCCGAGAGCTCATGGCCTACGCTGTCCAATGCTATGACCTACCCAGTCGGCACTTCTTTTCTAGAAAAGCCATCCCTGCCCTCCACCTGCATGTGAAAGACCACATTGTCCATGCACTCAAACAATCAGTGAGTAGAAAGGTGCACCTCACAACAGATGCATGGGCCAGTAGGCATGGCCAGGGCCATTACGTTTCCATCACTGCGCACTGGGTTAATGTGGTGGATGCAGGGTCCACAGGGGACAGCGGCGGTGGGACAGTGCTGCCTAGCCCACGGTATAGGCAACAGTTGGCTGTAGGCGTTCGACCCTCCTCCTCTTCCTCCAGAAGCGAAAGCTCGTCACAGAGTGCAGTCGCACGAGCACTCCATCCACAGCTACCAGTGTTGCACATGAGGTGTCCCACTATTGAACAGCTAGTGATAAGGGTCAGCAGGCTGTTTTAAAGATGATGTCTTTGGGCGACAACAGACACACCGCAGAGGTACTGGCCGACTACTTGCAGCGAGAAACTGAGTCATGGCTGGGCAGTCTACATCTGGAGCCAGGCAAGGTAGTCAGTGATAACGGCCGTAATTTATGGCGGCCATAGCCCTGGCAAAACTCAGACACATACCTTGCCTGGCTCACACATTGAACCTGGTGGTGCAGTGCTTCATAAATAATTATCCGGAGTTAACAGCCCTGCTCCATATGGTGCGAAAGACTGGCTCGCACATCCGTCGCTCACCCGTAGACTCCAGACCGCCTAATCATAGACGTTGCAACAAGGTGGAACTCCAGCATGCACATGGTTGAGAGGCTGTGCGAACAGAGGCAGGTTGTAATGCATTTGTGTGAGGATACACGGGCAGGCAGTTTGAGGGCAGGCATCGAGTTGTCGGGTGTGCAGTGGTCAAAGCTGAAAGACCTCTGTAAAGTCCTTCAGTGTTTTGAGGTATGTGATAAAGGGGCACACTAAGACTCTTTCACCCGGGGCCCACGAAAACCTGGAGCCAGCCCTGCCCCCTCCACAACTTTAGCCAAATAACCCCCAGTTTTCAATGCATTACTATTATTATAAAGTAAATAAAGGTTGACAAGCTTAAGTAATAAGAATTGATGTCGTTGGCATTGAAATGAGCACTGTAGGTGTGTTTACTGTCCTCCACGCCCTGCCGACTTTTCTTCCTCATTGATTTGCATTGGCAGAGCTGCAAAGCTACAGTGTCCTTGATGTTCCATACAGTTATTTATGTGTTCACAAAAATAACTTCTATTGCTGTCACCCACACATGCAAATTATTTAACTAGTTTGGCAGGGCGCTTCTTAGGCTACATTCCCATGATGAGCTTTTGGCGAGTTTTTGATGTTGCAAATTTTCTG
Organism: Oophaga sylvatica; assembly: GCA_033576555.1. Taxonomy (NCBI): domain Eukaryota; kingdom Metazoa; phylum Chordata; class Amphibia; order Anura; family Dendrobatidae; genus Oophaga; species Oophaga sylvatica. Next base: position 486,129,759 of record JARQOD010000005.1, read on the forward strand.
CAACATAATCTGCACCTATTATGTAAAATAGGTTACTTTCATTTTTTTCCAAAATATGCAGCATCAAAAACTCACCAAAAACTCATCATGGGAACATATCCTTATATAGACTAGTCTGGTTTCACAGTCTGTAATCATGGGAGTGATTGATATTCTCCACAATATAATTGCATAATAATAAGATGTGTGTGATCACGCGCATTCTCATGCATTTCCCGGGCAGACTTAATAAAGATGCGAAAATACTCCCCCCGCTTCATTTAAACAGTGCCTAAACAATGGACAAGTGACACATTTTGGAAACTAGACCCCTCAGGGAACTTATCTAGATGTATGGAGAACACCTGAACCCCAGATGCCTCACATAAGTTTATAATGTTGAGCTGTGAAAATAAGAAAAATCCCGTTTTCCACACAAAAATGTTTTTTAGCCCCAAATTTTGCATTTGCACAAGGGTAACATGAGAAATTGCACCAAAACAATTTGTTGTACAATTTCTCCTGAGTACTCTTTAGGCTCATAGCAGTGCTCTGAAAAGGAATGACTTTTGGAAACCATACTTTGACCCTTTTCACAAGGATAGCAGAAGAAAAGGGACCCCAAAAGTTGTTGTGCAAATTCTCCTGAGTACACCGATACCCCATATGTGGTCGAAAACTAGTTTTGAGGCACAGTGCAAAGCTCAGAAGCCAAGAAGCACCATATTGGAATTCACATTTTGCTGGACTGGTTTGAGGGTGCCATGTCACATTGGCAGAGCCCCTGAGGTGTCAGAACAGCAGAACCCCCCATAAGAGAACCTATTTTTACAAACTACACCTCTCAATTAATTCATCTAGAGGTGCAGTGATCATATTGACACCACCGGTGGGTTCAGAATTTTATATCATTGGACAATAAAGAAAAAATAATTGTATTTTTACCAAAAAATTTTTGTTTTAGCCCCAGATTTACATTTTCACTCAGGTAAATGGTTAAAAATGACACCAAAATTTTCTCAATTTTTGCTGAATACAGATACGGTTTAGCAGTCCTGTCCTTCCACTGATGATCTATTTTGTGCTATGTGCACTGTGATGACCTCCATTCCATCTTGCTCATCGCTTAACATCCACAGCTTCAGAACGTCTTATTAAGC